>JAJOZX010007855.1:0-150000 GCA_023014485.1 Bathynomus jamesi | reverse complement strand
GGTACGTCATCAACAAAATTGCAGCTCGTACATGAGATCCAATTTGATACAAAATGTATCGATCAAAGAGTGTGAAATGTTTGGAATACTTTGAGAACATACGAGTATGTTCATTTGTCCTAATGGTATATTGGTAAATGCTGTATTTCTTGGTAACATATTATGCTATTTTATAAAGTAGACTTACTATATAATATATATATATATATATATATATAGAGTAAGTAGACTTACTATATAGGCCTATATGGGATGATTTCCACAATTAAACACGTGAAATAAATGAATGAATGATGCAAACCCACAGGGAAAAAAAAAAGAATACACGAAAGGCCTTGGAATCATTTTTCTTTTTTCTTGTGGATTTGCACTTTATATATATATATATATATATATATATATATATATATATATATATATATATATATATATATATTAGGGTGTTTCATACCTATAGGGTAAAATAAAAATGAGCTTGGAGTTTTAATCCACACGTTTCTCCGTATTCTAAAGAACAAGAAAACACGTTTGTGCAAGTTTGAACCAGATCGCGCTGCATTTAGAGGTCCCCAACTTTGACGACTTTTGTCAGTTCATTTCTCGCCTGCCTGCAGTGAAGACGGTTTTCTTCGTCACTTGAGCGGTTCGTGTTGTATAGCCTATTGGACAACTATGGAGGTAATTATATATGCTACTAATTATCTCATTTTACTGTGGTATTGAAATTTATTATTATTTAATTTCTGTCATTTTACTGTGGTAGTGATATTTATTATTAATATTACATGAAATTAATTAGTCTGTTGATATTGGACAACTAAGCTGGTAATTATTTATGATACTAATTAATGTAATTTTACTGCGGTATTGAAATTTATTTAATTAATGAATTGTCAAAGAGAACGTAGTGTACACGTATCAGTTTTATAAATAAAGAAAAGCAGTAACTGGGACTCGAACCAGTGTCATAGCCGTTTGGCGGCATCGCTCAAGTCGGCGTACACAGCACGCTATCCACTCCCTAGATGGTGTAGTGGATAGCGTGCTGTGTACGCCGACTTGAGCGATGCCGCCAAACGGCTATGACACTGGTTCGAGTCCCAGTTACTGCTTTTCTATATTTAATTAATGAAATTAATTACGATGTGAAATTATTTCTGTGGAATTATTTAGTTTGTTTTCTTTTCCAGGTGTCTACCAGAGCGAAAACAGAAGTGTTTCTTATTGGCCAGACTGATGCGAACATCACATCAAGTGGCCTTCCAACTCAGTTGCAAGTACTCAAAAAGTACTTTTACCACCAAAGGAGCAAAAATTTGGACGTACTAAATGCCTGAACCTGTGCCTGGATGCCTGTCTCATATTTGGGAGAGAGCGAGAATCCCCATGATGCGTCGAGATTCGGCCTTGAGGAAGATGGAATCCCTTCTCAAGGAATACGACCGGCTTGTGAAGCACAAGTCACATAAAGCAGAGTCCTTCCGAGTGAAGGAGGCGATGCTCAAGGAGGCAATAGCGAAGGAGATCATGGACATTGCTCATTCACAGGCTAAGGAAATGATGAAGAATCAGGAGGACATCCACTTTCTCGACATGCAGCGTGAAGATCCAAATTCCTGCAGCATGGGCCCTGTTGACATGAAGCTTCACTATAAGGAGATTAGGAAAAGGAAGAGGCTGGACAAGATTAAGGAACAACAGGAGAAGGCCAGGAAGGAACAAGGAGCTGCAGAAGATACGGGGGCTTTAGTGATTTCAACTTCGTCAGAGACTGACTCAGATGTCGTTGACCCAACCGTGGAAGTTTTTCCATCCTCCTCCAAGGGAAATACCAAGAAGCGACGCAGGAATCTGATCTCACAGGATGTGACGACTACCTACGATCGGCTGAATATTTCGTACCGCGATTCAGCTATGTCGTACGCTGCAGCGGCTAAATCACTAGGTTTTGACTTGGATGAACTGTCCATTTCTGCCAGTACCATGTACCGCACACGCAAGGCTCTCAGGAAGGTGGCTGCTGAAAGTTATCAATCCGACGAAGTTTGTCCTGGTCAGCCTCTTGTCTTGCATTGGGACGGTAAGCTCCTACCTGACAATGAGCAATGGAAGGAGAGCGTTGACCGGATCGCCGTCCTCGTCTCTGGCGACGGCAAGGAGAAGTTGCTCGGCGTTCCTAAGGTGACGTCCGGAACCGGCGAGAAGATAGCGCGAGTTTGCTTGGATTTGGTCAAGGAACACAGGATGGAAGAGCGCGTGCGGGGACTGTCTTTCGACACGACAGCGTCGAACACCGGGATTCATATCGGGGCCTGCGTCCTGATTGAGAAAGGTCTTGGCAGAGAACTCATGTACTTCCCCTGTCGGCATCACATCTATGAAGTCATCCTCAGCTCCGTCTTCAAGCGTGCATACGGCCCTTCAAGTGGCCCCGATATACCCGTTTTCAAGAGGTTTCAGGCACAATGGAAGTTCATCGACCGGTTGGACGTGCGGCCGTACGATTTTGCTCAAGTCAATGACTCTATGAGAGAACTGAGGGAGAAGTCAGTCCTGCTGGTGAGAGGGATGGTGAGCACGTCGCATCAGCGCGATGACTACAAGGAACTGCTACAGTTGGTTCTCATCTTCCTGGGAGAAGCAAAAGTGGTGGATTTCCCTCTCAGAGCCCCTGGCGCTTACCATCACGCTCGATGGATGGCGATAGCCATCTACTCCTTGAAAGTAATTCTACTGAAGAAGCAGTTCAAGATGTCGAGTCACGAGTTGGAAGCTCTGACAGCCGTAGGTCTCTTCGTGTCCCTCGTCTACATCCGAGGTTGGACTCGTGCTGCAACCTCAAGCAAGGCTGCCCGCAGTTGATCTGGAATTTCTGCGTGACGCGGAAGCCTTTGCCATGTCGGGATATTCGTGTGTTAACGCTGCGCAAGAAGCCATGTCTCGACACCTATGGTACATCTCTGAGACTCTTATTGCCATGGCGTTCTTCGACGCAGATGTGGCAGATGAAGAAAAGGCTCAGATGGTCGTCAGTTTGGGTAAGCCCGCATCGAAAAAGGAACTCAAGCGACCCCAAGGGAAGAACGTCAGGAATCTTGCCTCGAAACATCTGGCGGAGTTCGTGACAGGAAAGACGATGGCTTTCTTCCATGCATTCGACTTGGACACAGAATTCTTGAAAAAGCCAGTTGCCGAGTGGACTGAAGTAGAGGGCTTCAAGCAAGCAGCGGCAACTGTTAACAAAATCTCTGTCGTCAACGACCGGGCCGAAAGAGCCATCGCGCTCACCAAAGAGTTCAACTGTTCTCTGACGAAGAACGAAGAGCAGAAGCAGTATTTGCTCAAAACTGTGATGCAGCATAGGGCGAAATACCCGAATAAAACCAAGAAGGATTTCATGGACAAATGATTCGCAAGAAGTGGTTATGTTTTTTGTATCTTTGTGAAAATGTGTAGTGAAATGGTACTCGTTTGTTGAATAAAATTCATTGACAGATTTTTGTTTAATTTTTCCGTTTATGATCTGCCAGAGCATCAAACTGGGGACCCGTAAACTTTAAACTATTGAATTAATACTTCGGTTTATCAGTCTCCTCAGCAAATGGAACAAGGGGATCCATGTGGATTAAAATTTTTCCAAACTTTTAATTTATGAAACACCCTAATATATATATATATATATATATATATAATATATATATATATTTATACAGGGTGTCCGAGAATTATCTGTACAATTTTTGGCTGTTATAAAAAGTCAACCATGAAGTGTAGAAATTACAGTGTTATCCCATTTTACAGAGAATCTCATTAAGTTTTTTCTGATACAAAGTTTTGACAAGTTTTATAGAAATTCCAGTGTGTCCGAACATTATCTGTACAATTTCATCTTTTAATAAAATTCTTGATAACACACGTAAAATTCTTAAACAAGATTATTTAGAATCTGTATTTTCAAAAGTTTCTTTTATTAAAGTAACGTTGTTACAAACATTCGATATGTGCACCATCAGTGATTCGCAAAACATCCAATCGATAATCCAAATGTTGCCATGTACGCTGCAGCATATCCACATCAATTCGCTCAATAGCAGCTGTGATTCTTGCTTTAAATCATCAATGTCTGTCACCCGCGTACATTTCTAAAAAACTTGTCAAAACGTGGTATCAAAAAACTTAATGAGATTCTCTGTAAAATGGGACAACACTGGAATTTCTACACTTCATGGTTGACTTTAATAACAGCCAAAAATTGTACAGATAATTCTCGGACACCCTGTATATATATATATATATATTAGATTTTTATTATTATTTAAAAAGCGCAAAAACCTTCACCAGTTATTATTTGGAGACTGAACTTGTCAATCTTCTTTTTTTCATAAATCAAAAAAGAACCGCAATAATGTTTTCTTTATGCAGGAAGGAGAGGCCAAGGTTAGATAGTTAAATATTAATGTAGAAGGTTACTTTCAGCCAGGTGTTTTATTATCAAATACTTCGTTAAAACATGTTAATACCGCGCTCACGCATTGATTATGTATTGATTTCTATCGAGTTCCACTGAATGAATTATCCGCAAATTCTTTTGTTTGGCGCAGTATTGCATTGGTGAAATAACCTTTTCTTTTATGCACTCCCCTCCCCTTCACCCCCTCACACCCACACCCTCTCACATCCCCGAGTCCACCCCTAAAAACTAATAAACAATAATACAGGGTACTTCATAAACTTTGCTAAACTACTTCTTGGACGTAAAAAGTTTTTCATTCCGAAAAGAATTAACATCAAAATTTTTATTCTTTTAAGATGAATGAAATTTGGGCCTTTACTGTAGTACAACTCAATCTATCAAACTTGAATTGTTTCGCTCAAGTCGACATTTTTCTCCTATTCCATTTCGACATTTCTTAAATTATTGTTACGTATCTGAATTCAAATCTGATTTGATGGAGACGTATCGTAGCTAAAGAACAGATTTAACGTAATTTGATATTTTCATACCATCTGCAAACGCGATTCGCGAACACCAACTTCACAAATTACATAAATATATTCAGTATTACATTAAAAAAACGTTAATTTCCTTTACTGTAACTCGGTGAAAGCTACGTAAAGCTCTCTACGAGAGTCGGTTTATAAAACTTGTTGAAACTTTATAGCTGGAATGTGACAGTCATTACCGAGTTCCGGTATGAAACGAGATGTTAAATTAACCATTAAAGGCAGGAATGTTTTGTAGGGTTAAATTATTTGAAACGTTACCAATTTGTACCAGTCGTCCTGAAAGGGTTAAGGGATACGTACTTTAGTCGAGCAAATTTTTATATAAAAAATAATTAGGGTAACGATTAGAAGTTTAGGAATAAACCACATGACAAAAAACTTCGTTGGAATTTTAAAAACTAATTTCAGTTTTAGGTTCCAATATATATACACAGGGTGTCCCATAAGTCCGGTTTCATAAGAAAATTCATTTTAAATTAAATTTACAAAAGTAATGCATTAGAATTAGAACAAATGTTCAAATTGATGTCTTGGTTTGGTACCTTTTTTTTTTGGTTGCAGGTAGAATAACAAGCAGTGGCAAATATGGAAGCGAGTTACACTCGTGAGGAAAAGGCGGAAGTCTTTTCCTCACCTTGCACTGCATATAAATAAAAAAAATCACTAACACTAACGAAAATAGCAATAAATAAAACCAAAAATAAATGTATTATGTAAAAATAGATAATTTAAATAATTACGTTGCTAAAATTGGGATATATATATATTATATATATATATATATATATATAATCTACTTCCTCGAGTTATTTTCACTTGTATTTTAATCTGTAAATATGATTTATTTTCTATAAATTGCAGTCTATATTACGCTATAAATATAGAATAAAACTATATTTCTTCCATTTGCAAGAAATATATTTTCTTTTTTATAAAAAATTATAGCTATTCTCGAAAATAGTAAAAAAATGTTCACGCAATGTAACAATTATGGCGTATGAAGAAAGATTGGGATTTGATACGCCTTATGTACGGAATTATTAATCAATGAATATTTTAATTAATGATGCACGGGTACTAACTAAAGAATAGTCGGAACGGAAGGCCATATACCATTCGTTCGACCTTTAAAGAAACGACTTCTATTCTTAAAATCCTCCCACTCGTTGCAAAAAAAATATACATTTTTTAAAAATCGATTGAGCTTCTTCGGGTTTTGTTATGGATCGCGAGGTTGTTTTTCTTTTACAGTTCAGGTTATGAGATGTTTTTCTTTTACAAAATAGGTTATGAGATTTTTTCTTTAACAAAACAGGTTATGAAATGTTTTTCTCTTATAAAACAGGTTATGAGATGTTTTTCTTTTATAAAACAGGTTATGAGAGGTTTTTCTTTTACAGAACAGGTTATGAGATGTTTTTCTTTTACAGAACAGGTTATGAGATGTTTTTCTTTTATAAAACAGGTTATGAGATATTTTTCTTTTATAAAACAGGTTATGAGATATTTTTCTTTTATAAAACAGGTTACGAAATATTTTTCTTTTACAAAACAGGTTATGAGATTTTTCTTCTACAGTTCAGGTTATGAGATATTTTTCTTTTACAGAAGAAGTTACGAGACGTTTTTCTTTTATAGAACAGGTTAGAAGCAGCGTGTTGTGTCGGCTTTAAACACAAATAAATAAGGGTTTCTACCATTTGGGTGTACAGTCAACTACAAAATTCGAGCTATACACCGGATCGTAAGACACAGTTGTTTCTCAGTATGTCGCCACTCCAATAACCGGTGGTAATTATTAGAATTTATCATAACATACGTTAACAATTGTTATATAAGCACCATTAACTAAAATAAGTCATTAAAAAATGTGTCCTTCCTATTAACTGTATGGGCTCTAATGAGATCAAAATTCAGGCTCTGTTTGCTGGAGGTGGTAAGGGGACGGGGGGGGGGGGGGTCTGTTATCGGCTTTTGGCTCAGGTAAAGGGAGACAGGTGAGCGAGGTAAATAGATTTAGTGAAGTAAAATGAGTCGGAGAAAAGAATCTAACGCAATATATCCAATATAAAATATAATATAAGAACCAATATAAAAGGTTCGCCATGGAAACCGTAGTTTCATTTCATAGACCCGCTTTCGATTTCAGCTTCTTTTTTTTCTTTACATTTTTAATTAAGACTTTTTATGGGTTCATTTGCCACCGATGTATATACGCAGTATAATTATACAATATCTGTACATTTTATTTGATATTGGAAATTGATATAAATAAGTAAGTAAATAAATAAATAAATAAAAAAAAAATATATATATATATATATATATCGTAAAGAACGACGCTTGTATAGGAGATATTCCGCGCAAGACGAGAGAGAGAAAACGGAACAAATGAAAAATGAAGTACCACCTGGGAATCGAACCCGGGATCTTCCGATTGCCGGTCAGACGCGATACCATTACACCATGGACTTCACTCTTCCAAATGCCGTAATTCTTCTACATACTCGCAGAAACCAATGCCCCAAGGGGCACCTCCCGCATGCCGTAACATTATATACATTCAACTGCAAAGAACACGCAGTATAAATAACGTAAAGAACGACGCTTGTATAGGAGATATTCCGCGCAAGACGAGAGAGAGAAAACGGAACAAATGAAAAAATGAAATACCACCTGGGAATCGAACCCGGGATCTTCCGATTGCCGGTCAGACGCGATACCATTACACCATGGACTTCACTCTTCCAAATGCCGTAATTCTTCTACATACTCGCAGAAACCAATGCCCCAAGGGGGCACCTCCCGCATGCCGTAACATTATATACATTCAACTGCAAAGAACACGGGTTCGATTCCCAGGTGGTACTTCATTTTTTCATTTGTTCCGTTTTCTCTCTCTCGTCTTGCGCGGAATATCTCCTATACAAGCGTCGTTCTTTACGTTATTTATACTGCGTGTTCTTTGCAGTTGAATGTATATAATGTTACGGCATGCGGGAGGTGCCCCCTTGGGGCATTGGTTTCTGCGAGTATGTAGAAGAATTACGGCATTTGGAAGAGTGAAGTCCATGGTGTAATGGTATCGCGTCTGACCGGCAATCGGAAGATCCCGGGTTCGATTCCCAGGTGGTACTTCATTTTTTCATTTGTTCCGTTTTCTCTCTCTCGTTTTGCGCGCGGAATATCTCCTATACAAGCGTCGTTCTTTACGTTATTTATACTGCGTTCTTTGCAGTTGAATGTATATAATGTTACGGCATGCGGGAGGTGCCCCCTTGGGGCATTGGTTTCTGCGAGTATGTAGAAGAATTACGGCATTTGGAAGAGTGAAGTCCATGGTGTAATGGTATCGCGTCTGACCGGCAATCGGAAGATCCCGGGTTCGATTCCCAGGTGGTACTTCATTTTTTCATTTGTTCCGTTTTCTCTCTCTCGTCTTGCGCGGAATATCTCCTATACAAGCGTCGTTCTTTACGTTATTTATACTGCGTGTTCTTTGCAGTTGAATGTATATAATGTTACGGCATGCGTGAGGTGCCCCCTTGGGGCATTGGTTTCTGCGAGTATGTAGAAGAATTACGGCATTTGGAAGAGTGAAGTCCATGGTGTAATGGTATCGCGTCTGACCGGCAATCGGAAGATCCCGGGTTCGATTCCCAGGTGGTACTTCATTTTTCATTTGTTCCGTTTTCTCTCTCTCGTCTTGCGCGGAATATCTCCTATACAAGCGTCGTTCTTTACGTTATTTATACTGCGTGTTCTTTGCAGTTGAATGTATATATATATATATATATGATGAAATCATAATAATACTTTCCTGGCAATACACTTTTTTAATACAGTTTCAGAATTACTGTAGTTAATAATAATAATAATAATAATAGTAGTAATAATCATCGATTCGTTATTATTATTATTATTATTATTATTATTGTATTGCTTTTTGATGAGCGAGAAAGAACTCCGTTGCTATAGTAACGTACAGGTGAGGGGAATTTTTTTATTTATTTGAAAAGTGGTATTCTTTTCAAAAATATATTTAATACGTTTTAATAAGAAGGAATGTGAAAATTTACTGTGTATAAATTCAAGGAAAAAACGTACACAAATTAAAAAACTGATACGTGTGTACTTTTTATAACGTACATCATCCTAGCTTATATACACAGTACATGTGCGCATTATGTAATCGAAAGTTCATGCATGACGCACATAATATGGTTTACACGCATGTAAACCTTAAATCTAATCGAAAGTGGTCCCGCACGAAGTACTGGAAAAAAATTTTTTGGTTTTCTCTCATACAAGGACGAATTTTTCAGACTATATTCTTTTTCGTAATATCGCCTTGCGGAATACTTGGGCGTTAGAAAACACTCAACCAACCGAATTGGCATTATTTTGGGGGTTGTTCAATCTTCTTCGTGACGGCAAAGGTCATGTGACGGAGGGAACCTATATACAACTTTACGTGGGATTCGAATCACCTATGGATCAGTACGTAATCTGAACGCAGAGGAGGGTCACCCATCCAAGTATGATGAAACTCAACGTCGCTTAATTAATCGGAAATGGCACTTCCAGTTCGTACCGTTTCGTGAGAGAATTCTTATTTCCATTTTTAAACTTATTTTACGCGTCTTTTCAGTCATTTATTTCGGGAAAAAGGGGATCATTGAGAAAGAGCGAAAAAGAAGCCTCCATTCCCCCTCTGTGTATATGAGAACACCTACATCACGGATACTCTACTGCGTGCATTCCCACACACTGCACGCACTTCGAAACACGCGAGAATCTCGTTTATCAAGACATGCGCACGCAATCATGGAATTCGATCGAACTTAGGGTAAAATATGCATTCCTGACGGACGAACTCGGTTTCCCGATCATGTAATTCCGGAGAACAAAAGACGTGCGATTGCGTGCTAACTTTTGTGGGTGTAGTTCTTTAAAATATGAATGGCAGTATCGGTGCTGAGGAATGCATTCGATATATATATATATATATATATGGTGTTTCAGGCGGAAAGGTCAATACTTCGGGAGGTGATAGTATCGGTCATTGTGAGAAAAAATGTTCATATGAACATTCTGAATGGTTACGGAGATAGAGCTGGTTGAATCTACAAATACAAAAGCATTGTTAATGGTAATCAAGAAAGAGAAACCAATTAATGTTTAAACATTGGCATTTTGAATGGTATCAGATACAGAAATGACAAATTTGTTACAGTTTACAATACGTTTTCGAAAATCCCACCGTCAACCTCAATGACTTTGCAACTCGTGTGCGAAGATCGCGTGTTGTTCGTCTGAGTTGATCTTGACGTTCCTTTATGCGGCAGCAGCATCCAAAATGCGCGCGAGCAATTCGTCTCGTGTATCCACCTTTCTTTTGTAAACTTGACTTTTCCTCCACCCCACAAACAATAATCTAACGGAGAGAGGTCTGGAGACCTTGGTGGCCATTGAATGGACCACCGCGGCCGATCCATCGACCAGGGAAAGTTGATTTAGGTATTCATCACCAGACGGGTAGAATGCGGAGGAGCTCCGTCATGCTGAAAGTACATACCAGCGCGTGTAGCCAAAGGAACATCCTCCAATAGTCCTGGCAATTCATTTTGCAGAAATTCTAGGTAACTTTGTCCTGTAAGACGATTCTCTAAAGTACAGGGCCAATCAGCTGATCATCGATGATACCGCCACCACATTGGCAGAGAAGCGATGTTGAAAATTTGTTTCCACAGTGGCATTGGATTTTCGTCTGACCACCGATGAGAGTTACGAGTGTTGTTGATACCGTCACGGGTGAAAGTAGCTTCATCGTGAACAGTATTAATCGAAGCAATCGGCGATTAGCATTTACCCAATGACAAAATTCCAGTCGCATGGCAGCGTCTCCTGGTTGAAGGTGTTGTACACACTGTACATGATATGGATGCAAGCCTTCCTCACGTAATGTTCGCCATACTCTTGTGTGTGGTACACCGAGACGTGTAGAAATTCTGCGTGAGCTAGTAGTAGGACTACGCTCTACCAACTGAGGAATGTTTTCCACTTCATCCACATCTTGTTGACCTTCACGTTCAGATGAAACATGAGCGCTGGGAAATGTACCAATCTCACGCAATGTGTTGAAAACCCTGGTAAACACTCTTCGATCCGGAATTCTGCGGTTCGGAAACCGTCGACGGTATTCTGCAACAGCAGCTGCTGCACTTCCATCGCAAAAACCGTAGACATACACCATATCTGCATATTCGGCATGTGCGAAGGTGTGTGGCATTCTTAACACTGCTTCAAACACCAAACAATGTCACTCACAACAGTCAGCTGTCGATTGGCTTATGCTACATGCTTACATGGTTCAAGGTTATAGGGGAGGGAAGGGGGAGGAAGAGCTGCGCGCGCATCAGATTCAAACAGCTCTATCTCTGTAACCATTCAGAATTAGACACATGTTCATATGAACTTTTTTTTTCTCACAATGACCGATACTATCACCTCCCGAAGTATTGACCTTTCTTCCTGAAACACCCTGTATATATATATTAGTGGTGGACCGGATGTCAGTTTCTCAACATCTGCGGATGCAGATTTTTTATTTCAATATCCGCGGATGCGGATATTTAGTTACTCTATCAATATAATATAGAATTATCAATATATTACATAATTTTTCAAATTTCGTGATATTACTATAATGGCAGGCAATGCATAAGAATTAAAATTAATATTAATGTTTTCATTATGATAAAAATAATAACTTTCTCAAGAGTTTCAGCCACAGAAAATTCAATGAAACAAGTTTCATTCAATTTTGTGTGTTACCAGCTATTTATATTTTGAGGTTTATATATTTGTTTGTTCATTAATAATTAATTAATACTTTACATGAAATGTGCATGACTGGGCCTTATAAGCTACTTTATAAGCTAATTTAATTGTAAATTGCATAATTTATTAGAGGTAGTATCCGGTCACAAGTGCGGATGCGGATGTTAAAAATGATGCGGATATCCGGTCCACCACTAATATATATATGATGATGAAAATAACTACGACGAAAAAGGAAACACAGAATGGTGCTCAAGCGCTTTCGTCTAATGACATCCTCAGGAATAGTGAAATAAATAACAAGTTCGAGACTATATAGGTCACACAAAAAATAAAATAGAAAAATAAAAATTGTAGGAGGAGCATACAAATTTATAAGGGAAAAAAAACTAACATTGTTTTAGCAGTTTGTCCTCTTTCTAAATCGTTCTGAACGAATTCAAAACAACAGGATCAAGCGAAATATGGTCCTGGCTAATGTTAAAATTATTTGTAAGTTGAATAATGGCAGACTCAAGAATATTTCTATTAGCAATGTTGCTTGAGTGAAAGAAAATTGAAGCATTATTCCAATCAATACAGTGGGATAACTCTGACAAATGGACGAAAAGGGCACTGGACGACTATCCCGTTCTAACGGAATATTGATGCTGTTTTACACGCGTGTGCAAATCCTTTCCCGTCTGTCCAATGTAAAAGGAATCACATTGTTTATAACTAATTTTATAGATAATGCCTGAATTATTGGTAGGGCTAATTTTTACTATGATATTTTTCACAATATTGTCATATGAAAATATTACATTAATATTCAAAAGTTTAAGTACATTAGCAATGCCTGAAAAGCCTGGGAAAAAAGGAAGTACTAAAATATTTTTCGACAAAGTGCGAGGGTTATTATTCACACGATAGAAAGTTCGTTTTGCCTTGTTAAGACAAGATTAAAAAAAAAAGGTGGGTAACACAAATCACTTCCAATACTGTTGATTTTTTCTAATTCGGCATCCATGTATTCCGGACTGGCGATCCTAAGAGCGCGGAGAAACATTGAAGAAAATATTGCTTTCTTGATGGGGGTGTAATGTCCGGAGTAAAAGTGTACGTATGACAAATTTTTTTTTTCCGATAAATACTAAATTTAAAACCTGGATTTTCCCTATGTACACGCACATCCAAAAACGAGATTGAGTTGTTTTGTTCCACTTCTAAAGTAAACTTAATGGAGGGGACTCTTGATTATTTAACTGAAGGAGGAAGTCATCCAGGTCACGTTTCATGGACCAGATACACAAAATATCGTCGACGTACCACAACCATGGGATGCCAACCCCCAGGATTCTCGGAATGTAAGCTCTGTGGGTTCTATAACTATAAACCCTACAAATGGCTTGTCAAAGTCTTGTCCCCCATTCTCGCAACTATCTCTGATTTACATGCAAAAAATTCCATGGATCTTACTGAAAAACTGAATAATACACGCACTGAAACCAATGATAGATTGATCAGTTTTGACGTTTGTTCATTGTTTACAAAAGTGTCGATTGACGATATGTTTGACTCTCTCCCCAGAATTACACAAGTATGACCTGTCACTACCTGCACACATCGTTGCATCAAAGACTGTAAATTCACTTTCAGTAGCGAGTATTATCAACAGGTTTTTGGGATGGTCATGGGTAATCCCTTGTTGCCCTTCCTCTCCAATATTTATATGGAGTTTTTCGAAATTACTTACATTCCGAGAATCCTGGGGGTTGGCATCCCATGGTTGCAGTACGTCGACGATATTTTGTGTATCTGGTCCATGAAACGTGACGTGGATGACTTCCTCCTTCAGTTAAATAATCAAGTCCCCTCCATTAAGTTTACTTTAAAAGTGGAACAAAACAACTCAATCCTGTTTTTGGATGTGCGTGTACATAGGGAAAATCCAGGTTTTAAGTTTAGTATTTATCGGAAAAAAGCACACAATTTGTCCTACGTACACTTTTACTCCGGAAATGACACACCCATCAAGAAAGCCATATTTTCTTCAATGTTTCTCCGCGCTCTTAGGATCGCCAGTCCGGAATACATGGATGCCGAATTAGAAAAAATCAACAGTATTGGAAGTGATGTGTTACCCACCTGCATTTTTGGAATCTTGTCTTAACACGGCAAAACGAACTTTCTATCGTGTGAATAATAAATAACCCTTGTACTTTGTCGAAAAATATTTTAGTGCTTCCTGTTTTCCCAGGCTTTTTAGGCATTGCTAATGTACTTAAACTTTTGAATATCAATGTAATATTTTCATATGACAATATTGTGAAAAATATCATAGTAAAAATTAGCCCTACCAATAATTCAGGCATTATCTATAAAATTGGTTGTAAACAACGTGATTCCTTTTACATTGGACAGACGAGAAAGGATTTGCACAGGCGTGTAAAACAGCATCAATATTTCGTTAGAACGGGACAGTCGTCCAGTGCCCTTTTCGTCCATTTGTCAGAGTTACCCCACTGTATTGATTGGAATAATGCTTCAATTTTGTTTCACTCAAGCAACATTGTTAATAGAAATATTCTCGAGTCTGCCATTATTCAAGTTACAAATAATTTTAACATTAGCCAGGACCTTTTTCGCTTGATCCTGTTGTTTTGAGTTCGTTCAGAACGGATTTAGACAAGAAGAGCAAAGTGCTAAAACTCTGGTAGCTTTTCCTCATAAATTTGTATGCTCCTCCTACAATTTTTATTTTTCTATTTTATTTTTATTTTTTTGTGACATATATATAGCTCCGAACTTGTTATTTATTTCAGTGTTCCTGAGGATGTCATTAGACGAAAGCGCTTGAGCACCATTCTGTTTCCTTTTTCCTTTGTGGTTATTTTCATCATAAATATTATTCACGTGTTACTTTCGTGAAATAATTTTCATATATATATACACACAAGGTGTCTGAAAAATCGCTGCCTATTTTTAAATTCTTATTGCCCCTAAACGAAAAGGGATATGAAAACATTTTATTTAACTGAAATGAAGCTTTTTATTACCCTTTACTTTATTGTAAAATTGAAAAGCTTTAATATAAAGTTAAAGCTGCACCACATGCCTGGCTAAATAACCACTTCTCCAGACGGTGTTTAGGTCGTCGTGATCCAACGGAATGGCCTGCTCGAAGTCCAAATTGAACGCCATGCGGCTTCGTTTTGTGGGGCTGGGCCAAAGAAGACGTTTACAAATCAAAACCAAGAACCACTGGATGAACTTGAAAACAAAATTCATGGTGTTCTTGGTAATGTACCACGTGACCCATTGAGAAAATGTACTGGTAAGGTTACAGAAGTGTGTGGACAATGCTGGAGCCTACGTTGAACTTTAACTTTGTATTAAAGCTTTTAAATTTTGTAATAAAGTAAATGGTAATAAATAAGCTTCATTTTAGTTAAAGAAATGGTTTCATATCTTTTTACCTTTAGGACTGGTAAGAATTTAAAAATTGGCAGTGACTTTTCAGACACCCTGTATATATATACACACCCTAACCAATATTCCCCCAAACAGTGTTGAAAAGAAGTTTGGTTTTTTTATTAGGATTTTTATAAATCTTCTAAAATTAACTTTTAAGAAAAGCGATTGGAAAAAATGTTAAATTTAATCAATTATCTTGCCCTAATTTATATTTTGCTTTGGAGGACACCGACATAAAAGTTCTAAAAGAAAGTCAGAGTCAGGTGTTCACAAATAGAGAAATCTTTCAACAAAATATCTGAAGAGATTTACTCCATTAAAATGATATAGTTATTTGTATATTGAAGGGGTTTATTTGGAGCTGTAGGTTTCATCAATGTATCCGAATTGTGTGTGTATATATATATGTATATGTATATATATATATATATATATATATATATATATATATATATATTATATATGTGTGTGTGTGTGTGTGTGTGGTGGTGTGTGTGATTTTTCTGATGGTATCAAATGTCGTTTATTTATATATATAAGTGTCATGCAAACCCACAAGGAAAAAATAAAAATGATTCCAAGGCCTTTCATTATTCAGAAGTACACTTCGTCAGGGAATGTGGGTTTGCATCATTCATTCATTTCACGTATTTAATTGTGAAATTCATCCCATATATATATAATATATATATATATATATATATATGTGTGTGTGTGTGTGTGTGTGGGTGTGTGTGTGTGATATTTTTGAGTGCGTCAAAGGTCGTTCATAGAGCTACACTTAATATATCAATTAAACTATGGACGTATTAGAATTGTTGTTCCCTCAAGGAAGGTGCAAATCTGCGAGTAAACACATCACTTTTAGGTGAATAAAAGGCTCTTAACTGACGTGAACGGTGTCATAAAACTTTCTCACCGAGGCACTCCGGAGGGGTCATATCGCTGACGACGTTATCACGCAAAAAGCCAAAAAGTCTTAGAACGGAAATATTTTTCGTAGACATTGTCTCGTAAATATAGGACCTTCGCCAACACTTTTCAAAGACAGTTTTATTGTAAAGCTTTCTATATAAGCTTACACTTTCTCGTAAATACTCGTAAATACACTCTCATCCACCACACTTTCTCGAATAGATATACTTTCTCACAGACTCTATCACGCACTTTATCGACTTTATCGACGGCTTCTTACAGACGCTTTCACACGCATTTTTTCACAAACACTTTCTACCAGGCATTTTCTCTTCGACCTTTCATCAAAAAGGGGCTTTTCGCTTCAATAAAGACCTGTCATGGATCTCAATGCCGCGATGAATATAGTTTTATCCTCCTTCTTTCAGACATAAATTCATTATAGGGCAAATATAAACTGCGAATTCCATTTAAAATCGTACCAAAGTCTATAACTATTTCATAAAAAAAGTAACATTAAATTTTTAATGGAATCTAAGCTTCAAAAACGGATTAACTTAATACAAACCTAAAGGCATAAATTAAACTTAGCGCGTAAGAACTTACGCTTAAAAGCAGCATGATAATGCGTTTAAGCTTACTGCATATAAAAGACGTCAGCCAGATTCTGAGTTATTACAACGAGGTGACTAATGATATGTAGAATTTTCGCTACAGAAAACTGCCTTTATTGAGTCGGGGGTAGGGGGGGGAGGGGCTGGGGAGTATTGCATGTAATTCGAACTGCAAGCTGTGGTGATTTTCTTTTTATTATGGCTGATATTTACAGGACTGGGTTCTGTAATATAGAAATTGACTCTTATTTATATATGTAGAGGACCAAATTTAATATACATGTTAAGAAAGAACAAGGGAAGGTTTTAGTAACACACCTACCCCTCCCAGTTTCATATATATATATATATATATATATATATTATATATATATATATATATACAAACTGGAATGAGAGAAGAGGCAGATTTTGTACGGTCCCAGCTGCGGTGGGACAAGGTGCCATGAAAACGAGGATGGAAAATACCCTCAGAATACGGGGCCCAAAGCTTTTCAATGTCCTTCCAAAAGAAGTGAGGAATCTCCAGCACACCGACCTGAATTACTTCAAGAACCAGCTGGACAGATTCTTGTGCAAAGTCCTTGACCAGCCATGCGTTGCTGGCTACGAGGGCAGGAGGAGATCAGAGAGCAATTCCCTCCTTCACCAAGTCCCGCAAATGAGGCGGGATGCTGCAGAGGGGTCGACCGCAGGTCGATCCTGAACCGTCGTTCAAACTCAACAAAAGTAACCCACAAGGAAAAAGAAAAATGATTCCAAGGTGTTTCGTGTATTCAGAAGTACACCTCGTCGGGGAATGTACTTCTGAATACACGAAAGGCCTTGGAATCATTTTTCTTTTTCCTTGTGGGTTTGTATCATTTATTTATTTCACGTGTTTAATTGTGAAATTCATCCCATATATATATATATATATATAAACCTTTGGTTAGCTTCCACCCGAAGTTCATTCTGACGAAGGTCAAGCTTTTCACTCCACCTTAGACCTACAGTTTAACGTGGAATCCGAACCACGCCCCATCAGCAGCTCAGCGGCTTAACCACTAGGCCACCTAGGGTACCCATTTATCTACCAACCACTTTCTTTATTGTGTGGAAGGATGAACAGCTGGGTTTTGCTGCGCGCCGGCTGCTGTCGGGTCTCGAACCTGGGGCCGATGGATTCGTAGTCAGCGACGCTAACCACTACACCACAGAGGCGCATTATATATATATATATATATATATATATATATATCGTTAACCTCGTTCAGATTTCTTGTGTTGGTCTCTCTTCACACGAAGGTCAAGCTGGTGGCCCCGCCTCTAGGCATGGCTTGGTGGAGGAGCGAGTTGCTGTCTTGCGCTCTCCACCGCACATAGCTAGGTACACCCGGCTCATCTGGTACCGTCCTGAGCCAGGCATCTAGCCTTCTTTTGAAGACTTCAACTTTGACCCCTATAACGTTTCTGAGGTCCTTTGGAAGATGGTTAAAAAGGCTTGGCCCCCTGACAACCAAGCTATTTTCCTTCAGTGTTGAGGAGGTCTCTTGTCGGGCCTTTAATTTGGGAACACTGCACATTCTGCCTTTCCTACTTTCCAGCGTTGTTTGGATGGTAATTGGGTTTAGTGTAAGGTTTGGTACCGGTTTTTCGATCAATTTCCATATGTAGATTATGGTGTACCTCTCGCTTCTTCTTTCCAGGGAGTACCGATTTAATTTACGAAGTCTTTCCCAGTAGTTGGGTTCTTTGCAGCCATCAATCTTGGCTGTGAAATGTCTCTGCGTTTCTTCTAGTTTATTAATTTCTTCCTTTTTATATGAGGACATCAAAACTGAGCAGTATTCAAGTTTTGGTATGATCAGTGTTCTCAGCAGGGTAATCATTACTGTCTTGTCCCTCCTTTTGAACGTTCTTAGTACCTGTCCCGCGACTCTTTTTGCTTTGTTTATTGCTGCCTGATTTTGTGTTTCAAATTTGGCATCATCGGTCATTATTTCTCGCAGTATATATATATATATATATATATATATATATATATATATATATATATACAGGGCAGGATCTAGAAGTTGCGAGGCCCTAGGCAGATCTAGAAATTGCGAGGCCCTAGGCCTATATATATGAAAATATGGACTTAATTATCGGTACTATACCAGCAATATTAGAATCCGCATAGACAGAACTATGCCAGCACTTAAAAATTAAACCAAACCAAAATAATCACGCATGGAAATTGTATAAGAAATATAAATAAAATACAAATAAGTATAAATTATAATATGAATCAAGATTTGTATCGAAAATATAAGACAATGATTTCTAAGATTTATATAATATTATAGGTAATGACTTTCCATAGTATACAAACGTTTTTCATATGTGATGTATAAGAGATGTTGACATTTCATTTTTTATAGTAGTGAGCGATAGACTTATCAGGCTAAATATTAATGCTTTAATATTTGGTTCAGATGCTCCTTGAATATTACAGCAATGCTTTTCTACTTTTCTTCGAGCTAAACTCTTCAATTAATTGAGAATAATCTAATGAATTTGTTATATCGTTTTCTATTGATAACATAGCTAATGATTGCAATCTCGCTTGAGACATGGTGGAACGCAAATATGTTTTAATAAGTTTGAGACGCGAGAAACTTCTTTCAGCCGAAGCAACAGTAACTGGGATGGTTAATACTATTCGAAGTGCAACATAAACATTAGGATAAATTTCACTTAGTTGTTTTTGCACTATATAAACAAGGGCATTTCCGAGATCTGTTTTCTCAGGTATAAACCTGCAAAGTACTTTAAGTTCTTCATAGAGTTCTAAATCATTAATATCACTTGAACAGAACGCGCAAAACGGCTTGAGCGAGGCCCCCTTTGACGCGAGGCCCTAGGCGATCGCCTAGTTCGCCTATAGCTAAATCCGGGCCTGTATATATATATATGTGTGTGTGTGTGTGTGTGTGTAAATGCGTAAAAACACATTCCTAAATGTATTATAATAACTAAACATGTGCTGAAGGTACTTGGCATGGCGTACTTACTCATAAGTAATGAATAGAAATATCAAACCTATGATTTTATTTCGGGGGCGGCTGAAGCTCCTGTAGTCCATCCCCCCTTGTCTACGTCCCTGTCTACAGTACATATTAATAGATTAATTACTGCATCCAACCTACGATTGTCACTGATAATAATAATAATAATAATAATATCTAAAGTTCAAAGAATATTTCTTTCAACTAAACAAATTTTTCTTGTGGACTATTCTTGAATTTTTGACTGAAACAAAATTACTGTTTTGTTGATTTTCAATCCAACGTTTTGTTTGTACAATTATTAACACATTTTTAAGGAAATGTACATTTTTTTTTTTAATTTAAAATAAAAATAACATATTTAAATACAGTTAATTAAAAGAAATAAATTTATGTGCGGCTAATGATATTTACATAAGAATATATTAACCCTTTCAGGACGACTGGCACAAAATGGTAACGTTTCAAATACACGCATTGATAACTTAACCTTACAAAAAATAAAGGGTTAAATATAATGAAATGCTAAATTTTTTAACCATCTGTTAGAAATATCAGTTGAATATGATGCGAAATCATAGAAAAAAAGGTTTGTATTTTTAAATCATATGTTGATGTTTGGTTTAAATTTCTTCATTAAAAATGATTCATCTATTTGTAGATCGTAGAATCGCTCAGTTCGTTATATAATTTTGAAATTATTTAAGATTTCATTGGTTGGTTATTTCCGTGTTCAGTTTTTATGTTTGTACAGAGTAGCCCATAAGTCCCAATCGGTTATATAAGCTCACGCTGACGTAATCGATTACTAAAGAGAGAATATTTGTCGAGATTTTTATATTTTCCACCTTGAATAATCAATAAATACTTGTGAACTTATTATAATAATAAAGGGTAATGATATACTTTGGTTGATTTCTCGTAATTTCGCTTTAATTCTAACCGATTGGAACTTATGGGCCACCCTGTATATCTTATTGGTTTCTAATTTATGTTGTTGCAGTCTTGAACAAAGGGTATTCGTCGTATAACCAATGTAGGAGGAGTTACATTCACTCTTAATACTAATATTAAATATAGTAAAATGCTAAATTTTCAAATATATTTTGTTAAAATATGAGTTCAATATCCAAAAAGCCTCCAAGAAACTGCTTGAAATTTGAAGTTTTTGTATTATTATGCAAATGTGATTAGCTTCACATACGTTTTTTCCTTTTATTTATTTATATTTTAATGTCATTTTTATTTTAAATTTAAAAAAATGTGCATTTCCTTAAAAAATGTCTTAATTGTACAAACAAAAAGGTTGGATTGAAAATGAACAAAACAGTGACTTTGTTTTATTCAAGAATTCAAGAATAGTCTTTAAGAAGATATGTTTAGTTGAATGAAATATTCTTCGAATTTTAGAAAAGACCTCAAAAAGGATACAAAAAAAATAGAAGCTTATATAACCTATCTATTATTATTATTATTAAAAAAAAAACAATATCACCATCATTATCACCGCGTCCCGTACGTGGGAAAGTTTGTTCTCCAAAGGATTGAATTCGTGTATCGCATAAATAATTTCCGTATAGGGGGGTCGATAACGTCAGTGTGGAAACGAGGAACGAGCGAGCCAATTTCTATTAAGAAAAATTGCTTACCAATAATGAATGATATCAAAATCGTCGCTCGCGAAACTCGGCCAAAATCCAAAACCGATAATTTTGTCTTCATTATTTAAGAAAACCATTTGTGCAAATTACCTTTTATATAAGCTTCATCGGTTATTTAAATCTGCATTTATCATTCCTTTATTCATAAACCACAGGTCGATAGCACAGATAAAATGTGACCATAAATTTACTCGTACAGTCAACAATTAGCATATATTTATATACACTGTGTATATATATATATATATATATATATATATATATATATATATATATATGAATAGAAACGACATAAGTACTAAGGAACGTTTCTGCACACGAGGAGGAGAGATAACGAATAAATGAAAAATGAGGCGAACCGCCCGGGAATCGAACCCAGGGCCTTCCAATTCCCGGGCGGTTCGCCTCATTTTTCATTTATTCGTTATCTCTCCTCCTCGTGTGCAGAAACGTTCCTTAGTACTTATGTCGTTTCTATTCATTTATATACTGCGCGGTCATTGCAGTTATATGCATATATATATATATATATATATATATATATATAAAGGAGAAATATACCAGTAATGAGAAACAGATTAGGCTGAGATACACTGAGAATCCATAGCAATAATGAGAACACAGATTAGGCTGAGATACACTGAGAATCCATAGCAATAATGAGAACACAGATTAGGATGTGATACACCGTGATTCCCCTATTTAATCGGGTGATTTTTTAAACATCTGACATTTTAAAAGGCTTGTGTTTTTTTTTTATTAAATGAAATAAAAGCATGGAAATTTTAATGTACTTTCTCGACGCGTGGGGAATTAGTCCCCTGGTGCAAAACCAGGGGATGTGATTTGAATAAAACAAAATTAAGCGTCGTATTTTGGAGACCTCGTATGCGATTGTTGTAACTTAGTATTTTTCTCAGTGTAGAAAGAAATAAGAAAATAAAAAAAGCTTAACAGAAAGTCGATTAAATAAAACTAATAAGAAGACCAACAAAAACAGGAATAAAACTAAGATGTAAGACAACAAATAAAATCAAAGCTAACCTTTGCGTCTCAGTGGTGTAGTGGTTAGCATCGCTGACTACAAATCCACCGGCCCCCGGTTCGATTTTTGTTGAAAGCAGGCGACGCGCAGCCTACCTAGCTGTTCATCCTTCCAGAAAAAAATAGGTTGGTAGATAATTGGGTACCCCGGGTTGCCTAGTGGTTAAGACGCTGCGCTGCTGATCAGGAGGTCGTGAGATCGAGTCCAGGCAAAGACTTTGTAATTTCTCACCGCACGTGGTGGGTCGTGATTCGGATTCCACGTTAAGCTGTAGATCCAAGGTCTAGCAACAAGCATGACCTTCGTCAGAATGAACAATTCGGGCGGAAGCGAAACCAAGGTTAATCAAGATTAATCATACAAACGATTTTGAACAGAAATTTTTCAGTCAGTGAAACCTTAACATTTACTTTAAACCCACGAGTCACTTAGATTTTAAATGCAGCTTCACAACTTTTGACCCGCTTTGTAAATTTATGGTCTCAATGGTTTTTCCTGTTTCACAAATGTTTTACAAGCGTAGCCTCACTCGATAAAGGTAAGCTATGAAAGGACTATGAAATGAGACCAAAAAATAACAATGAAATAAGACCAAAAATGAGACTATAGAATAAAACCAAAAACTAAGACTACGAAGTGAGACAAAAAAAATAAGACTACGGAATGAGATCATAAAATAAGACTAGAATAAAACCAAAATTAAGACTATGAAATGAGACTATAAAATAAGACCAAAAAATAAGACTACGAAATGAGAAAAAAAAAAAATAACAATGGAATAAGACCAAAAATAAAACTACAGAATGAGACCAAAATAGAAGATTACGAAATGAGACCAAAAAAAAAAACTACGGAATGAGACCAAAAAATAAGACTGGAATGAGACCAAAACATAAACCAAAGAGTAAAGAAAAGAAAAAGCTTCGTTGGGGCAAAAAGCAAAGCCGAGATGGCTGAGAATATGAAGAAAGAAGATTTTCAACTCCAAATAATGTCTTGGACGCTTGTAAATACGAAACAATTTCTTAGTTTTAATTTTCTCTGAGATTAGGATTTTCTTTTTACGTCAAACTATTCTGTATTTTTCTCATTTGATTTATTGTCTCAAATCTTTTCTTTCTTCGTGACTGCAACAAAATTTTACTCATTTTACTCGTAAGCGTTTTGTCGTTAAATTAATCGTTGAACTTAAATGAAAAGTAAATAAAAACGGACCGTTATTATTTACATTATCCGTTATAACAAAATTGTGGGTTCTCAGACGGATCTTTTTAAATTAATTTATATATATATATATATATATATATATATATATATATATATATATATATATGTGTGTGTGTGTGTGTGTGTGTGTGTGTGTGTGTCACTATCAGGTAAATCAAAATATTGGCAGTGCATAATAATGGGGAACTTTAATGGCGACGTAAAATAAGAACGTTTTGTAGAATTGAGTAACATGTGCGACCAGTCTGCTAAATTAAGTATAAGTGATGTAAAATTTCTAGGTATAAATAATAATAATAATAATTTCACGTATGTAATCGATGAAGATATGAATGGAGGTATCAGATGGATTGATCACTGTCACACTAGTAATAATTTAAAGGAACGTATTGGCAATGTTCATATTTTGCGTGATTTCCTTCTCTCAGATTACAGACCACTGAAGCTAGTAATTAACTGTACCAACTTAAATAAAGCACAACATAAAACTAACACAGGTTAGGATGAGATACAGTGAGTTTATTTAACTAAATACATGGTTGCATAACTCCCCAATCAGTCCGAAGAAAATAGAATATAAAGATAGGACAGAGCACTTTTTCATAATTTATAATTATTGCACCTTGATTGTAGTAATTCCTGTTCAAATGATCCTCATTTTAAACTTGTAGATAGATATTATAATGTAATATCCATACTAAGGGAAGCAGGAAGGCTTTGGATTAAATCGTACAATTGTCACATTAAAGTTATTCCCGGATGGAATGATTTTATTACTCTTGAAAAGGGGATCAAAAGAGGTTTACGATATATGGTGTCTCCTTGGTCGGCCGAGAATAAGGCCAGCTTACACAAATATGAGTAGAAGTAGGGCTCACTATAAAGCAGCCATAAGACGATGTAAACAGGAAGAAGACTCCATTCGAGTAATAAAGCCTGTAAGGCTAACTTACATACTAAATGATGATTATAAAAAATTCTGGAAATTTGTCAAGAAAAAAACGGGTGCTAAAAACGCCATCCTATCAACAACTGATGGAATGTATGGGGAGGTAGAAGTACCCAAGTTCTGGAGAACGAAGTACTCAAACATCCTTAACAGAGTAGGGAAAGTTAATCTTAATGTAGATTGCAGTGGAACGTTATTTCGGAGGGGCCAGTGAAAGTACGGAGACTTCAGTGCCTGAAATTAAGACTGATTAAAGCGTTAGAGACAGGTTCCTCCCCAGGTATAGATCACCTGTCGAATGAGTATCTAAAGTATGTTAATGGTGTGATCAGTCTTCATATCGCATTACCGTTCTCAGCCACGCTTGATGGCAGTTATATTCCGCAGATTTTATGAGGGTATATATCAGACCCTTTGTCAAAATTAAATATGGGGACATTCTATCTAGTGATAATTACAGACCCATTGCTGTTGCCTACTGCTTCTCAGAATTAATTGAAAAACCTTTGGTACGCCCACTAAATAATTATTTATGGACGTCTCCTAACCAGTTTGGTTTTAAAAGGTCCTATTCAACTGACCTGTATATTTATGTTTTGAAAGATATTGTATTTAGATATACTGTCAGTAATTCAACTATTTATAGTTGTTTTTTAGATATAAGCAAAACATATGATAGAGTGAATCACAAAATTCTATTTTAAAAATTAGAAGACAGGAATGTTCCACTATATGTTTTAAATTTATTGAAATTCTGGTACACTCGCCAAACTTTTATGTTAGATGGAGCAATGTATTGTCCGAATGTTTTGGTTCCTCATGCGGAGTTAGACAAGGCTCCTTGTTCTCTTCTTTGCTGTTTAATGTGTATAGTGATTGATTAATTACTTCTCTTAATAAGACAAGAGTGGGATGTTGTATAGATAAGATGAGGATAAATAACTTGGTTTATGCCGATGATATGATGTTAATAAGACCTTCGGTGAAAGGTCTGGATCATCTTATAAAAATTTGTGAATCATATTCATGGAACCATGACATTAATTTTAATGTTACTAAAACTAAGGTTATGCAATTCTATCCTAAAAGCTCAAACCAAACAGCTAATATTATTTTCAAAATGAGAGACGAACCAATAGAGCAAGTACGAGAATTTAAGTATCTGGGTCAAATTATCACCAACTCCTTGAGTGACGACTCAGACTTAAGGAAACAATATTGAAGTTACTGTACTGTGGCAAACATGACTATACGGAACTTCAAAGTCTGTACAGGAATGTTCCACTATATGTTTTAAATTTATTGAAATTCTGGTACACTCGCCAAACTTTTATGTTAGATGGAGCAATGTATTGTCCGAATGTTTTGGTTCCTCATGCGGAGTTAGACAAGGCTCCTTGTTCTCTTCTTTGCTGTTTAATGTGTATAGTGATTGATTAATTACTTCTCTTAATAAGACAAGAGTGGGATGTTGTATAGATAAGATGAGGATAAATAACTTGGTTTATGCCGATGATATGATGTTAATAAGACCTTCGGTGAAAGGTCTGGATCATCTTATAAAAATTTGTGAATCATATTCATGGAACCATGACATTAATTTTAATGTTACTAAAACTAAGGTTATGCAATTCTATCCTAAAAGCTCAAACCAAACAGCTAATATTATTTTCAAAATGAGAGACGAACCAATAGAGCAAGTACGAGAATTTAAGTATCTGGGTCAAATTATCACCAACTCCTTGAGTGACGACTCAGACTTAAGGAAACAATATTGAAGTTACTGTACTGTGGCAAACATGACTATACGGAACTTCAAAGTCTGTACAATCGAAGCTAAAGACATTTTTCGTATTTTCTGCACTAATATTTGTGGGCAGCAACTCTGAGTTAATTATAAGAAAGGCTCCTGCAGAACCCTCAATTTGCTTTACAACATATTTTCGACTGCTGCATAAGTTACCTTCAAGATGCTCAGCCTCTCAAATGTTCGCTAACTGCAACGTTTTGAGCTTCTCTGAGGTAACAAGACGCGCTCAATATAGCTTAATGTGAAGAATTCAAAATTCAAACAATCCAATTGTCCAAGCTATTCATCAGTCCTGCTTTATATCTTCTAGACTGTGGATCTCTTGGTACGAAAGTGTTTGTCAATAGCTCCACTTAACTCCTGTATTGGCTTTTCCATTACATGTAGTTTTTAGTGTTTTTTTCAGTACTAGCTTTGGGTAGCTGTTATCATTAATGTTACGATTACTCGTTTCATTACGTGTTATTTTTATTTCTTTATTACGGTAGTCCTTTTTTTGTTTTTAAATTTTACTGTTTAATTAGTTGTATCGTTAATTGCCTTCATAGATACTGCATTTTTATGGGATTTCTCTGCTGCAAATAAACGTTATCATTATCATCAATACATATATATACTGCTATATATTTGATTGTACTCGAAAAACTTGCCACAAGTATATTTATATTATACATATTCATATTATTATCCCTGGTAAATTATCTATCGACATATTTATTGTTTTAGTTCAAAGGAAGCGCAAATAAGTTCGTGTAGAATCCCGCTGTTTGTACCTTAATTAAGAACAAACCACATAAAGGAAATGAATACCGCAAACAGTGCTCGACTGTATTATACCAAAGAACAAAGAACTTCAATTCAGTATGTAATTCGAACACTACTCAATAGAATTAGATTAACAATAATAATAATAATAATAATAATAATAAATGTTGAAGTTTTTATTTACCGAGTTATTATGACTGATTCAAAGGAGACCAAATGAGCTAATTTTAAACAGCTTATTATAATGAAATCGAATTTGGTATCGAACTCGCAAATTCTCAGCAAATAACTTTCGATAGACTCGTGTGTATATATATATTGTCTTCCGCATTTTCTCTATATATTTCATCGGTATAACATTAGGCAAATGGCTAAATGTGATTTCCGCATATATATATATACTGTAACTGGATACGGGATCGAATTTATATACATTCCGAATCCTCTTTCAGAGTTCCGCGTTCGACGTTATTAATGAGATGGAAAGAAGGATCGAAGCCTCTTTAAAGAGACTTATTTCTCTTATTTGGAATGACTCGGCTTGAGAGATAAATAGAGTTTATCCTGCCGCGCATTTCTATGAGTTACGAGATCAACTCAATTCGAAAAGGAAACGTATATATATATATATATATATATATGAAAAGCCTTTAAATAAACTGCATTAACTATACAAATAAACATTTAACGGCAACAAAACCAGAAAAAAACCCATTCTATTTAATAAAAACCAGTACAACTAAGCTAAATACCAAACAGAACACAAACGGAGAACAATAATAACATTTAATAACAAACAATAAAGAACGAAAAAAGGAAGAAAAGAATCAGAGAGAGCGAAGCGAGTCGACCAATAAGGAAGAAACAGTCAAGAGTAAATAAAGAGCGAAGGACTTATCCTTGAGGATTAGTTGCACGAATCTGATGGGATCCCTAATGTCCAGTAGATAAAGGAATGCGATTTAGACACGGCTTCGCTCGGGCTCCGCCAAGATTCATATTTACAAACGCTCTGAACGTTGAAACGAACCTGGGCCTTTCCTGGAGAAGCATTTTTGTAAACAAATACTCCGTCCGTATTTCATTTAAGATTACATAAAGACCCGGTTTGGCTTTAGAGGAGTCATATTTTTCGGTCGTATAAAATCTGTGGACATTTAATTTTATGGTCAGCAAATATACGGTGCAAGTACTGAAAGCAATTCTTATTTCAAGCTATGTTATGTGGAGTATATTTTACAGGTGACGTATGTGGATATAATTCCTTATGCATTAATTTCATTTAAAAGAATACGTGCGCAGAAGGGAATCACGATATGGGATTATAGTCTCCTCTCTCTCTCTCTCTCTCTCTCTCTCCTCTCTCTCTCTCTCTCTTCTCTCTCTCTCTCTCTCTCTCTCTCTCTTTAGGATAAAACAGATACTGATAAATAAGTAAGAAATTCAACCAAATTAGTCACCCCTCTCAGAATGTACCTAATAACGTGTGACGGCGCCTCTGGCCTTGATAACCGCACGAATCCGGCGAGTTTAGTATGCGGAGGTACGCCTGCTGGTTCAAATTCATCGTCACTGGAACGAGAGGGCCCATTTCGTGGTACGAAAAACTCCCCAGAACATCACGGAACGACCTCCAGCCTGAACAACACTTTCGACGCATTCAGGATTAAAGGCTTCATTGGACCCTGCGATGTACTCGTCGCCTCCCATCATTGGAGAACAAACAAAACGGGACTTATCGGACAAATTACACGTTTCCAATCTGCCGCAGTCCAGTTTTTGTGCCTCTGAGCCCATTTATAACGTGCCAATTTGTGACTTGCTGTTAACAGCGCCTCTTCCCTGGTACCCTGCTCCAGATGTCCATCGCATGCAGTTCTCGTCGCAATGTCCGTTCGGAAATTGGTCGCTGGAGAACCTCATTGGTTTCTTGGAGCAATTGTTCTCTGGTTTGAAATCGATTTGCAGTTACTAGACGAGAAACATGGCGGCGGTCCCTATTGTCGAGAATTGTTTTCTGGCCACAGTTACGCCGTCGATTTTCAGTTGATTGCGAACTACACCACTCTTTGTAAACTCGCTGGACAGTACGCGTTGAAACACCAACAAATTGGGCTACTTCAGACATTTTGTGTCCGTGGGCTCTGCCAAACACGATGGCTCCTTTTTGCCACTGAGTAACGTCTGCCTCACGACCCATTTTGCAGACTATATCCAACACACACTTTGTTCTTCACCACCTCACGAAACAGATCTGATCCTGTGTGCTACGTCACCGCTACTTGTCACTAACCAATGCTACATCAGCGCCCTCTGTGTGACCTTGAACTTCCTACTATCGGTGCTATTAGGGGTGACTAATTTTTTTGCCCGGTGCTTATATCACGTAAATAAAACCCAGAGAAAAAATTGCAATTCTTACGTAACTTATGCAATTAGGATTTTAACTTTATTTAATATGCTTACATTACTTACAAATTACGTTACTTACTGAATACTAACTTACGCAGTTATGTTTCGAATTTATTTAATGTGCTTACATTACTTATTATATATTCATAGAGTTTTGGTTTCTCGTACTTTAGTTTATATATGTTACAGTTAATGTGTGAAACCAGTCATTTCACTTAATGTCTAAAATTTCAGGCAATTCGCGTAATTCGAGTGACCCTTAAACATAGGTAACGCATTACTAACCTAACCTATCTAACTTAATCTAACCTAACCTTTACGAAGTTGTTAAGTCCTTAATCGAATTACGCGAAATGCCTGAAATTTTTAGGCATTACGTGAAATGACTAGTTTCACACATTGACTGTATATATATATATATATATATATATATATATATATATATATATATATATATATATATATATATATATACACAATACTCGTGTTAGAAAACTAAACTAATGAAATACTCTACAATATTGAACGTACAATACTTAATAAATTATAAGAATATATATGAAAATAATTAACTAAGATCATGAACTAAAATTTAGAAGAACTAAATTTAAGAACTAAAATTAAGCGAAACTAATAATTAATAAACTAAGGTTAAGGACTACAGTGTTCTCTTTCGTATAAGCGAGTAAATGAGTTTACTAAATAAATGGAAAAGCAGAATGTTGGCATTTAAACAACGCTCAGATGCCCTCCTGTCTCGTGTCTCCGGAGCATAATTCTGGCCCCTCCCCCTTCTCCCGCCCAACCTCAACCCATTAGGCCCTCTTTTCATTAGGAAAACTCATTAAAGGGAGAAAAAAAATCTTTCAACCAAAGTCAACCAAATCCCGTCAATAGAGCGTGGACGGGCGTTTGACCACCACAGAGAGAAAGAGAGAAAGAGAGAAAGAGAGAGAGAGAGAGAGAGTCTCTCTCAAAGAGGTTCAAATCGGTCCATGCACAATCCGAAGAGATTATCGGAATAAACTTCCAGTGGTAAACAGTTCGTAAATGAGACCGATAAGGAAGAATAATTGACAGCCAGCCACGTTCTCATTTAAAAAAGGATTGCGTTAATCTCGTTCAAAGTTAATCTTACATTGGAAAGTTGTTCTTTTCTTCCTTTCTAATTAGTTTGGTCCCGTGATTTATGTGAATAAGGAAGAAAGCGTTGAAGGGTATAAAAGGTTCAATTTCGAAAAGGAAGTAGGAATAAAAATGAGTCAATGACGGAAACACCACCACTCGGTTATACAATAAATAACCTGTAAATATCTTCGTAACTTATTTCACAACCAATTTAACCCTCTAACGCCGACTGAGTCGAATACGTACCGTTTCAAATACACGCATTTAGACTTAACCCTACAAAAACGTTCGGCGTTAAAGGGTTAAATGTTTCGGGGCCACCAGCTTGACCTCCGTGTGAAGAGACCAACGCACGAAAGTTGACGAAACAACATAAGGTTCATAAGGTAAGGTATACAGAAAACAATACTTTCCTACAACTACACCAGCGTCACGTAGATTGGTGGGTATAATGCCGTTTTCCTGTAAGGAAAGTGAAGACACTGAGGTCGGGTGGGGGTGGGGGGTTCGAACCCCGATGATGCTAGTAATAATAATACAGGAGTTAGAGCAGATTGGCCTGAACGCTATACCAGTTTTTGATCCTGTGAATAATGATGATTATTTCTACAACTCAATGCATGGTTAACTAACTGCCAATTGGTTCAAATGATTAATCCAACCATGCTGTAATTACACTAACCATATAAATTTTTAATAGAAAAATAAACGAAGTTTACCATGATATTAATATCATTACACTGAACATGTAAACCTGTCTAATGCACATGTTTTAAATTTGTTTTTGCTGGCGCCTCACTTGGACAAGTTTTGTCTATAATATTACGTTCAATTAATATTAAATATATGTCAGTTGACACAGTAAATCCAATCCGAGCTAAGTGCCAAACTGGGCAGGTTTTTCGAAATAAACTTATAAGAGGACGGAATTACAGAAGGTTGACAAAAGTTAAAGAAAAAAACCAGGCACCACGATAATTGCTCTCAAGGACGAATGACAAAGCTCATTAATGAAATGCCAGAATGTGTGTGTCAGCTTTACATAATTTAAAGGGAAAAGCAACACCATTCCAAATATAATGATTCAATAAATCTGTTATTATTTATTGATTTTTATTATCCAATCGAAAACGATGAAAAACCAGAGTTGTCTATTTACTTTTGTCAACCTTCTGTAACCGGAGTTGTCTATTTACTTTTGTCAACCCTCTGTACACTTTGTCAAGATTGACAACGTTTTGTATTTGCTTTTCATTTATGTCGTTTATGAGAGCTTTGGTTTTCGTATTTTAGTTTTGAATTATATATTAACTGTACGTCTTCAGTTAAAAATAGCAACTCATTTACTAATGTTTATTATTACGTAAAAATAACGTACTATATTTATACAACAATTCTCATTCATAACTGAGTTATCTTTTTCAGTGTTATTTATGTAATATATATATATATATATATATATATATATATATATATTAGTGATGTAGGTCACATCCGCATCCGCATCCGCATCCGCGGAACATCCGCACATTTTCTCGCATCTGCATCCGCGTCCGCATCCGCACTTTGGACTGCGGATGTCGTGCGGATGTGGACCGTTGAGATAAAACGTCATTAATAAGCGGAAATTATCAAATTCTACTATATTAATAGAACTAGTTCATTGTGCGCAAAAGTGATGCAAGCGACAAGATGAAAAGCTGTTCTTGTATGAAGTTACTCTCTTGCAACCTACTTAGATCCACGTTACAAAGCTAAGTTATTTTCACCTAGTACATTAGAACGAGTTAAATCATCACTTGGCAAAGCAGTTGAAGAGCTTCAATCTCTTGAATCTGTCGCTTCGCCACCCACCAAAAGAATAAAAGTGTCAGTGACAGAACCAACACCTTCAACAAGCAAATCTATCACAGAATCTGTCTCTCAGTTTCTTGAGTCAAGCAGCAATGACGAGACCTACGCGATGTCAAAAGATATAGTAAAAATGATCGAGAGCTATCACCAAGAAAAACGCCTGGCTGCATGTGACAATCCTATTAGTTGGTGGAAAAATACGCAGAATATCTATCCATACTTGAGTAAACTTGCAAGGAAACATTTAGCCTGTCCTCCAACAAACGTACCAAGCGAGAGATTATTTAGCAGTGCTGGATTAATATATGATGAAAAGAGAAACAGACTGGCAGCAGAAAAGGCAGAAAAGTTAATGTTCCTTAAGCATAACCTTCCTATAATTAAGTTTGAACATTAAACGATGAACATCTTAGTTTACTTTATTTTAATTACTCATTTATAAATATGCCTAATAAAACTTTAAACTTAATATAAATAGTTATCAAGCTAATTAAAGATCTCTTTCTATAAGAGTGGAAGTTGGGGAAAGAGGTCGGTGGGGTGCATTTGAGTTGGGTTCACGTCCCGCATCCTGGTAACACAATTATGGTTTCTAATTGTGGCTGAAACTCAACAAAATATAACGAATTTATTTGCAGACGAATTCACTAATTGATTTCTATATTAGTTAGATGCTTGATATTATTTTATATGTTCAGAGAAAAGTACAGCAATTATTGTACAATTAATCAATTATACTACATTATAGCTACAGCTCTCTCTATATAATAACTTATTATATACGTTAAACACAACAAATCTCGAATATATCCTAAAAAATAACGAAAATGTAGACATCCGCATCCGCATCCGCGGATGTTGAAATCAAACATCCTCATCCGCATCCGCGGATGTGAAAAAAATGACATCCGCTACATCACTAATATATATATATATATATATATATATATATATGAGGCGTCGCGAGTACGAGAGGCTAAGCGCCAAACCAGTTTTGAGATAGACGCGTTTAAACTTTGTGACTATTGTGTACGGAGCGGGGTGGGGTATTTCGCTATACCAATTGTCTGTGGATGGGAGAGGGTTGATCTATTCATTTGTGGAACAATCGCAAAATCGCCAATGTAGCGAGTTCGCCCCTCGTACTCGCGACGCCTCATATACTATATATATATATATATATATATATATGAGTCGTTAACTCATCTCAAAATTTTTAAAATTATACAAAACTTAAGAATTTCAAAATTACATTGCATTAGTATATTAAATTTTCATTTCGTCATATTTGTACTGTATATTTTCTATTAACAGAAGGGTAACTAATTTATTTTTAAATTTATGTATCATAGATATTCTATGTTCAAATAATTACTGTTTATACAATTAAACAGCTGATTTTTAGTGTTAATAAAATTTATGTTGAATAATTTATGTTGAATAATTTATGTTGAATAATTACGGAATTATATCCTAATTTGTACTTTCATAATGGATGTGAAGAAAAAAACCAAAGAAGAAATATAACGTATATGTCTAATTTAATTCCGACGCGTTAAAACATGTCAAATTTTGGACAGATTTTTTTTCTTCTAGTATGTGTTCGCTCTTCCAGAGACCTCTCCAAAATTAGATGTATATTTCGATAAGTTTTAGACACATTAAGACATGTCAGAGTTTGAGAGTTTTTTTCCAAAATGTGCCGAATCTCACCTAACCTTGTCTAAGAAGTTGGAGTCTTTCACGCAATCCCAAGGAGCAGCCAGGAAGGCCATGTCTTCCAGGGGGAGCTGGGGACGGGGGTGCCTTCCGACTAAAACTTCTATCCAAGAAGTTTGACAAGTTCAAAGTTTTTCCATCTCGCAGGTTTTCAGGTTGTTTCGACATATTTCCATTTTCAGTGCAGTAAGGAGGAGGGCCACAAATTGACACGGCTCTCAGGTTAGACGAACGTGTCCAATTGCGTTAATCCTGGAGAGGAATTCACGGGTCCCAAAGTCCAAACACAAAATTCATTTTTGACCCATGATTTCCTATTAAGGGTTAACTTCGCTTATAGGAGGGAAACGGTGTTACCCACTGAACTCGGGGCGCTGGTAGTTGAACATGATACCTGGTATAGCCAAATATAATAGTCAACTACAATAGCCAAATATAATAACCTTGATAACCTTCGTTTTTTCCCGCCCGATTTGTTCATTCTCACGAAGGTCAAGCATGTTCTTCCACCTTAGACCTACAGTTTAACGAGGAATCCGAACCACGCCCCACCAGCAGGCCAGCGTCCTAACCACTAGGCTACCCAGGGTACCCATTTATCTATCAACCAGTTTCTTTATTGCGTGGAAGGATGAACAACTGGGTTTTGCTGCGCGCCGCCTGCCGTCACCGGGTCTCGATCCCGGAGCTGATGGATTCGTAGTCAGCGACGCTAACCACTACACCACTGAGGCGCATTAATAGTCAAATACAGTAACCCCTCCCCCCCCGATTTGCGCGTTTTCGGATTAACGCGGTCCAAAAAATATTCAACTTTTTTTTTTATAAATAACGCATCACAATCGTTGAATTTATTTATAAAAAATATTGAATATTTTTTGGACCGCGTTAATCAGAAAACGCGCAAATGAGGAGCGCGTAAATTGGGGGATTACTATAAATAGTTAAATACAATAGCCAAATATACTATACAGTAAACCCTCGTCCAACGCGGGGGTTAGGTTCTTCGAGAACGGCGGGTTAGGTAAATCCGCGTTGGGCAAACTTAATACCTTATGGGATAAATGGGGATACGTGAACGCGGCCGCGTAGAGTCTCCCATTAATACTTAGATACGTAAATTTTTTATTCACACATATATGAATTTCCCTACCTATATTGTATATTAAATAAGAACATAATAAAATCATAAACATAATGATATTTACATATGATAAATAAAAATATATTAAATGAAAATAGCACGTATCTTTTCTTCACTCTTTCGGATGGGGCGTATGGTAGATGGGGCGTATGGTAGATGGGGCGTATGGTAGATGGGGCGTATGGTAGACTCATTCACGTGATACTCGCGGAAAAGTGATGTTATGCTCATACCACCACGCAACTTATCTAAAATCTTTATTTTTTCGGCTAATGTCATAACCTTACGACTTTTCTTCTCTTCACTATCACTTGCAGATGCTTTACGTTTTGGTGCCATACTGCTGTCTAAGGGTAATAGCAAAACAACAACAAAATACGACAAAAACAATCTAACACAACTTCCCTGAACTTAACGCGGTAGCGGGACTGAGACAAAGGGCGATGCGAGGGGTGACGCGAGAAGGAGGGAGATGCGGGAGTGTTGGAGAGTGTAGGAGAAAACACTAGAGCGCGCATTGGCACGCGTACAGTACTACTGTATTAGAGCGTGTTTAGCGGACCGTGTATAATCAAATTTTCCGCTTTCGGCAAATAATTGTTCGCATTTATTTTTACGCGTATAAGCAAATTCGCGCTGGACAAACACGCGTTGGACGAGGGTTTACTGGAAACCCAAATATAATAGTCAAATATAATATACCGTATAAGATATGCTAAAAATAATAATGGTTGTTATAAACGAAATATTTCTCGAACAGTTCATGTTTAAGGAAACATCTTTCAAGTGATAAAACATTGGAATACATCGCTCGAAGTATTCCCCAGAAAGTAATAAAAGTCTTGCCTGGAACACCATTTAACATAAATAAACTCTCCTTCGATAATGCCAAATACTTTGGCACTTGATCGAAAATATGAAGATGTAAATGAAGAATACACGCTATTTAAAATACAGACAGGACCTACAGAACTCCACTAATAATAAATTAATAATAATAATAATAATAACAATAATAATAAATATAATTTTTGTATGGTTTAAAGCCATTAAAAATAAACTAAATTGGTCTCTATGCCATTTGGTTCGTGTTTCAAGATGATTTGAACAAAATTTACTGAACCGAACATCAATATATATATATATATATATATATATATATATATATATATATATATATATATATATATATAATATATATATAGCGACCCTGGTAATTACTTGTCGAATCATTATTTACCTGGTTGGAGCCAGAACCAATAAAGATACCCCTTATCTGAAAACAACAGCGGACAAATACCATCAAAGAATAGCCTCAAAATAGCGTCAAAATTACTTTCATTCTAAGCAAGTGATAAATGACTTTGCGCAGCCAATGTTCAGAGGGGGTGTTCAAGGAGGTTGACAGGGCATTAGAAGAGCAAATTCAACTGTAAGTAAGATTAAATTTATGGTCATATGCATTGTATCTCGTAATATATATTATATATATATATATATATATATTATATATATATATATTATATATATATATATATTAAGAGAAATAAGATTATTTACTTTGATGTTAAGTTATTTAAATTACTAATTAAGTACGATACTACTACTACTACTACTACTACTACTACTACTACTACTACTAATAATAATAATAATAATAATAATAATAATAGCTGATTAGTGATCAAACAGACAGTTGTTCCTTTAAAGGAAAGAAACTTTATGATGATATTGAAATTTCCGTCATATATATATATATATATATATATATATATATATACACAGTGCCAAAGTGCCAGATGCAGAACTGGCGTTAAATATGTCATAGGGACGTAGTAGACTTTTTTTTTAATCAAGTAATGTTGCGGATTAAACCTCACGAACTCACGAGCAGTGAAAAACAGTTCCTTCTCCGACGTGATCAACAATTCAACAAAATTGAACCATTTGTTTGCATGAAACAATTGACTGAACATTTCCGCATAGACATACATCTATACCTACATACACACACATTTCTGAATAAAATGTTACGCAAGATACATACATCACGCAAATGCTCTTGACCACCTCCATTAGATTATAGGAAAAAAATGGCTAAAAACAATTTTTTTTTTTTTGTAACGGCTGAAAGCGTATAATAATAAATATTGTCGATAAACCGTTAGTTTCGTATCTCTACTACTAAAGACTGCCGTTAATTTGCAATCATTAATGAAGAAATTCAACAGTTTTAACCATTCATCATATACGTTTTCTACAATGACAGAATTTAATATTAAAAATTGTGCCCTCCTTCAACGAAGTGATAAATGATGTGCGTATGATTAAACACCTGCAAAAAATTGTTAGCGTGAATAATAGCTTCTCAGAAATTAAATACAAGAGTATTCAGTCTACTATGTAATTATTTAACAGTGCGCCTCAGTGGTGTAGTGGTTAGCGTCGCTGACTACGACTCCATCGGTCTCAGGATCGAAACCCAATGACGGCAGATGGCGCGCAGCAAAACCCAGCTGTTCATCATCCACACAATAAAGAAATTGGTTGGTAAATAAATAGGTACCTTGGGTAGCCGCTGGGCTGCTGGTGGGGCATGGTTGGGATTCCACGTTAAATTGTAGGTCTAAGGTGGAGTAAAAAGTTTGACCTTCGTTCAGAATGAACAATTCAGGCGGAAGCAAAAACCAAGGTTATATATATATATATATATAAATATGTATAGGGCACTGTATAATATTCATGCAATCATCGTATCATCTATAATTTGTATATGGTACCGCAACAGCGGCGAATCTGCCCGGTTTATCATTTCAAATACCTAACCGGAATTATGGGGTATTCTGCCACGCGAGTTAAACATAAACCACGGAATACCATCGTAGATGGTCATGAAGGCACAATCTGACTACTCATTTTTCAAATTTAACGCTTTAATTTATTAACTATATATATATATATATATATATATATATATATGAACTTTTTTCTTTACCACAAAGAAAAATGAAGACACGTCATTAGTGACTAACTGCACAAAAAGAAATTAAAAAACGTGCGTTAGATATCACAAGTAAAACTAGTAATAATATACAATTAAATATATACAGTATATGTATATATAAAAAAGGTGACTTCAACCGCTGAACACTTTTACGCATTCTAATTACAAGGTCAAACCCCGTATAAGTCTTCATTAGTCTTCTAAAATTATATTGATAACGTAAAAATATATCGAAATTTCACGAAACATTTTCAATATATATATATATATATATATATATATATATATATATATATATATATATATATATATCAGTGGCGTGCAGTCAGGGTAAGCGGGGCATGCGCCACCTACCCAGTTAAAGGTTAAATTACAAAAAGGCAGTATATTACTCCAGTAATTGAAAACTAATATAAAGTTATGATGCTTGTATAATATATATATATATATATATATATATAATATATATATATATATATATATATGCAGCTACCGCTTACCCTGTGGACACACCCACTGCACCCCACTGATATTATATATATATATATATATATATTAGGTAGAAATTCCAATCTTTTTTATTTCTTTTTTTTTATCTTTTATAAGTGAGTATCGCACGAAAATGATAATGAATTGAAATAATTAGAAAAGAAAATATTTGTCGATGAAACTAAGCTTCAAATTAATTGGATTGACTCTTTCTACCTCTATTATTTCAATTACTAAATTTAATGTCATTTGATACTGAAGAAATAATACGCCTTCCATTTTCCAGGACCCGAATTTAGATTTAATTAAATTTCGATTAGGAAACAAATTTAAAGAATATAATTAAATGAATTTCAGATAAACGGTTTAAATGAAGTTGAATGAGAATCCAGAAATCCGTTTGGAAAGATCAAAAGCAGGAAAAAAAAAACAACAACGAAGTCCACAAAGTCTGTTTGCACTTGTCACAATTTTTACTGAAACTGGTTTTATCCTCGCGTTTACTCTTCCCAAAGTCTGTTTACGTGTGTGTGTGTGTGTGTGTGTGTGTGTGTGTGTGTGTGTGTGTGTTAAGTCAATATACGGAAGGTAAGGAACAGACGCGGATTAAGGAAAAGACAAGATGAACTGGTTCATTAAAATAATTCAAAGGGGCTTCTTCCGCTCGGAAGTTAATGGATTGAACGCATTTCAAATGCATGGCTTTAATATGGCTTTGGCGTCTCTTTAAGCTCTAAAATACCCATTAAAGATTTTATTAAAGCGGAAAAAACGTGGATTTTTATTTATATCAAAGGCTAATTGCTCGCCAATTTCGTTAATTATTAGGAGTGAAGGCTTCGCATATTGATTAAAGAGAAGAACGAATTGCGCGCAACATATATTCCACGCCACTTACAACTTCCAAATTTTGGAAAATTTAACGTTCTCTGTATAGAAGTTTCTCATACTAAATCTACGCAGATGGAATATAATTAGCCTCCTCCTCCTCATCATCATCATCATCATCATAGTGAAAATAATTGTGAAATATACGTGAATCTTCACCCTCCTTCAGAGTAAATATAAGTGAATCTTCACCCTCCTTCAGAGTAAAAAAAAACACTTGGCTGCAAATTCTTTCTGCGTTACTCCGAGCAGTTCCTTCAAATTTCCAAAAATTTTACGCTACGCTACGCATGCATTACCCGAGTCTTTTTTCGACGCGGTTCTTCAAATGTCCGGATTCACAGCACATCTGTTCCAATCGTCCGGATTCACAGCGTATCCGGTCCAATCACTTTTCAGGGTTAAAAGATTTTAAAATTTCTCAACATAATATATATGAATATATTTTCCATGTACACACAATGCTCATTCTACACATGTTCGTAAAGAGAGACTTCATGTACTGTACTCTGTTCCTAGAGTAAATGACCTTATAATATATATATATATTATATAGGGTGAACCAAATGTAGGTGGACAGTAAATGATAACGTTTATTTTGAGAATACATATTTAATTTTTTTGTATACTATAATACAAAATAAATTTAAATAAATTTAGTTATAATATTTATATAATAAAACACAAACACCATAGTTATAATGAACACCATAGTTTATAATATAATATCACAAACCGTATTCAACCTACTGTCCACCTACTTTTGGTTCACCGTGTATATATATATATATATATATATATATATATATTATATATATATAATATATGATCAATTTCACAATTAAACACGTGAAATTACTAAGTTACGTACACCCACAAAGAAGTCGTTTCTCATTTTTCCTTGTGGATGTGTATCATATATGTATATATATTGAATTCTTTACCCCAAAGTAATTCATTTTAGCTTTTACCACGGCTATACTCCTAAAGAAGGGTATTAGGAAGACGCACCAGTCATATGCCCCACGATAAAGTTACCCTCTGCTCTCTAATAAAAAAAATAAAATCCAAATAATGTTTTCAAAGAACAAACTTTCCCCACAAGCTGGAGTATCGACGACAAGCATTTTGCCAAAGAGCGTGTTAGCCGTGTTAATAGATCATGAAAGCATCGGAAGAGAATGAAAAATGGCAAAAATTATCACCGTATATCAATAAAATGATGAAAAACGTCATTATTTTGGACCGAATATTTTCGTTCAAACGCTATAACGAAAACATTCAAATATTCAGTAAAAAATAGAGCTTCAGGATGTGCTAATTTGGAATTATATATATATATATATATATATATATATATATACACATTCAACTGCAAAGAACACGCAGTATAATGAATGTATATAATGTTACGGCATGCGGGAGGTGCCCCCTTGGGGCATTGGTTTCTGCGAGTATGTAGAAGAATTACGGCATTTGGAAGAGTGAGGTCCATGGTGTAATGGTATCGCGTCTGACCGGCAATCGGAAGATCCCGGGTTCGATTCCCAGGTGGTTACCTCATTTTTTCATTTGTTTCGTTCTCTCTCTCTCGTCTTGCGCGGAATATCTCCTATACAAGCGTCGTTCTTTACGTTATATATATATATATATATATATATTCAATGAAAACAGTTTGAATATATGTGAAATTGAAATGACATACAGTTTCCAAACTACGAGCGGAGTATGTTCAAAAGGCGGAACCTACAAACAAAACTAATATCGAAGAGTGCCTCTTTCTATATGCATAGAGACGAACTTACAAAGCTGTATTGGAATGACGTCTTCTCGTAAATACACCCTTTAACGATTCTCTCACACTATGCTCAATCGTCGCTCGGTGACCTGTAGAATTCACTGTGTTTCTTAATAGCTGTAATGTATACATTGACTATTTTAGACGCTTATAACGATCGCTATTTATGCTCCCTCCTTCCCCTCACACTCACACACACACACACACATAAAGTTTGCATTCAACTAACTTAAACTCCGTACTTATATCGTTTGAATGCTGCTTCGCTGAACACAAGAAGAGTTGGAAAAACAGTGGAAATACAAAACACTGAAAATAAAACCGAGTTTCCCTTTTTTCCTCTATTAAGACTACAACAGTTTTTTTCCTTCTTTAAACCCGAGACCTCAATTTCCGTGTGAATGCGCCAACAGGGTGCGCATAAAAAGTTTTATTGACATTAATTATTTATTACAATAATTTCTTCTTAACTTACACATTTATTTCTGAAGTTTGTCATACATGTTTTCTTCGGAGAGAGAGAGAGAGAGAGAAGAGAGAGAGAGAGAGAGAGAGATTCACTTTAGCTTCATTTCCATATACCATAATTTCTCGCGGTCTAGTTTTTAGACAACGATACGCGCACATTCCCCATAAACTAAAAGATCGCATTATCGCATACGTAAATAAAGATTACATCGCATAACGCTACCAACAACTTAAATTAATTGATGTTTCGTTTACCTTTCCTTGAAAACTACAGGGTGTGTATAAAGTAACGCGAGTAAAGAGACAAACCCCATTTGAACTGGTTTAAACTAGTTTCAACTAGTTTTTTATAAACCTTACTATGGAATGTCAGTTATTATAAAGTACACGTAATAAATATTAAACGTCCATGTTTACTCGCGTTAATATAATTCAAATCGGATTTGTCTCTTCATTCGCGTTACTTTATACACACCCACTATTTATCGAAAGAATATTGAAAAGAAAATACCCACCAAATAAAGACAAGAATAAGAAAATAAAGATTATTCTCTAAAAAGAAAGAGAATAACTGTGGAAAATATCTTCGTGGCGAAAGTGTGGCAAAATATTCTTGAGAAAAGAAATGAAAAAATATTCATGAGGTAACTATGAGGTCTTGTCGCGACAAAAGCTTCTTTTTTTCACTCGCTCATTGTTGGGAAGGATTTATTTCACACCAGAAATTTATATGCAGATACAGACATATATAGATAGATACAGACATATATATATATATATATATATATATATATATATATATAATAAGCAAACAACCACAGGGAAAAGGAAAAGTAAACACGAAATCCGAGCACTTTCGTGATATATTCACATCTTGTCCCTGAGGATGTGAATATATCACGAAAGCGCTCGGATTTCGTGCTTAATTTTCCTTTTCCCTGTAGTTGTTTGCTTATTAAAAAGATCACGTGTTTTTCTGTGATTTTACTGCATATATATATATATATATATTAGATACAGATATAGGATAAGCGTAATGATAGATATAAATATAAAATAGATTTAAGCATTAAATATAGATATTAAAAAGATATATATAAAAATTAGACATAAATGTAGATAGATATAAGAGATATAAAACGCCATAAAATAGCATCTTGTTTTAAAATGGCTCATATCTTGAGCGTCAACTTTGAATTTTAATCAGCAGATTAGCAAAGGAAAATTACTTCTTCTTACAAGGTTGGAAAAAAGACATTATTCTGAGGAATAAGTTCAACATAATCCAAATATTCGACAGTAGCAATAATGTAGAAATATCTGGGATTTAACTCCTTAGTTATAATATTATTATTTTTATTATTTGAACATTTTTTTGAACGTATTGAAATAATAACAATTAAAAAAAACATTCTTTAATAATGTTCAAAAAAATTACGTACAAAACTACTTAAAAATACAATTAAAAAAATATTTCGTAGTATGAAACGTAACTTGTCCTCAAATAAAAAAATCAAGTCTGTCAAAGAGTGAAACCTAATTTCGAAGATAAATAAAAGCAACAAAGAAAGTTTGATTGGAAAAGAAAAACATAAAGAATATGACCGATCTTCAATGTATTTTATAGTCATTTATTATATCACGGAACGTGTGTGTGTGTGTGTGTGTGTGTGTGTGTGTACGCCATTCACTGGCGCATATTTCTATGCAAGACAAAGATAACATACACAAAAAAAGTGATAAATTAATAACCAGTGACGATGAATCAATTTCGGTTCAATTATTCATGTTTTCATTGACAACTTGGAATGCTTCACTCCGTGTATATATATTATATATATATACAGGGTGTCCCAAAAGTTTGGACTCAGGGAAAAATAGACATTATATTTTTAAAGTGAAAACACATTTTTAATGTTAGTTTTACATATTTTAGGAAAGAAAATACCCTCATGGCTCAATATACCAATCAAGAGAAGGTGGAACTACATGTTTTCGGAAAAAGCCAGAGGGACGCACGTCGTGAAATAACTGACGTGCCTCCCTCTGGCTTTTTCCAGAAACATGTAGCAATACCAGTTCCACCTTCTCTTGATTGGTATACTGAGCCATCAGGGTATTTTCTTTCCTGAAATATGTAAAACTGACATTAGAAATGTGTTTGTTTCACTTTAAAAATATAATGTACATTTTCCCTATAAGTCCAGACTTCTGGGACACCCTGTACATCGCTCGTCAGTGACATAGAAATATTCCCTTCTCTTGATTCGGTCGTGGATAATGGCGAACACACGCAATTTGTTTACATTAATTACTCAATAACATCTCGACATAATTTGCATTATTTTACGGCCAAATTGTTTCTGAAGACTACCGTAGCAGATATAAGCTCATGCATACAAAAGATATGGATAGTGTATATATATATATATATTACAGAGAACCATTTCTTTAAGCCATTATTATGCATTGAAATGTAGGCAAATTTGGCTTTACTGTTCTGTCATTTGTGTTTATAGTCATTTTCATACTTTGGAGGAACATGAGTGAAGTATAACAAAAGTGAGATATATATATATAATATATGGTTGGTAGATAAATGGGTACCTGAGTGGCCTAGTGGTTAAGACGCTGGGCTGCTGGTGGGGCGTGGTTCGGATTCCACGTTAAACTGTAGGTCTAAGGTGGAGTGAAAGCTCGACCTTCATCAGAATGAACAATTCGGGGGAAGCTAACCAAAGGTGTATATATATTATATATATATATATATATATATATATATATATATATATATATTAGGTGTTCCCTAAAAAAGTCCTTATTTTTAAATAAATGTTTTAAGCTAAAAAAAGGGAATCCAAGACACAAAGACAAATGTAATAGGTACGTAAAACATAGGAAGTTTATTAACTTTAATTAAACATGTTCAATGCAATTGCTGTTTTTTAATAACACACTGTTCAACCTTACACAAATGTTCGACATAATTTTTGGAAATAATTCAGCTGAGATGTTGTTGATTACCTCATAGATTTTGGCCTTTAGGTCTTCAAGTGTCTTAGGCTTGGTAGAATAGATCCTTTCTTTTATGTAACCCCACCAAAAAAAAAGTCAGAGGGTGTGAAGTGAGGTGAGTATGGGGGACCATTCCACTGGCTCGTGAAGGGAGATTAGTCGCCCAGAAAAAAATGTTTCCTAAAAAAGTTACGAGTTTCACAAGCAGTGTGTGGAGGTGCTTCATTCTGATGAAACCACTGTGAACCTGGGGCAATGCAGTAATTTCTTTCACGGGACAAATTAATTAGTTGTGGTAAGTAGAAATCTTGTAACATTTGACGATATGAATTTTGCGTTACCGTTACTGCTTTTCCAGTTTCATTCCCAAAGAAGTAGGGACCAGGGACCTACTACACCCACCATACCACCCAACAGCGACCCAAATGTTAAGTTTAGCAACACTTCGTGGAAGCTCTATTGGAGCACCAGCATGATTTTCCAGTAACGAAAGTTTTGCTTATTAATCTTCCTAGATCAGTGTTTATCAAACGGTGGGTCGCCCCCCCCCCCCGCGGGTCGTAGTTTGGTTACCCCTGTACTAGTGATTTGTGCGCAAAAAAAAAAAAAAAAAAAAAAAAATCCGCTTCGTGAATTTGTTTACCCCTGTAGGATGATAAGGTGGTCGCGCAGAGTTAAGACCTGACACGGGGATCATGGGGGAAAATCTAGCTGAGAAACATTCTCCTAGATCAGTGGTGGCGAACCTTTTTTGCTGGCGGGTCATTTTTGTTACTTTTGATTTAAAAAAAATGAAATTGGGTCACAATAATTTATTTACTTACTATTTTTAGTGAAAAACTTGTTGGATTTTAACTGCTAATGTTTTGATCCGAGGTTTATATTTAGTTGTCTTTAGTCTCACACATGCAGCAATCATATCTGTGCCAAGGCGATTCCTAGTGGTGGATTTGACGAAATTCATGGAGGAAAACAACTGTTCACATGAATAAGATGAACCAAACATTGTTAGCAGAGCTAATGCTAGCTTTTTCATTGATGCCAAAGAATTTGGTAAAGAGTTCCATTCTACAAGAATAAGGCTCTCTACTCTTTCTATTGATTGTTGTTCTCTGGTTACACCCAAAATTGACAGAAAATATTAAAAATTAAAGTCACATTTTATTTAAATAAGAGCTCGTGGGTCAGTGGTTCACCATCATTGTCCTAGATAGTCAGATGTCCTTCGATAGAATCTTTCCACATGCAATTTCCTACGTACAGTAGACACACTTGCTGACTAACTTCCTGGATGATGGATTTTAAGCTACACATCCGGTTTTTCCTCACCAGTCGTTTCAACGTTCGCCGCGCACTTTTTCTCATAATGATTGGCCTGTTGGTCTGATTTGCTCACAAGCATGTTCCTCATTCTTCCTCTTTGATATAAAATTTCCAACAAATGATTTGGGGAATTTTAGTCTCCGCAATTTTACGGACAGTCGTACTCGCGATATGACATCCAATTATCTTGCAACGTTCAAACTCTGTCAGCTCTGATCCACGTGGCATGCTTATGAATGCTGACTGTAACAGATAGACTAGCTTACTATGCCTTTGGACTACAGTGCTGCTCTTTACAAAGTAATTCACATCTTGAACATTCGGGTATTGGCAGAGCTGTTTGTTCTAATACTTTGGTTACTGAAGCGCATAAAAAAACAGAGGGTGAGAAGTGGTTAAAAATTTAATTGTAATAAGTGAAAAATCTTACATGACAAATGAACTTGGATAAAAAGTTGGGAGCAAGTGTAGTTTTCGTCTCCCTGACGCAAAAGAGGACACAAACTACACTAGGTCAAAGTTGGGGAACGTAAACTACTTAACCTAACCAATCGTCAATATATATATATATATATATATATATATCTATATATATATATATATATTATATATATTATATAAATAAATTATATATATATATATATATTATATATATATATAATATATGCGCCTCGTGGTGTAGTGGTTAGTGTCATTGACTACGAATCCATCGGCCCCGGGATCGAGACCCGGTGACGGCAGGTTGAGTCGGAATATTTTCGTTACTTTTAACGTTTTATTTGATTAGGTATACGCGGACAAAGTTGGGGAACGCAAACTACACTAGAATAATGTAGGAGAACGTAAACTACACTAGGATAATGTAGGGGAACGTAAACTACACTAGGCACCAATCACAGGGGGACGTAAACTACACTTGCTCCAAAACTTGTCATATTTTGTTGAACAATTTACAGTGTGTTATATGTTACAATGTACAATGTGTGTAATATGTTACAATGTACAGTATAATGTATGTTATAAGTCTTATGTTTACAATGTACAATGTATGTTACATTCTACTTAGAAAATTTATAGCGCAATTCCTCAGTATTTACTCAAGAAAAGCAAACATGTTTCGATGATATTAAGCGCGAGCAAGGAACTTTTCTAATGATATATATATTATATATATATATATATATAATATAATATATATATATATATATACACACACACACACACACCTAATCATAGTTTCGAATGACGGTTCAGGATTGACCTGTGGTTGTGGTTGACTCCTCTTATCTGCAGCATCCCACCTCAGTTGAGAGATTTGGTGGAGAAGAGAATTAATTTCCGCTCTCCTCCTGCCCTCGTAGCCAGCCAGCCACGCATATATATATATATATATATATATATTATATATATATATATATATATATACACGAGTGTATTCATTGCACAAGTTTCAGATATGTAAATAGAATCATGCAAATTGCCTATTAAATAGTAAAAAAATTGCTAAAACAAGTTATGAAACAGAATTATTTCTACTAAAACAATTATTCTGATTTACTGTACAATATTTCGTTTAAAGCAGAGGAATTATTATATCATATATTTACACACTATAAAGTACCATTAAGATAATTTGTACATTATATATATATATACATATATCTATCTTATATCTTTTATTTACGTAACTGCTACGTGATATTTTTATCTGATTACATAAAGAGATTAAAATGGTAAAGATAATAATTAATTGCAAATTAAATGTATTTCTAATGAGGAATTTATATTTAAAAGAAAAATATTAAAATTTCTATTTAATTTATGACGTGTAATTAACGAAGTGATAGCTAATATACAGGTTTCTTCCACTATCGTACAAAGTTTGCAAATTTTGCGTTCTGAAATGTGAATAGGTTCTATATTGCAAAGAGACACTGGAACACGTTATCAGTCGTAATTTTGTATGTACAGGGTGCTCCGTAAGTCTTTTCACCCCTTTACCTCGCCCCCCCTCCTACACTCTTTTTGACCATATCCTGTTGTAGTTGGAAAAGGTTTAGGGGTAGGGGAATTTATGGGGCACCCTGTATATCCTCGCGAATAAAGAAGTCAAATAGTTCGCATATAGCTCGAATTCACAATATGTAAATTTGTACATAGGGATTTTACTGCGTTAATTCAACGTCTCGAAAATGATAATATTGTACTCGGTTAACATAGACATCTTTCCCCCTGTCTATGACCTCCAATCTTTCAAACGCATAGTGTTCAGGCATATAAAAAACTCTGGACCTTGATTTTGGTTCTCTTCTTCCTCTTCTATAGGTGGGGAGGGGGAGGGGGAGAGCGCTTTTGAGGGCATTCACCCTTCGCTCCTCCTCCTTTCTGCATAAAAAAGAGAGAAAAGTCTTTACTTAAAATCTAAGTAACGTATTAAATTTTAAGTTAAATTTTAAGTAAAAATTTATAATTTAGATAAGGAAATTGAACACTCAAAAGATTTTAATAAATAAAGAAAACGTTTAAATATGTCTCTTTTATTTACGTTTACACTGTGTAAAAAAAAAAAAAAAAAAATTGTTTATGTGGTATCTCTCTCATCTGGCAGGAAATTACAGCGTAGTTAACTCTTTGATATCGTACGAAAATATTACAATTTTAATGGAGTGAATTATATTTATTTATTTTTTTTTTTTTTAAGGAAAGGCATAACTTTACGTATCACTCGGTTTCCTTTTTTTCTTAAAGTTTCCTTTTACTTTAAAAAGGAACTTTAACGGGGTCCATTAGAAGTGTAATATTTTCTAATGATGTCAAAGAAATAACTACACCGTAATAACGGTGGAAGGAAACACTCTTTAATTTTTACAGAAACTTTGGAGCCAAGGATATCCCCCTTCTATAGAATTAAATATACTTGAAAAAAGAGTTTGCTCACTTCTTCGCCGTTTGGCAAGTGTGTGTTTGTCTGGAACTTCGAGAGAAGGAGGAAGTTCTCCAGTGAAAAAATTATAAGTACCGCATTAACTCTATATGGACGACTGTTACAAATTCGTAACCTTTTACATACAAGCATTTATAACTTAAACCTAGAGAAAATTCTGTCCATATACAAAACAATACGTGGGTTAAGGAAATTTGATTGACCCATTAAAAAGTGATCCTGAGAATGTGTATAGGACAAATAGCATCTCTTTGACAGACAGAAAGTATTATAAAGCTTTTATAGGAATATATATTGAACTAAATTACTGTTTTATGTCAATAGAAATCAAAGGAAGATTTTTTAACTCTTATCTTAAAAGCTTGTCAGACTAAATTCAATAAAGATAACAAACAGTTCTGGAAACTTGACAAGAAAGAAATAGGTAAAAAGACAGACTGTTTTAGAAAGACTAACTTCCCGCCTACAAAATCGATGGGGTGTTTGAGGAATTTGAAACTGATGGTTTGTGAGAGAATCCTTATTTAATTCCCAATAGCACACCTGTGGGAGATCTCAGCGTCGGTCACGTTAGTGTCTGACTGACTCAGCTGACTGAGAATTATAGTACTTCAGTGACTGAAATTAAGAATTTAATTAAAGAGATAAAAGAGTGGGGGGGGGGATTCTCTTCGAGGTATATGTGTGACCTATCTAATGATCAGTTCTTTTCGAGATATATGCGTGACCTATCTAATGATCAGTTCTTTTCAAGGTATATGTGTGACCTATCTATTGATCAGTTCTTTTCGAGATATATGCGTGACCTATCTAATGATCAGTTCTTTTCAAGGTATATGTGTGACCTATCTAATGATCAGTTCTTTTCAAGGTATATGTGTGACCTATCTAATGATCAGTTCTTTTCGAGGTATATGTGTAACCTATCTAATGATCAGTTCTTTTCGAGGTATATGTGTGACCTATCTAATGATCAGTTCTTTTCGAAGTATATGTGTGACCTATCTGATGATCATCTGAAGTATACAGTACTGACAATGGTTTATATAGATAGTTCTATCATAGTTAATTTCAATATTATTCCTATATATAGATATTCCTTCCCAGTTTACGAGTGTCCATTCACATCATATACTCTGCACAGAAAACAAGGATTTCCAACAACCTTCTATACATAGAAATATTATCTTCTAGTCTCAAATCACAAAAAAATAAGTTTTTAAGGCTATTATTTCTATCTAAAGAAGTTATATATCATTAAAAGAAGGTTATTTTATCATCTAACAAGCCGCTTTGATACCCAAACGAAGGAAAACCTTTCCTTAGAATGCAGCCTCAAGAAGTTATAAGTTCTAAATTTAAAAGGTTTATTTTATAATTGCACGATCAAAACTAAATTTGGTGAAGTTCAATCATTAATAATTAAATCCCTATTGAGGTAACTTCCTGCTTCTTAAACTTCTCTACAAACTCGTGTTCTATCAACTTGATAAATACTATAACTATTGTTGAGTACTCAAAATAAATGCTTTTGACTCATGTTTTATTGGATATATGAAGAAAAAGTAGGACTTAATTATCAACAAAACTCGCAAAAAGACTTTAAATTCACTTCATTAAAGATCTTTCGCAATGATACATAAATTACCTTCCAGAGATGTCGTAATATAAATTTATGTTGACTGTCATAATGTCTTGAGACGCCGCTTTTCGGAGCTTAAACAGTAGCGTTTAGCAATGCTTGACGCAAAGAGTTATGGACTCATAATTCAATTATTTAAGCCATATACTCCTTCCGCCATATGTCCTCTCCGTGACGTGGAAAATGTTTGTTTGGTTTGTAGGTTAATTTTTTCTTATTGTTTCTGTTTCGTTTCAGGAACGTGTTTTATGAAATTTTTATTTTTTATTTTTTTATATTAATATTTGTATTAAACAAATTCTACAATTAAATTTTATAGTCACCTTCTGAAATCTATCTACAGGATTTGCATATAATCTCCCCCTTATTATATTATTATTATTATTATTATTATTATTATTATTATTATCTATCTGCATTAAGATTATATCCGTATACTCCGCATACCCTTTTCATAGAACTGTAACTTCACAACTCCCTTCTAGAGTATATAAATTGTATGGAATGTCAGGAGAGAATTATCTGCAACGTGTATTAATGCCGAAACCTTTCACGAGAGAGATTATTAAAGCCTGAGGATCCAATTATACAAGCTTCAGTGAGGAATAAACTCAAAACAAGAAAATGGATGACAGACTTAAGGAGGAACTTAAGAAAAATAACAGAAACATTAGGAAAAACAGGGAAATAAGTTGATAATAGTAACGATAATAATAATAATAATAATAATAATAATAATAATAATAATAAAAAAGAAACTTACAAAAACGAATGGAAAACATAACAAATGGTATGATAAGAGGGAAGGCGAAATAGATAGATCAAAAGAACAAAAACGTGTATATATATATATATATTATATATATATATATATAAAAACAAGTAAAACGTAACAAAAACGTTCAAATTGGAAGTTTCTGAAGCGGCGTAATTGGGCTCGAATACCGATACATTTTCATAAGCGAACCGAACCAATTGGAATTTGCTTCAAAATTCTTTCCAAGCGGTAAATTTCACAACTGAGTAAACGTTGGCTGCTCTAATGAATTGGGAACAATTAATTAAAATATATAAATTTGGTTCAATTTATCGACCTATTTACCTATCTATCTACCCATCTATCGTCCTATTTACCTATCTATCGACCTATTCTATTTTTACTAATAAAAGAAATGTGTATCTTGATGAACTTAATGTTGATGAAATCGCTGTAAAAGAGTATACTGTAACAAAATTTCTTGGTGTATTGCTAGATAAGGATTTGAAATGGAGTGATCATGTAAATTATATCGCGAAAAAGATTTCAAGGAGCGTTGCTATAATGTTTAAACTTAGAAATGTAGTCCCTAAATAGGTTTTATTGACGCTTTATCATACTCTTGTTCTTCCTTATATAACGTACTGCACCCTTGTTTGGGAAAACTCCGCTAATAACGCTTTAAACCAGTGGTGCACCAACGTTTTTGATGTGAGGGCCAAACCAACCATCTGTTTTATATGTAGGGGCCAGATATATAGATATTCAATTTTTTATAAATATGCATTTTTATAACCAGGGGTAATATTTCAGATTTTTTTTTTGGGTAGCTACCCTTTTCATGTGAAAAATGTGAATTGAAAAGACCCGTGGGGGCCACATTTGGCCCGCGGGCCAGGGTTTGTGCATCACTGCTTTAAACAGTATCTTTGTCATCCAAAAAAGAGCAATAAGGTTGTTATCTGATGCTGATTTCCTTGGTCACTCTAGTGCATTATTTAAAGAGCTAAAACTACTAAAGCTCAATGATGTAATCCAAATTGGCACATTTTATTTTTATTTACGAGTGTAAGAACAAAATCTTTAACTTACAATCGGTAAATAGATATTTTGTAACTCATCAAGAAATCCACTCGTATCAGACCAGAAATATTACAAGGTGATTCAAAAGACAGGTTACATAGGGAAATACTGTACTATGTAATGATACAGGGGAATAGTCACATCACATGTTCGATATGGGCACCGTTAACGGCAATGCACTTGTGCAGCCAGCTAGGAATATCACATCAATGCGCTCCTCCTTCAATAACATCTCATAACCCATTTACCTGCAAAGAAACAGAAAAAGCCCTATGTAACCTGACTTTTGAATCACCCTGTAGATCAAAATATGTTATACGTCAATTTAGATTGTCTTCATCTCAAAAACTACCCATTTTCATTGGATTGAAACTATGGAATGATTTAAATGCTGATTGTAAAAAATATTGTGAATGTAAATTCGTTTAAAACCAAGTTAAAATCCCGATTAATAAAGGCATACTAATAAAAATCTAAGATTAATGTACATTACTATTGTTTATTCATTTCTCGTGTGTAATCTAGGATTAAAGACGCATTACTCGTGATTGTTCAGTTCTTATCTCTCGTATATAATATTGATTTCTTTGTTTGGTATTGGCAAAATACCTTCAGTAATGACCTTGCCTTCTATTCTAGTTGTATCGATAATGATAATTTAAGATTAATACATACCTTAACTATTAATAATACTTATTCATGATTTATTTATTATTAATAATAACTATATGTTATATTTTTAATACGAGCCCAGTAAAGCCTAAGCTTAAAGGCCAAATTAAATTAAATAAATAGTCCAGCTTCACAATTATTTGTTATATATATATATATATATATATATATATATATATATATATATATATATATATATATATATATATATAAAGGTGAGTCAAAAGTTGTGCCTCAAAGTAACTACCGGTATACAACAAGTACTTTTGAGGAATGACTTTTGATTCACCATTAACACATGAAATTAATAATGAATGATGCAAACCCGCAAGGAAAAAGAAAAATGATTCCAAGACCTTTCGTGTATTCAGAAGTACACCTCGTCAGGGAATGACGAGGTGTACTTCCGAATACACGAAAGGACTTGGAATATTTTTTCTTTTTCCTTGTGGATTTGCATCATTATTTCTTACTAAATATAATTCCAATTCCAATGAAAATTACAGGAATAGCCATATAAACGTGATAAATAAAAGGTAGACCTAAATATAGTAAGTAAGTAAGTAAGTAAATAAATAAATAAATAAATAAATAAAAAATAATATATATATATATATGAAAATTATTTCACGAAGGTAACACGTGAAAAATATTTATGATGAATAAAACCACGAAGGAAAGGAAACACAAAATGGTGCTCAAGCGCTTTCGTCTAATGACATCCTCAGGAACACTGAAGTACATAAAAAGGTTAAGCCTATATATAGGTTACAGAAAGAAAAAAAGAAAAAATAAATAACATACATACACACACACACACACACATACATATATATATATATACATACATATCTATATATACAAATACATACACACATACATACATACATATATATACAATAAACAGAGAAGTAAAAATAATAAAAAATTATAAAAGAAAATTAAAAATTAAAACCTTAAAAGATTACCAGTGAGGCGTACAGATTTTGTAAGGAAAAATATCGATTTTTAGCACAAGATCAAATGGATGGCTATGGCAACCCCTTATCGCCCCTCCTCTCCAATATTTATATGGAGTTTTTCGAAATTACCTATATTCCGAGAATCCTGGGGTTGGCATCCCTTGGTTGCGGTACGTCGACGATATTTTGTGTATCTGGCCCATGAATCGTGACCTGGATAGCTTCCTCCTTCAGTTAAATGATCAAGTCCCCTCCATTAAGTTTACTTTAGAAGTTGAGCAAGACAATTCAATCCCATTTTTGGATGTGCGTGTACATAGGGAAAGCCCAGGTTTTAAGTTTAGTATCTATCGGAAAACGACAAACAATTTGTCCTACGTACACTTTTACTCGGGACATGATACCCCCACTAAGAAGGCCATATTTTCATCAATGTTTCTCCGCGCCCTTAGGATCGCCAGTCCGGAATACATCGATGCCGAATTGGAAAAAATCAACGGTATTGGAAGTGATTTGTGTTATCCATCTGCGTTTATGGAATCTTGTCTCAACAAGGCAAAACGAACTTTCTATCGTGTCAATATTAACACTCGTACTTTGTCAAAAAATATTTTAGTACTTCCATTTTTCCCGGGCTTTTTAGGCATTGCTAATGTACTTAAACTTTTGGATATTAATGTAGTATTTTCATATAACAATATTGTGAAAAATATCATAGTAAAAAATAGCCCTACCAATAATTCAGGCATTATCTACAAAATTGGTTGTAAACAATGTGATTCCTTTTACATAGGTCAGACGGGAAAGGATTTGCACATACGTATAAAACAGCATCAATATTCCGTTAGAACAGGACAGTTGTCCAGTGCCCTTTTTGTCCATTTGTCAGAGTTAGCCCACTGTATTGATTGGAATAATGCTTCAGTTTTATTCCATTCAAGCAACATTGTTAATAGAAATATTCTTGAGTCTGCCATTATCCAACTTTCAAATAACTTCAACATAAGCAAAGGTCTTTTTCAACTCGATCCTGTTATGTTGAATTCCTTTAAAACAGATATAGATAAGAAGTGTAAAACATTAAATCTTTGGTAAACTTGTTTTCTACTTTATTAACTTTTAATTTGCATTTTATTTTTTTATTATTTTTTATATATATCGAAACCTGACCATAGGCAGCATTGTGTTAAAACCCGGACAGTATAAATTTGTATTTTTATAATCCATTTGATCTTGTGCTAAAAATCGATATTTTTCCTTACAAAATCTGTACGCCTCACTGGTAATCTTTTAAGGTTTTAATTTTTAATTTTCTTTTATAATTTTTTATTATTTTTACTTCTCTGTTTATTGTATATATATGTATGTATGTATGTGTGTATGTATTTGTATATATAGATATGTATGTATATATATATATATATGTATGTGTGTGTGTGTGTGTGTATGTATGTTATTTATTTTTTCTTTTTTTCTTTCTGTAACCTATATATAGGCTTAACCTTTTTATGTACTTCAGTGTTCCTGAGGATGTCATTAGACGAAAGCGCTTGAGCACCATTTTGTGTTTCCTTTCCTTCGTGGTTTTATTCATCATATATATATATATATATATATATATATATATATAATGAAAAATAAGAGGCATTACTTTCATATTGACTATCCTATACAAAATACAGTTATATCGATGAAATATGGATACAGGACTTGTTTTAATATGCGTTTATCTCTTTTTCAGGCGTGCTAAAAAAGTGGTACGGATGCTAAGTTATTAAGAATGGAAATTTTTTAATGAACGTTTTGTGTTGGTATTTTTAATTTTACAGCAACATGTGAACCTAAATTTGGTAAAAACTAAAAACCAAAAATAAAATTGGAAAAGAAAACCAGTCGCGCGGAATAATTCATTTGAAAATGATGAGGAGAAAGGGCTAAAATGTCCAGTAAAACTTCCCTGTGTGCCCACTAATTTTGTTTTAGGTGGGAAGGTTAGGTTAAATTAGATTAGGTTAAGTTAGTTAACTTATACATTTATTTTTGGGTAGGTTTTATAAGTCAGGTTAACCGTCTACCGCCGAATGGATCGAATACGTACCGTTTCAAATACACGCATTTAGACTCAAAAAAACATTCGGCGTTAATGAGTTAAGTAAACTATTGGAACGTCATTGAAATTCCTCGTCAATGAAATATATACACTTTGTATTTTTTTTTAATGCAGGAAGGAGGGGCCAAGGCCAGGGAGCATATTACATACAACTATGAGTTCTTTTTAGTTTTCATGGTATTCATTCAGTGAATATATAAAATAAGTTACCCCGAAAATCACATAAAATATCACTTATAATACCATATAAATAGACTAACTGAAAAACTCCCCCTCCCCCCACGAACTCCCTCCTCCCCCCGTTTTAATATAATAAATAATTACCAAAAAAAGAGTTGAAAAATGTAAAAAAATATTCCATTCACGAAGTCTTTGAGAGAAATCAGCAAAATAATTGAACGTGTGATATAAATGACGAGTCTTGCCTCCATTTATAATTACATTTTACTGTAATTACATTCCAACCAAATCAAAGGACTGAAACGTTCAGGAATGGAAGCTCGACTTAAATTTTAGGAGAAATTTTAAAATTTCTTTGGGGATCAATTCATTTTAAATGTAAAAAAAAAAAATTATAGGATTTATTTCATATACTCAAATAAAATATATTTTACATACGTGCCCCTAATAAAGAGAAATTTAGTCCAAATTTTAAGCGATATATATATATATATATATATATATATCTTGAACATCTCTAGGTGTTAAGAAAAGATATGCTTATTGCAGTTTCGCCATAGTAAGCTCCCTCGTCAGGAGGCGATATGTCGATCGCAGCGCCGCCAATTTCATCTAATCTCGCATTACACGAAGAAGGTTTGAAATTAAGTCAGAAGTATTGCTGCGTCGTCGTTGAATGCCACACAGGGAGATCCTGAATTGCCATTTGCTGATTCAGAGCTTTGAGAGGAATCGCTACATTTTTTCAAGGTCTGTCGAAGTATTTTAACCTTTGCGGTATAAGACATTTTAAGCCAAATTATTGACATCGTGTGTGTGTGTGTGTGTGTGTGTGTGTGTGTGTGTGTGTGTGTGTGTAACCTTGATCTGTTATATGTATAATAAATCTACAATGAAGAGACGAACTGAACATCATCTAGTTAATTAATCAGGAACAATGGATTTCTCTTCAGTGCTTTATCTAATTGCTTTGTTCTTCCTGGCAGTCATTTAAATATACGATTCCGAACGAGATGTTAAGAATAACGTGCCCGTATCTGAAAGAAGTCAGGTTAAGCCAGGCTGGATATAAGTATTAAGTTACATTGAATTGGTGCCTGTGATCTTCGGATAGACTCGAGAGGAATTAATTTTATCCCGGAAAAGTAAAGAGTTAGCACGGAATTTATTTCCTGAAAAAAACGGAAATGTTTATCATTGGTACACTCCAATTTTTGGCTAACGTTGCAAACCGCGGATGTAAACAAGCCAATTCACGGTTAATTCGGTGTCATGATCACGGATAAGTACGCAATTATCACAATAAATAACGGTCAGATAACTCGATTCACGGTTGACTGAATCACGGATAACTGCGTGAATACTGCATAAGACTTATAATTGATTGACTTTGACGAATAACCTCTCTCTCTCTCTCTCTCTCTCTCTCTCTCTCTCTCTCTCTCTTCTCTCTCTCTCTCTCTCTATATATATATATATATATATATATATATATATATATATATATATGTATGTGTGTGTGTGTGATCCCATTATATCAAAGCATAAAAACAACCGTGGAACCCCTTTCTACCTCACTTTAGTCGTTCTGTTTACCGTTTTCCGATTTCCGGTTTATTTTGTTCTTCCTTTGCAGACGTTAAAGTTTAAACCCGAGTGCCATTGTGAAATACCAATCGAAGTGCCATTACAAAGTATCAGCCATTGATCTATGTATGACCTTTTCTAAACCTGCCGTCTGGAAGAAGACATTATCTCATATGATCATAAATTGGCTCTCGTCTTGCCTCCTTTTCTCAACACATTTTTATGTTCGTAAAGACTCTTTCAGTAACAGTTTCAGAGAAAATTTATATATATATATTATGTAGCGGATCGACAAGAAATAGACCAAAATAGACAGATCCTTTACTTCCACGCTATCATCAAGATCGAAAGATACTTGGTTGGAAAACACACGTGGGCAAGGAGTCAAACAATGGAGAGTCTGTTTCTTCCCCCAGGGCGCGAACGCAAATCCTTATCAACTAAAGGACGCGCTCACAAAGCGTCTTCTTAAGATTTGGTGTGAAGTTCTACGTCACAGGAACTACGTATAAAAGCGACCACCCACTCTCACTCCTTCTCACTTCGTTAGCGCTTCCATTTCGATAGACTACTCTGTACGATACCACCTCTTCAACCGCCTACCGGCTTCGGCCGGAGGCTAGGCCTGCTGCTTCCTTCAAGGCCTACAATTTATCATCAAGTAAGATCTACAGACCACCTGCAGAAGCAATCTTTCGAGGCCCAACCGGAATCGTTTCGGGCCTGCGGTTTGCCGGGTCGGCCTTCAAGTTTCTCCACATTCCTCGAGATATATTCCTGCAAGATCATAAGGCCAGCCTGCATCTCGAGAAGTAACATCACCTCAGGCTTCCGAACGAAGCCTACCTCCATCATCTCAAGAGGCTTAACGGACAACGACAACTCGAGTTTTCGGTAATAGATTTTTCTCCAACCCGCCTTCAAGAGTTTTTATCGTCCTAAGATAAGTACCTCCTATTCTAAGTACTCTTGTGAAGCTTACATTAGCCTACCGCCGAACGGTAGGCTATACTCCCAAAGTGTGTAATCACGCGTTCCAACTGACTCTCGTGAAAGAACGCAGTAGACCATTTTCCAATTCAAGTGTCATTTCAATACCGCAATTCCGCGTATCATCCGTCATTATGTTCAATTCATATATTTGTGTGTTAACTAAATATTCTCTTGACGTAATCATTTAACATCACATAAGGTTCTTAGATATAAATTATATTGTGCAAGCATTTCAATCCATTATTATTAGGCCGCATCAATTATCCCTTGTGCATCCATGCAATCATTTAGCCTACTTAATCAGTGTCATGTTTTCCATTCAATATACCAAACGCACGTGCATTCTTTATATCATTTACTAGGCCATTCAATGTTACATGTTGCATGCCATTTACATACCATCGATGAGTATTATTTATACGTGTCAATTAAGCTATTAACATTTCATCTTATTAGCTAGGTCTATGTCACAAGCATAACGTAAAACTACCAATTAATTACTGTCAATTCTTTGTTATATCACAGTGAATAAATAACTGCTTTATTTTCATAATAAACTACAAAACAATAAGGTGTCTTTTATAACCTTAACATTAATTTGCTTGGGTGTAAACCAAGATTGGTGACCTCGCTGCCATTTCCGGTCACTTCCAATAGTATGGTGGATCTACTCAAACAGCCTATCATTAATAAGCAATCAGTCATTGCCTTAATTAATCATAACATACAATCAAATCATTATCACCTTAAACGGTTAAAACTAGGTCCACTATAAATTGGTGTAACCCTGGAGTGACTCGAACTTATTTTACGTTATTTATTCAGTGATCCTTGTGCTTAGCTATTACTGACCATTTCATTTTCTGCAGCCATATCAAATTTCTATGTACGTACGGTATTCATAAATTCAGTGAAATTAACTAGGCCTACTTGTAAACAGTGATATTCGTTCGCTTAACTAATGTCTTACTGCCTCGCGGTCATGTGCCGCGGCACAATCATCACACCGTTCAAATTCCCGAGTGCGTCCCCCTGAGTCGAGTCTCACTGCCTCCTGACGGCAGGGGCGCGGCGACCCCTTGGAGAAGCCACCACTGCATTGGGTCCTGCTCCGCCGTCATACGGATCGTGGAGGGACTCACGAAACTCACCGAGCATCTCAGGACAACACTCACCCCCCACCCCCACAGCGCTGCAGTCAGTCCCAAATTCGTTTCAAACGGCGCATTCTTTCGTCACCACCTCGTCCAAAAATATTCAACGGTCCAGTCTCGGCCGTTGTACGGTAAATCATTTGGCGATAAATCTGGTGACGCGCCTCATTGCATCAGCGATTTTTTTTCCGCAAGCACGACGGATTATCCCTTCCAAATCCCTACGGGAAGGCCTAAAAAGAAAGCATTTTTCCAGTCAACGAGCAGAGCGCACACATGCATCCACGCAACACAAGGGCAAACTGCAAAACAGACACTTCAGGCACAGGGGTGGCGATCCCCTGCCTTCATCAACTGTCTCTTTGCATCATTCCGTGGATTACTTCCTGCTGCTCGTGGACTCGAACGACGTTTCTTTTTCTCCCTTCGGCAGGAGCGACCTCGACGACAACATCCACACGACGAGTTACGGGCACAGCATTCGAACTCAGACAGTTCCCCCGGCCCCTCTCGTTTCCTTCGTCCACTCTTCATTGCTCCACATTCCTGCCGAAGCCCAACCCCTGCGGAAGGAGCGACCTCAACGAGAACAACCACGCGACGAGTTACGGGCACAGCATTCGAACTCAACACAGTCCCCCCTGCCCTCTCGTCTCCTCCGTTCGCTCCTCACTGTCCCCCATTCCTGCCGTACCCCACCCCCACCCCCATGCGGAACCCCCACCCCATACAACAGCGCCTGCTCTTCCGAGCATCTCCCCACTCCGAGACGACCTTTCATTCCTTCCTGCGTCAGGAATTCCACGACATACCGGGCCAAGCGTCAAATCTCGGAGTGGCCTCATCAGGTCTCCCAACAGAATGGTATTTCTTCTTAGTATCGTTCCTTCGTCTCTGAGAGGGAACTACTTGTAGCGGATCGACAAGAAATAGACCAACAAATAGACAGATCCTTTACTTCCACGCTATCATCAAAGAACTTGGAAAACACACGTGGGCAAGGAGTCAAACAATGGAGAGTCTGTTTCTTCCCCCAGGGCGCGAACGCAAATCCTTATCAACTAAAGGACGCGCTCACAAAGCGTCTTCTTAAGATTTGGTGTGAAGTTCTACGTCACAGGAACTACGTATAAAAGCGACCACCCACTCTCACTCCTTCTCACTTCGTTAGCGCTTCCATTTCGATAGACTACTCTGTACGATACCACCTCTTCAACCGCCTACCGGCTTCGGCCGGAGGCTAGGCCTGCTGCTTCCTTCAAGGCCTACAATTTATCATCAAGTAAGATCTACAGACCACCTGCAGAAGCAATCTTTCGAGGCCCAACCGGAATCGTTTCGGGCCTGCGGTTTGCCGGGTCGGCCTTCAAGTTTCTCCACATTCCTCGAGATATATTCCTGCAAGATCATAAGGCCAGCCTGCATCTCGAGAAGTAACATCACCTCAGGCTTCCGAACGAAGCCTACCTCCATCATCTCAAGAGGCTTAACGGACAACGACAACTCGAGTTTTCGGTAATAGATTTTTCTCCAACCCGCCTTCAAGAGTTTTTATCGTCCTAAGATAAGTACCTCCTATTCTAAGTACTCTTGTGAAGCTTACATTAGCCTACCGCCGAACGGTAGGCTATACTCCCAAAGTGTGTAATCACGCGTTCCAACTGACTCTCGTGAAAGAACGCAGTAGACCATTTTCCAATTCAAGTGTCATTTCAATACCGCAATTCCGCGTATCATCCGTCATTATGTTCAATTCATATATTTGTGTGTTAACTAAATATTCTCTTGACGTAATCATTTAACATCACATAAGGTTCTTAGATATAAATTATATTTGTGCAAGCATTTCAATCCATTATTATTAGGCCGCATCAATTATCCCTTGTGCATCCATGCAATCATTTAGCCTACTTAATCAGTGTCATGTTTTCCATTCAATATACCAAACGCACGTGCATTCTTTATATCATTTACTAGGCCCATTCAATGTTACATGTTGCATGCCATTTACATACCATCGATGAGTATTATTTATACGTGTCAATTAAGCTATTAACATTTCATCTTATTAGCTAGGTCTATGTCACAAGCATAACGTAAAACTACCAATTAATTACTGTCAATTCTTTGTTATATCACAGTGAATAAATAACTGCTTTATTTTCATAATAAACTACAAAACAATAAGGTGTCTTTTATAACCTTAACATTAATTTGCTTGGGTGTAAACCAAGATTGGTGACCTCGCTGCCATTTCCGGTCACTTCCAATAGTATGGTGGATCTACTCAAACAGCCTATCATTAATAAGCAATCAGTCATTGCCTTAATTAATCATAACATACAATCAAATCATTATCACCTTAAACGGTTAAAACTAGGTCCACTATAAATTGGTGTAACCCTGGAGTGACTCGAACTTATTTTACGTTATTTATTCAGTGATCCTTGTGCTTAGCTATTACTGACCATTTCATTTTCTGCAGCCATATCAAATTTCTATGTACGTACGGTATTCATAAATTCAGTGAAATTAACTAGGCCTACTTGTAAACAGTGATATTCGTTTCGCTTAACTAATGTCTTACTGCCTCGCGGTCATGTGCCGCGGCACAATCATCACACCGTTCAAATTCCCGAGTGCGTCCCCCTGAGTCGAGTCTCACTGCCTCCTGACGGCAGGGGCGCGGCGACCCCTTGGAGAAGCCACCACTGGCATTGGGTCCTGCTCCGCCGTCATACGGATCGTGGAGGGACTCACGAAACTCACCGAGCATCTCAGGACAACACTCACCCCCCACCCCCACAGCGCTGCAGTCAGTCCCAAATTCGTTTCAAACGGCGCATTCTTTCGTCACCACCTCGTCCAAAAATATTCAACGGTCCAGTCTCGGCCGTTGTACGGTAAATCATTTGGCGATAAATCTGGTGACGCGCCTCATTGCATCAGCGATTTTTTTTCCGCAAGCACGACGGATTATCCCTTCCAAATCCCTACGGGAAGGCCTAAAAAGAAAGCATTTTTCCAGTCAACGAGCAGAGCGCACACATGCATCCACGCAACACAAGGGCAAACTGCAAAACAGACACTTCAGGCACAGGGGTGGCGATCCCCTGCCTTCATCAACTGTCTCTTTGCATCATTCCGTGGATTACTTCCTGCTGCTCGTGGACTCGAACGACGTTTCTTTTTCTCCCTTCGGCAGGAGCGACCTCGACGACAACATCCACACGACGAGTTACGGGCACAGCATTCGAACTCAGACAGTTCCCCCGGCCCCTCTCGTTTCCTTCGTCCACTCTTCATTGCTCCACATTCCTGCCGAAGCCCAACCCCTGCGGAAGGAGCGACCTCAACGAGAACAACCACGCGACGAGTTACGGGCACAGCATTCGAACTCAACACAGTCCCCCCTGCCCCTCTCGTCTCCTCCGTTCGCTCCTCACTGTCCCCCATTCCTGCCGTACCCCACCCCCACCCCCATGCGGAACCCCCACCCCATACAACAGCGCCTGCTCTTCCGAGCATCTCCCCGCTCCGAGACGACCTTTCATTCCTTCCTGCGTCAGGAATTCCACGACATACCGGGCCAAGCGTCAAATCTCGGAGTGGCCTCATCAGGTCTCCCAACAGAATGGTATTTCTTCTTAGTATCGTTCCTTCGTCTCTGAGAGGGAACTACTTGTAGCGGATCGACAAGAAATAGACCAACAAATAGACAGATCCTTTACTTCCACGCTATCATCAAAGAACTTGGAAAACACACGTGGGCAAGGAGTCAAACAATGGAGAGTCTGTTTCTTCCCCCAGAGCGCGAACGCAAATCCTTATCAACTAAAGGACGCGCTCACAAAGCGTCTTCTTAAGATTTGGTGTGAAGTTCTACGTCACAGGAACTACGTATAAAAGCGACCACCCACTCTCACTCCTTCTCACTTCGTTAGCGCTTCCATTTCGATAGACTACTCTGTACGATACCACCTCTTCAACCGCCTACCGGCTTCGGCCGGAGCTAGGCCTGCTGCTTCCTTCAAGGCCTACAATTTATCATCAAGTAAGATCTACAGACCAGCTGCAGAAGCAATCTTTCGAGGCCCAACCGGAATCGTTTCGGGCCTGCGGTTTGCCGGGTCGGCCTTCAAGTTTCTCCACATTCCTCGAGATATATTCCTGCAAGATCATAAGGCCAGCCTGCATCTCGAGAAGTAACATCACCTCAGGCTTCCGAACGAAGCCTACCTCCATCATCTCAAGAGGCTTAACGGACAACGACAACTCGAGTTTTCGGTAATAGATTTTTCTCCAACCCGCCTTCAAGAGTTTTTATCGTCCTAAGATAAGTACCTCCTATTCTAAGTACTCTTGTGAAGCTTACATTAGCCTACCGCCGAACGGTAGGCTATACTCCCAAAGTGTGTAATCACGCGTTCCAACTGACTCTCGTGAAAGAACGCAGTAGACCATTTTCCAATTCAAGTGTCATTTCAATACCGCAATTCCGCGTATCATCCGTCATTATGTTCAATTCATATATTTGTGTGTTAACTAAATATTCTCTTGACGTAATCATTTAACATCACATAAGGTTCTTAGATATAAATTATATTTGTGCAAGCATTTCAATCCATTATTATTAGGCCGCATCAATTATCCCTTGTGCATCCATGCAATCATTTAGCCTACTTAATCAGTGTCATGTTTTCCATTCAATATACCAAACGCACGTGCATTCTTTATATCATTTACTAGGCCCATTCAATGTTACATGTTGCATGCCATTTACATACCATCGATGAGTATTATTTATACGTGTCAATTAAGCTATTAACATTTCATCTTATTAGCTAGGTCTATGTCACAAGCATAACGTAAAACTACCAATTAATTACTGTCAATTCTTTGTTATATCACAGTGAATAAATAACTGCTTTATTTTCATAATAAACTACAAAACAATAAGGTGTCTTTTATAACCTTAACATTAATTTGCTTGGGTGTAAACCAAGATTGGTGACCTCGCTGCCATTTCCGGTCACTTCCAATAGTATGGTGGATCTACTCAAACAGCCTATCATTAATAAGCAATCAGTCATTGCCTTAATTAATCATAACATACAATCAAATCATTATCACCTTAAACGGTTAAAACTAGGTCCACTATATATATATATATATATATATATACCTCGTCAGGGAATGAAGAGGTTTACTGTTAAATACACGAAAGGCCTTGGAATAGCTTCTTTTCCTTGTGGGTGCGCATCATTTATTTATGTCACGTGTTTAATTGCGAAATTCATCATATATATATATATATATATATATATAATTTACAATGCCTTAGGGTGATTAAGGAGACTACATCTGAAATTATTGTATGATTGCATGACTGGAAATCCAAAATCAAAACATAATAAGAAAAGCAAAAAAAAAAAAACAAGAACGAAGAAAAATTGACAATGCCCTGAAGACGAAGATGGAAATCTCCCTGAACATCGAAACATCTGAGTCCATAAAAACTATTTCTTGCATGTTCGTTGGAGAAGTTTACCAAGTTTTGGGGTGCCTTTGAATTTTCTTGGAAATTAAATTTCAGTTTCAAAAGTTTCTCGTGTATATATATATATATATATATATATATATATATATATATATATATATATATATATATATATATATATATATATATATAATTATATATATATATCAGTAAATATCTGCAGGTGTATCTTGAAGCCCAATTTTCATGCTATTATTCTAAACTGTTGCAAAAGTTACACAAGTTTCAACTATGACTGAGAAGCACAAATCATCCTAATGCGTGAACTCGAATTGCTTCACTGTACAGTGTACAGTTCATACAAAAGTGGTGTAAATCATTACAGTACGGTACAGTTAATAAAAACTGTTTCTTATTTTTTGTATGGAAATGGAGAAACTGCATGCGAAGGAAATGAGTTGGATTTTAGTGATGATCCTAAATTCGATTCAGAAGATGGAGGTTAACTCTTTACTGCCCAAAAGGACAAATTTCTAACCCTTCAAATACATACATTCATAACTTAACCCTACAAAATATTTGGCCAGTAAAGGGTTAAGAACGAAAAATCTAACCTATGAATTCACTGACTGTAAATTTCTCCACTTCTTCATTTATTATTCTTATAGAGGAGCAATTCACAATAACAGCAAAATCACTCGACGGAAGAATCCTTTCTTTGCTCGATGAATGGAGCGGAACAATTTCAAGTCGACGAAGGAACCGCCGGAAAAAGCAGTCCCTCAACGGAAGATAAATAAGGATAGAGACAAATGGAGACAGATGAAGACGGCTGGAGACGATATAAACGGGTTGAAAATGGATTGAGATGGTGTTGACCAACCTCATCCGCTATCACTCTTTCATAAAGAAACTTTGAATTAGGAAGTGTCCGTCAATACGTTGCGTCTAAATGCCATCAAAAGTCTGGACACGCCGGGGAGCTGTGTTGCGATATGGCTATGACGTAGACCCAAAGGCGTTCCATCTGAGTCCAAAGACGAAGAAATTAAAGGCATTTCGAACCCGCTGCAGTTGATTCCACAGTGTCACGATGGACGAATATTTAAACTAAGAGTAACACCGATACATCAGAGGACATCCCAGCAACAAATGGGACATTCAGTAAACGTCATAAACACATGTAAATCTTCAGTCATTATATTCACCAAATATAACCTACCTACTATAAATAGAACTGATCGTTACTAAGTCATATGCAATCCAGAATTATATACAGTATATATGGGATGAATTTCACAATTAAACACGTGAAATGAATGAATGATGAAAATCCACGAGGAAAAAGAAAAAATTATTCCAAGCTCTTTCGTGTATTCAGCAGTACACCTCGTCAGGGAGGATATAAACTGACAAGGTGTACTGCTGAATACACGAACGGCCTTGGAATATTTTTTTATTTTTCCTTGTGAGTTTGCATCATATATATACACACACACAGCACATTATATAATTAACTAAGAAAACAAAAGTTGAGCCTATAAGTGTTGATACAAGTTATTCAATAATGTTAAACCAATCAATCTGCTATTTAATGAAGATGAATCATTGAATTTAATTACAGACAAATTAATATTTGAATAATGCATAAATATTATATATATATATATATATATATATATATATATATTATATATATATATATATATATATATATATATATATATATATACTGTGTATATATATATACATATACACACATATATACTGTACATTATCAGGACATTCTTTATATGGTAATATATATACACCTGTTTTTTTCGTCCTTAGGTTTGTTCCTTATTAACGTGTCATTTATGCAGTTAATATATTTGAATGCCAAATTAATGCCTATTCTTTGACAAGTTTTCTTAACCCCTTTCTTTGGTGGACCAAATGTAAGGAAACACGTTTGAACTTGCATACATTTATTTTATTTAAAAGAAATTGAATTAGAAACTGATATATAGAAACCCACTTGTTATTCAAACATTTATAATATTGGAGATTTCCACCGTTTAAAGCTTCGTCCAACTGCAGTCTCACTAGTACGATCGGCAAACTCGTTGGCATAACTCTATTAGCAAGATTCGCATTGTGGAAGCGACAGCATACTCGAGTGCTGAAAGAATACGGAGTTTCGTTGCGTGCACAATGACTTTGATGGTACCAAAGCCTACCAATATCTAGTCAGGCCACTCTTGTTCAAAATTTAATTATCTTTTGTGAAATCGAGGAAAAGCCGGTAAGACCATAAATTTACCCCCCAAAAAATCACAGCCACCAAAATTTTGAGCTTCACATCCAAAGCTAATGATACCAAATTTGTGAAGCTGCACTCAAAATCCAAATGATTCGTGGACTTAAAAGTAAATGTTAAGATCAAACTCGTTTAAAATTTTGTGTCCAAAGTCGTTTGTGTGTGAAATTATTTACGTTATAATGAGAGCGTGGACCGACTAAATTTCGGAGATCTGGATGGCCAATCAAATAGCCCACGTCGCCTGATCCACCAACCAGGAAAATTTTCGTTCAAGATGTCGCTTACAGTAGGCCGGAATTCCATTTATCATAAGGAAGAATTCCTGTAAATGCTGAATATATATATATATATATATATATATATATATATATATATATATCTATATATATATACCGGGTGAACCAAAAGTAGGTGGACAGTAGGTTGAATAGGGTTTGTGTTATATTATATTATAACTATGGTGTTTCCACACTTACAACAACATCCTAATTCACATGACCTCTATTTCCAACAAGATGGGGCCCCTCCACATTATTCAAGAGCAGTCCGTGAGTATCTTGATGAAACATTTCCCGAGAAATGGATCGGCCGAAGAGGTCCAATTGAATGGCCTGCACGTTCACCTGACTTTACCCCAATGGATTTTTTCTTTTGGGGAGTACTCAAGGACAAAGTTTATAGTCGAAAACCACGAAGTTTTGGTGATTTGAAAAATTACATCAGAGATGCATTTCAAGAAATTAATGCACAAAGAAACTTGTGCAAAAATGTTTGTCGAAGTGTGAAAGGTAGACTTCAAAGCTGTGTAAATTGTGATGGACAGCAATTTGAGCACCTGCGTTGATAACATTTTCAGTGCTTTTGTATTGTATTGGTATAAGCTAATTTTTTTTTTATTGTGTATTATAGTATACAAAAAAATTAAATATAATTGTATATGCATTCTCAAAATAAACGTTATCATTTACTGTCCACCTACTTTTGGTATATATAGTGCTTTGCGTCAAGTTTAACTTCTTCGCCATTTTTTCGTTTTATAATAGCTTCCATTACCTTTTGATTCCATTAATTCTATTACGCTCTAATACGGCACGAACCTGTAACTTCACTAACCTAACCTAACCAAACCAACGTAATCTAACCTAACCTAACTTTTCCTCTCTTTTTTCGGCCCATAAGTTAAAGTTTAAGTTATATATATATATATATATATATATATATATATATATGTAAGTGGTAAGAGAAAAGAAAAAAAGGACTAAATAAAGCATGGAAAGAGGGCTACGTTTAGTTTGGGTGTGGTCAAGGGAAAAATATTTCAGTTGGAAACTTTTTTTGCAATCGCAATCAAATTTTACAAACATTTCATGAACGCCATTTTGGAAGGTTCAAAGTAATTTTTTTTCATTCCTTACCCCCCCACTCCTTCTCTAACCCCCTTTCGAAATCGATATAGCATATAATGTGTGTGTCATTTACTGTACAGGAAAATATATATATATATATATATATATATACACAGGGTCTGTCAAAAAAAACTAAGCCAAATTCAAACCTTTATTAAAACAAAACCATTTATCTAATTAAGTTGAATTTTTTACACAATAAAGTACAGGTAATCACCTATTATCCTTTAAATTTTTATGACGATATCTTCAGAATTGTTAATTTTATTAATAATTAACTAAAAAGTGAGATTCTCCTACTTAACATGAAATTTTTTTTTTTTACGATATACTGTAGATAATTTTTAGTTTAATAAAATTAAAAGAACTGTTCAATATGATTCCTTTGCATTTCTATCACTTTTTTTAATCTTGGTCTGAATTCGTCTATTGCTCGATTTATTTGCTCTTGGGGGAGCTCTGCCCATTTTGCGATAATCAACTCACGCAAATGATTGACATCCCTTATTCTGTTCCTATACACTCTCTCTGCCAAGTTTTCCCATATTCCGTAGTCTACAGGGTTTAGGTCAGGGCTGTTAGGTGGTCAATTATTCAGTTCCAGAAATTCAGGCACATTCTTTTTCAAATATTCGATGGTTGTTTTGGCAGTATATGATGTTGCACCATCTTGTTGAAAATAAAGTAACCTTGACTAGCCAAGTTTCTCATTTCTGGAAGCATTTTCTCAAGCAGGGTATTTGAATAATATTGAGCATTAATTTTCACTCCTGGCTCAATAAAAAACTGAAGTTTTTCCCAACTTGGACACTCCAACAGAAACCATGACGCTAGAAGAAAAGTGACTCCTTGTTGCGTACAGTCTTTCATCTTGGATTTCATTTTTCTTCGCAACATCAGAATAAACCCGGTCATTCTGTGAGTTTCTTGGTGGCTCTACCGTAAAACGTTTTTCATCCGTAAAAAATGTCTTGGAAAGTTTATCTTCAGTTATTATACGTAAAATACGTTTGGATTTCTCAACTCTTTTCTGACAGTTTACTTCTGACAATTGCACGGTTTTGCATAATGCAAAAGTGGCCCTATCAGGATTCGAACCTAGCGCCCTTTGAGTAAGGAACAAGGGGGCCGACCATTACTTTACGACATGGTAAAAGTTAGTACAACCTGGCGGATAATTCAACACCCGAGAGAACAGATAACGCTTTCGTGGCCAGGTGTTTTCTGTACTAACCCAACTGCACTCGAGGCAATAGCAGCATTTCATTCGAATCTCGAGAGCAAGGAGGTTAGTGCGGAAATCCCCTCTCGTCACAAAAGGGTTACGAGTTTGATAACCACAGGTTTTGAAACACGCACTTGTTTGTACTAACCTTTAGTATGTCAAAGCGTAATAGTCAACGCCCTCGTCTTCTACATAAGCGGTCCTGTGTTCGAATACTGATGTGGGAATTTTTGCATATATATATATATATATATAAATATATAAATAAAATTTTTCCTGATGTTAAAATGCTTTTTTCCGAGACTTTCAACATTTAAGTCTGGACTGACCTTTGACCTTTTCCACTTAATCCCCAAAAGGATTATTTTTAAATCGTTATTTCAATTTGGATTCCTTCTTAATGTCATCTCACAATTTTTGTATACGAATAATTTTAAAAGCATGCTTAGGTGGCTCAGAGGATTGGTATCCGCCATTTTCGGGTAAATGGTTCTGAATACGAGTGCTTATAAGCATTTGATTTTTTTACGTAATTTGCTCAAACTGGCCATCCGAAAGCGACTCATTTCTCTCATTTATCATTCATTAATTCATTTCTCATCAGTCATTTCACCCGGAATACATCTCTCTTTAAAGGTGGTTTGTTAGTTAATGATAATTCCAATCAGTTTATTTTCAACCATTTTTTTTTTCTTTATTAGTAAAAACTAATAATATAAATAATATTAACTAATTTTAATTATTAGTATATTTTTCGTCAAATAAATGATAATAAAGAATTGTGTGTATATATATATATATGTATATATATATATATATATATATATATATATATATATATATATATATGTTTTTAAAGACTTTTTTTTTTATAATTTTATTTTACGTATATTTCATTTATATAATTATATATATTTGTAATAATTATTAGTTGTATTCATAAAGCAGTATATCGCTCTAAATTTTGGTCCTTTACGATTGCTTCCAGTATAGCTCATCTCAATAACCAGTTCGCCCTTGGTCGCTCCTTTCTGTATTAAAAGAAAAATGTCAATTTTTCATCTAATTGTATTCTATTCACCTAAATTATAGCTATTCACTTTATCCATATCGATATCCACGTAAAATTGTAGGTCCCCTCCGCCACCACGGAGGACATGCGCAATACACAATTACAAATACGGTTACGTAGACCAGCCATGAGTGAATCCTAGGGTCTTTGTTGGTCTAAAACATTATAATATATATATATACAGGGCGTCCCAAAAAAATGTATACACACTTTAAATACTTATAAAGGCAGTGTTTATTAAAATACATTTCATTTTCAAAATGTAATAGAATCTACAGACATTATTTAATTGTTTTGTCAACGCCTGTTTTCAAACTGACGTCCGTTCTGGTCCAGGCACTGCTGATAACGCGAAGCAATGGAATCGCAAACATCACGAAACATTTCGTTTGGTATTTGTGTGCATTCTCGTTCAATGGCTGCTCTCAATTCAGCGACTGTTGCAGGTTTTATAGCGTAGACTTTGTCTTTTAAGTATCCCCATAAAAAAAGTCTAGTGGTGTGAGGTCTGGTGAACGCGGAGGGTATTCTACGAAACCCTTCGTCCAATCCACATCCACATCGTGCCAAGTACCACTCGCAATACTCCACTCTTCGGTCCGGATCATCATCTTCATTAATAGCATGGACTAATCTTGGAATGTAACTTTTCCATTGACAGCGCTTCAAAATGCGTTGGACAGACGATTCTGAAATTCCTACCTCACGACTCGCTTGCCGCACAGATTTTCTTGGACTTTGGTGATACGTTTCCAGTACTTTTTCTTGCTTTGTGGGGCTTGTCGATGTCCGTGGTCTTCCGGAACGCTTCTTGTGGACATTCTGAACAGTTCCATCGGCTTCAAACTTATCTCTAATTCGAGTGATGGTAAGTCGCGTTGGTGGATCTGTTTGAAACTCCCTCCTAAACTGTCTTTGCACTTCAACTGCGTTTTCACACTTCCAGTAGCATTTTAGAATGAATTTCCTTTGTTCAAAGCTTAGTCTGACTGCCATTATTAATTCTAATGGGTTTAACTTGGAAAGAAAGAAACATCAATTGAGCTATCAACTGTTAAAGTGTGTATACATTTTTTGGGACGCCCTGTATTATATATATATATATTATATATATATATTTTAATCTAAAATAGTTACAACTAGCAAAAGGTCGGCGCTACACGCCGATTTTGCTAGATCTGCGGTGCTTCGGCTGAATTGTGGGCCTACGGCGTATTTTTTTTGAACATCAGTAGCCCTTTATCTGGATATCATTCCTATTCCTCTCACCTTGGGCCTCAGTAATTGGGGTGCCTGCGGCCTTTCAGTTACTGGCAAACCAATTATTCATTCAATAAAACTACAGAAAAGAACGCAGCCATGAAAATCTAAAGCTTCACAAATCTTAATACAATGAGCTCGGATTTGAAGCCTAAGATTTTCATGACTGCGTTCATTTCTATAGTTTTATTGACCAAATAACTGAACCGACAGTAATTGGGGGCCCTGCGGCCCGCCAAATCATAGTTTTCATTGTTTCGAGTGCATCAATAATATTGTTATAGTGTTCCATTAGTTGTGATAAGCATGATCTTCCTGACCGGAATCGATGTTGGTTATCATTTTTTTTTCTGAGTTTCCCCATTAACCCCACCCCCTCCCCCATTACCCCACCCCTCTTCCCCAATACCCCCTCCCCCCTTACCCCACCCCTCTCCCCCATTTACCCCACCAATTTTTTTTCTGAGTTTCCCCTTAACCCCACCCCCTCCCCCATTACCCCACCCTCTCCCCAATACCCCCTCCCCCATTACCCCCAAGGGGGGAAGGGGGCTGGCACCTTGCAAAGGATTTACTTTAATTTTTTTTGGTTACATATTATATCGCATCTATTTTCTGAGTTTCCCCATTAACCCCACCCCCTCCCCCATTACCCCACCCCTCTCCCCCATTTACCCCCACCCTTCCCCCATTACCCCCAAGGGGGGAAGGGGGCTGGCACCTTGCAAAGGATTTACTTTAATTTTTTTTGGTTACATATATATATCGCATCTTTTTCTGAGTTTCCCATTAACCCCACCCCTCCCCCATTACCCCACCCCTCCCCCATTTGTGCCAAAATTATGATTAAAAATGAAGAATGGGAAGAATTGTACCCCTAAAAGGGGGGGGGGCAGGATTTATGTCGGGAATTTTTTTTTTTAGCATGGGCACTGCGCAATAAAAAGACGCATCGAATGGTGAAAACAGCATTGTTCTACGCCAATTGTAGCGACCTGTAGGTGTGCGCAAAAAAGCTGTTACATATATATATATATAAGGCTTCATTTCTGAAATAGTATATTAGATATAAATTACATGTATTATATTGACTGAGACCCTGTTAAATGAAAAAATAAAGTCCTTTTTTTTTAAATATACCGGGCTACACGAACCACCATATAAGACTTATAATATGTAGAAATAATAACAGAGGCGCCGGAGTAGCCAATTTAATAGACACTAATCATAGAAGTAAAAGTATTGAACAGTTAACAAGCATAAATGATTATTCTGAAACTCTAGCAATTGAGGTGTATGTAAATAACGTTTCCTCTTCAATATTAGGCATCTATCGACCACCAAATGATAACTTGCCAACGTTTATTGCGAGCATAAATGCAACTTTAACATCTATCATATCAATAATAACTGCGTCAGTGCCAGAGATTTAAATACTGATCTTGCTAAAATAAACTCTAATAATAATGCTAACTTCTTCTATAATCTCGTCACTGCAAATGGACTTAATTTAACCTTAACTAAGCCAACAAGACTACATAGTGCCATAGAAAACTCCACTTTATTAAACCAAATCTGGGTGCGATTTCCCCTGGACTGTACTCAGGTATAATCCTATTACATATTGCGAACCATCTGTCCACATACACGGTGCTAATTAATTATTTACAAATTCAGGTGAAAATAAAAATTGACGATAAACCCTACAACTGTGAAAATAAATTGAAATTTATCAGAGTAATATCAAGTTTTGACTGGTGGAGAATAAGTGAAAGTACAGTAACTGTGAAATAGAAACAAAATTTCAAACATTCTCAAACACACTAATGAGATATATTTAATGCTAATTTTCCTATCAAGTCGAAATTCGTGTGAAAAAATAATTATAACAACCAGTGGATCACTCAAGCCCTTACTGTAAGCATAAACCGTAAACATTCTCTCTATTTATGGAAGAATATTAACCTTTGGTTAGCTTCCACCCGAATTGTTCATTTGACGAAGGTCAAGCCTTTAACTCCACCTTAGACCTACAGTTTAACGTGGAATCCGAACCACGCCCACCAGCAGCCAGCGTCTTAACCACTAGGTCACCCAGGGTACCCATTTATCTACCAACCATTCTTTATTGTGTAGAAGGATGAACAGCTGGGTTTTGCTGCGCGCCGGCTGCCGTCACCGGGTCTCGATCCCGAGGCTGATGGATTCGTAGTCAGCGACGTTAACCACTACACCACCGAGTAGGGTGGCCATTTAAAAGGAGGACACTGCGTATGTGGCCGTACGTTAACATATATATATTATATATATATGTTAACGTACGGCCACATACGCAGTGTCCTCCTTTTTGGAAATTTGGAAATGGCCACCTAAGGACAGAGTGCTCAAAAGGCGGACTGTCCGCCTAAAGCCGGACGTCTGGCCACCCTACCACCGAGGCGCATTATTATCACTGAACAAACATATAAAAGTTATTGTAACAGACTAAACTCGTTAAAAAAAAGACAAAAAAATAACTGACCATTATTTTTCTATAATTACGAACAAAATCTAATCTTTAAGAATTGTGGAATACTTTAAAGGCTTTAGTTAAGGCCAAAAATGAAAGACAAACCCCGTATCTTCGCTACGGGTAATTTCCTACAGTGACCCCCAAAGATGTGGCTAATTTATTAAACAATTTCTTTTCAAAAATAGTCAGCAACACGGCAGCAGCCATTCCAGAATCAGACCGATCACTACCAACAGTATATGCAATAACACACCAAATACATCCTTGTTTGACCCAATTCTGCCAAACGAAACCTCAGCCACATTGAAAGCCTTAAAAAATAAAAGCTCAGCTATCAGTTCAGTTCCAGTAGAAATATATAAACTAATAATATCAGACGATATAACAACCCTACTCACAAGACTTATGAATGAGTCAGTAGCACGAGTACAAGGTGTATTCCCTGATTACTTGAAGATAGCCAGGGTTTGTCCAATATTCAAATCAGGCAGCTCTGATTCTCCATCCAATTACCGGCAAATCTCCATATTACCAACTTTAAGTTGAATTTGAAAGAATCGTATACAATAGACTAATCAAATTACGCTAAATTACACTAAATACGACATCTAGCAAAATCGCAATTTGGATTTAGAGAAGACCACACCACAGAAGACGATATCAACTTGCTATTAGAAAACATCTATAAAAACCTAAACTATAAAAAACACATAATCTTAGTTTTCAATCTAGTTTTGATACACTCTCACATGATATCTCACTAGGTAAATTAAACACATATGGAATAAAGGGAAATATGCTAAATTGGTTCAAATCATATCTTTCTAATCTTCACCAGTATGTTAAAGTAGATGACATTTCATCAGAATATACTGTATTGGAAAGTGGGGTTCCACAAGGATCTATCCTTGGACCCTTTCTTTTCTTAATGCATGAAAATTTTTATCGACCAACAATATTAAACTGTATTCAGTATGCAGACGATACAACACACGTCTACACCCCACGATATCAACTCCATAATAAATGAAATAAACAGGCAGTTAGAACATGTCTATAAATGGATGTGTGCAAATAAGCTTTTACTGAACTTCAAAAATCATCATATGTGATTGTAACTAAAAAACCTGTAATCGCGCACACTCCATTAATAAATAATTAGAAACATTTCTCCTGCAAAAGTAAATGAAGTTAAAGTTCTTGGCATCAAGTTAGATGGTATTGTCAAATTAAATTTTAGCAGCCACATACAACATATCAAATCGAAAATATCTAAATTTCTCTACTTAATATATAAACGAAAGAAAAAAAAAATTCCCAAAATGCTCTCCGCACACTGTATTACTCATTTATTCATCTACACTTACAATATGGAATCACAGCATGGGGTAGTAAAAAAGAATTATATACGATATCTGCAAGAAGTAATCATAAAAAAAGCTTACGAACGCTCTCACACAATGATAACAGACAATCCCATACCTTTCCAATGTTCAGAAATTTAAATATTCTAAAACTAAATGACTTGTATAAACTTACTCTCGGTATCAGTATGTACAAAGTTGTTAATAATATAAACTATACTTCACCCACTCACAGGACGATTACACCCAATCAGACCAACCATAATCATAATACGAGGCTTCCCAATGATTTCACACATAAATCAAAATATTCAATACAAAATGGCAGGAACTGTTCTCTCCAACAAAGGAGCAGATAACTGGAACGCTATACCTATAAATGTCAGACAAGCGTTATCATTAATTTCGTTTCGCAACTCACTAAATAAACACTTTATTAACTCCCATTAATGTATGTGTGTATAACTGTATATATATATATATATATATATATGATACACACAGACAGTGCATGGAACAAGGAACTCTTCTGGGATAATTAAATCCACTATAGTCCGAATAAGTAATGGTAAATGACAAATACCATAGTTTTTCTTTTTCATGATGCTAGCCCGACGTGGGCAACGGGTCACTCGCAAAGAGGTCCCATAAATATAGCTTCCCTCACCAGCTATCTGCAAAGCAGACAGGATCCAGCTTTGGGACATGGATCTAGGGTTTAAAGCAGCCTAGCCCTGCTACATTTAGAACCTCAATATAAGCAAAAGACTCGCTGTCTTCACGTCAGATTGAATACATCAAAGAAAAAGGGGTAACTATTATATTTTAGCCAAAAAACAAAACTTAAACCTCAACTGGCAGAATTGAGCGTCCACTTTTCAAGGCACATAACATGTCCGTTTCAAGATGGGAATGAACTCAGAATGGTCCCCTGAGTTTTTTATGATACACACAGACAGTGCATGGAACAAGGAACTCTTCTGGGATAATTAAATCCACTATAGTCCGAATAAATAATGGTAAATGACAAATACCATAGTTTTCTTTTTCATGATGCTAGCCCACGTCGGGCTAGCATCATGAAAAAGAAAAACTATGGTATTTGTCATTTACCATTACTTATTCAGACTATAGTGGATTTAATTATCCAGAAGAGTTCCTTGTTCCATGCACTGTCTGTGTGTATCATAAAAAACTCAGGGGACCATTCTGAGTTCATTCCCATATATATATATATATATTATATATATATATATAATATATATAATATATATATATATATATATATATAATTATATACAGGGCGTCCCAAAAAAATGTATACACACTTTAACAGCTGATAGCTCAATTGATGTTTCTTTCTTTCCAAGTTAAACCCATTAGAATTAATAATGGCAGTCAGACTAAGCTTTGAACAAAGGAAATTCATTCTAAAATGCTACTGGAAGTGTGAAAACGCAGTTGAAGTGCAAAGACAGTTTAGGAGGGAGTTTCAAACAGATCCACCAACGCGACTTACCATCACTCGAATTAGAGATAAGTTTGAAGCCGATGGAACTGTTCAGAATGTCCACAAGAAGCGTCCGGAAGACCACGGACATCGACAAGCCCCACAAAGCAAGAAAGAGTACTGGAAACGTATCACCAAAGTCCAAGAAAATCTGTGCGGCAAGCGAGTCGTGAGGTAGGAATTTCAGAATCGTCTGTCCAACGCATTTTGAAGCGCTGTCAATGGAAAAGTTACATTCCAAGATTAGTCCATGCTATTAATGAAGATGATCCGGACCGAAGAGTGGAGTATTGCGAGTGGTACTTGGCACGATGTGGATGTGGATTGGACGAAGGGGTTTCGTAGAATACCCTCCGCGTTCACCAGACCTCACACCACTAGACTTTTTTTATGGGGGATACTTAAAAGACAAAGTCTACGCTATAAAACCTGCAACAGTCGCTGAATTGAGAGCAGCCATTGAACGAGAATGCACACAAATACCAAACGAAATGTTTCGTGATGGATGTTTGCGATTCCATTGCTTCGCGTTATCAGCAGTGCCTGGACCAGAACGGACGTCAGTTTGAAAACAGGCGTTGACAAAACAATTAAATAATGTCTGTAGATTCTATTACATTTTGAAAATGAAATGTATTTTAATAAACACTGCCTTTATAATTATTTAAAGTGTGTATACATTTTTTTGGGACGCCTGTATATATATATATATTGTAACTTGTAAGTATTACTAAACAAAGAAAATCATTTTTTATATATGCAAAATTTACAGTCTTAAATCGGGTGCAATCACAAATTATATAAATTATACGTTGAAAATTTCCATTAGCCATTTGTCGTTTGGTATACAGTATTGAAGAATGATAATTTTGACCATTTATTGCCATTTGCGATCTGTATACCCATAATCATGACATTTCTGGTTGCGGACTTTTCTCGATTTTACTATTAGTTTTTGAGGTCACTAATGTTTCTGTTTGGATACAAAGTGATATGAAAGGTCACGAATACTCAGGTCACACTAATATTTCATACGGATACAAAGTTATATTAGGAGTAAAATATTTAAGTGTAGTATGTACAAAATAATGTGTTGAAATTCATTATTTCATATTATTTTCCACATAAAAGTTAAAAAGAAAAAAGAGCATCTCAATTATTATCAAAGTTTGAGATAGGGTGCATAAATAATTTCTTATGATTATTTAAATGTATTAAACATAGTAATTAAGTAAGTGTATCCAAACAGTATCTGAAAACGACAAAGGGTTATATTACGCCATATTTATAATATGGCTCATTTATTTGTATTTTAATAACTTTAAGATTGTATCATCATTTCTCAATTTGTAATAATAGAAATTAATTATTATCGGTATTTCAACATGTTCTGTTTACCGTATTGGTTACCATTTCTCTTTCCTATTATTTCTATTATTATTTCTATTATTTTTATCGTATTGTTTACCACTTCTTCTTCTATTATTTAGAAGATTATCTTAATTTTAATTTGTAAAGAGAGAATTAACTAAATACGACTTTATTTTATTTTCCATTAATTCTATTTGTATTTCTTATTTTCCTTTGTAAAAACTTAAATACTCGAAGATTTTTTGCCTGAAAAGCTGTCGTCATGTTTCCCAACTGCATATTCACATAAGAATACTGTAATTAAACTACTTGTCATTAAAAATACAAAATTAAACGTTAACGCCAAGATTATGTACACCTTTATGGATGTAATGTGTTTCTTCTGAATTATTATTATTATTATTATTATTATTATTAATTATTATTATTACGTTTAAAAAAAAGGTGCCAACTTTTTCACCAGACCAACAAAACCCAATTCCCAAGAATAATTAAATAAGACATAAGAGATAGTTTATTTGAATAGGATAAGTAGTCTTGTTTTTTACAAATTCACCTTAAACAAGAGATGTTAAAAAATAAAGTTAACAAGGAAGGTAATTAGAGATTTAACTGAAAATTAAAGAAGTTTACAATGAACAAAATTCAATTGGATTAAATATTAACGCAACGAGTGTTTAATGTGTCCTCCATTATTATCAAATGACCAATTGTAGCTTTGCGCGCCACTGGAGAACTGCTGTATAGAAATGGTACCTTCATCGAGCTCATTTACGCTGATAAAATGCACTCGCGAAGGTGATTAACATCTTGAATATTTTGTCTATAAATTTTGTCAACTAAACGTCCTCATTGGTCCACAAGGCTACAAATGGTCATTAATAATAATGGAGGACGCATTTAACACCCGCTGCGTTAATGTTTAATCCAATTTGCTTTTGTTCATTGTAAAATCCTTTAATTTTAACTTTAAGTACAAATAAAAGGATTAATATTAGTTCTATTTCATTTAATTATCCTTGGAATAGTGGTTTTGTTGGCCAGGTGAAAAAGGTGGCCACTTTTTGAGGGACAGTTTATATGTATCAAGCCCAGTAAAGCATAAGGGCCAAATTAAATGAAATAAATAACACAATTTCACAATTATTTAATAGTGTAACAACAAAAATTGTGAAATTGCATTTATTTCATGAATAAATAATTATTCATTCATTCATTCTCATTCATTATTATTATTATTATTATTATTATTATTATTATTATTGAAATATTTTGAAGGCTATTTCCTATATTTATTTAAGTTGACTTCAATATTAACGAAATTACGAGTCTTTACTTTCAAGCTGAAGTCGATAAATGCTACGGTGTTTTCTTGCGCTATATTTAATAAATACTAATACTGTGTGTGTGTGTGTGTGTGTGTGTGTGTGTGTGTGTGTGTGTGTGTGTGTGTTAGGCAGTTTTGATAGGGATTCACAAAGATTGTTGACGCGTTAAATACCTCTTTTGCAATCAGAAATTTCTAACGGGAGAGGTAATTTCATGCAAACCTGCTCACCCACCAGACAAGAGAGAGGAAGAGATAAGACCAAATGTACATCGACCCAACTCACCGTTGATGCAACTGAACGTTCGTTTACGTCCTTGAAAACGTAATAAACGAAACATTTGAGATAAATATCAAAGTTGGTGGATCCATTTAACGTCATTCGTTCAACGGAGGGCACTGAGACGGGCTGTAACGCCATTAACCGATGTTAGTTCCTTACGAAAAGGAGCACGCACGGAGTCGAACAAATAAATGACGTACAACGTGTACGTTACCTCACTCCCCTTCTCTTCTTTATATAATATAATAATTACGCATTAACGGAGAATAATTCATTAAATTCCCAAATCGGATTAACGGATTCACGGTCTAACAACTTAAACTGCATTAACGTCAAGTTAAAAATCCGATTTTTAAAATACAAAATGGGGACAAGTAAATTTAACAGGTTATGTGAAATGATATTTTGGGATTAACATTTGGAATAACATTTAGAGAATATTTGTATTATTAACATTTATGTGTTTGTCACGTGACAATAATTAAACTCTGATTAATCGTTACAGAGAAATATTTATTTAATCTATTTTCAATGAGATTCGTGTAGATATTTATTAAAGGGTTTGAATGGAATTCATTTTGAGAGCTCCCTCCATATATCTTGAGTGCATTGAAGCATTGGCGCGTGACTGGAGGGGAGAGGGAGAGAGAGAGAGAGAGAGAGAGAGAGAGAGAGAGAGAGAGAGAGAGAGAGAGAGAGATTTTCTTTATATATAAAAAATATACGCTTTTCCTACACAAAGTTTTACTCTTTCTCTCTCCTACATTTCTGACAACTTTACTTGAGGCAATTCCACCATGGAAACTAACCTCAAATAAAATAAAACCTATACATTTTGTGTTGTATCCATTGAATGGGTAATGGTCATACTTTCCCTAACGAGATTCTTATATGAAGATTCCATAGAAATTGTTCTGGATTTCATTTCTGTAACATACAGAAAAAATCAGCGCCATCTGAGCATACAATGGTGAATAGTGTGTGTGTGTGTGTGTATATATATATATATATATATATATATATATATATATTATATATATATACTGTGTGTTGGTGTGTGTGTGTGTGTGTGTATATATATATACTCCATATGGGCCTCAGTGGTGGAGTGGTTAGTATTAGCATTGCTCACTACGAATCCACCGGCCCTGAGTTCGATTCCTGGCGATGGCAGGCAACGGTCAGGTCACCCAGCTGTTATCCTTCCATACAAAAAAATTGGTTGGTAGATAAATGAGTATACTGGGTAGCCGAATGGTTAGGACGCTGGGTTGCTACTGATTGGGAGGTGAAGAGATCGAATCCGGACAACACTAATTTCTGAGCACCGTGGTGGGTCGTGATTCGGATTCGCCGTTAAACTATAGGTCTAAAAGGAGGCAACAACAAATTCGAGACGTTCATCAGAGTGAACAATTCGGGCGGAAGTAAAATTACGGTTACTTAGTTATGTATATATAATAATTAGATATACCCCCAATAAATTAGATATATCCCAAATAAATTAGATATACCCCAAATAAATTAGATGCACCCCCCCCCCCCCCCCAATAAATTAGATATACCCCAATAAATTAGACAAACCCTCTTTATATCCACTAATTATAAGAATATATATATATTATATATATATATATATATATATATATATATATATATATATATAATATATCAATTAAAGATAAAAATTAATTTAAAAAGTTAATATAAATTATAAATTGGGTAACGGAAGGAGAGGAAGATTGCCATGAATAAATTTGGTTAAATTAAAACTTCTTTTGGGCATTCTAAAGGGGGAAAAAAATTCACCCAAAAATTAGACTGTAATTAGAGAGGTAATTAGGGGGGGGGGGGTATACTTATCCATAAAATTACTTAAACAACTTTGATATATTATCCAAGTGAATTAAATATTTTTAGTGTTTTGGGGTCATTATCATTATTTCAAAATTTTAAAGCTAATATTTTGGAGAAAATGTAATAATGACAATATGAGATAAATGCCTTTTAGTGAGTATAAGTGTGGTTATGTACACATGGCTGTATACAGTATGTATAGAGATGTGTATGAATCAGTGTGATAATACTGTAGACCGTATAGTGTGATATGTATGCAATTACTACTGGTTTCATATATACTGTGTATATATATATATATATATATATATATATATATATATATATATATACATACTGTATATACTTATTTAGTTTGTGTTACTTTGTGTGAGTTCGAACGACGGTTCAGGATCGACCTGCGGTCGACCCCACTGCAGCATCCCGCCTCATTTGAGGGATTTGGTGAAGGGGGGAATTGCTGTCTGCTCTCCTCCTGCACTCGTAGCCAACCACGCATGGCTGATCAGGGACTTTGCACAGGAATCTGTCCAGCTGGTTCTTGAAGTTATTCAGGTCGGTGTGCTGGAGATTCCTTACTTCTCTCGGTAGGGCATTGAAAAGCTTGGGGGCCTCGAATTTTGAGGGTATTTTCCATCCTCATTTTCATGGACCCCTGTCCCACAGCAGCTGGGACTGTACAAAATCTGTCTCCTCTCTCATTCCAGTTTGTTTCTATTTCATTTCTAAGATTAGGAACAAAACTCTCAAGTATTTTCCATATGTATATTATTGTGTACCGCTCTCGCCTTCTTTCGAGAGAGTAGAGTTGCAGGGATTGTAGTCAAGACCGGTAGTCTTCATACGGCCTTTTCCTACCATGTCATTTTATAACGTATTTATATTAAAATCTAAATAATATATAAATGTTAATATGACCCGCATTCGACACGAAAGACTTTTTTCTCGACAAACGTCCGCTCAACATCTCTAATTACATTCAATTCTATATTATTGCCGAGACCATCCGAATTCAAAACGAGACTTAATCCGTTTTCACTTAATTAACGAACGTTCTTAACTTACAAATAATTGACGTTTAAGAACGTTAATAATTTAACCGTCCGTGCATGACAATACGACGCTTTCCTTAATTAATTCGCTACAATAATAAGGTCATAAAAGAGCGAAATCACAGTGCAGAAATTACCCTAATTCACTTACGGCCTAAAATTACCAAACATCGTTTACAGGCACTTATTCTTCTATTATTACAATCCGAAAATAAAACAATGCGAATAAACCGGAATTTTTTTTTTTTTTTACGTTCTTTGAATCACATTTTTTTTTCTGGAAAACAAAAATGCAAAATAAATATATTGAAATTATTTCATTCAACCGATACAAAATTCGATACAACAAAAAAATGGCCTTTTTATGAATTCGGATGCCTGAAAAAGAGATGTATTTCCATATATATATATATATATATATATATCAGGGCTGTGCGGGTCTATCACTTTCGGGTCGGTCCGGGTCTGGGTCATTTTTCTAATTTACTTTCGTGTCCTGGTCCGGGTCCGGGTCGGACCCGAAAGTTCACTTTCAGGTCCTGTCGGGTCTTTCAGTATATGACCCGGGTCTGGATCGGGTTCATTATTAAAATGTAATAATTATAATCTGGTATAGGATAGGTAATAAGATTGCTACCGTAGCTACATTAACATGTTTCCTGAAACATAATAAAACATTATATGGCTACACGGTAGTAGCGTAACCTATATATTAATTAATCCGATTTTGGAAATGTTTGAAAGTAGGTGTATTAATTGTATTAATATTTCATAGTAACTAGGTATAGTTATACATGCATTGCTAAGGGGAAAAGTACGATGTATGATTGCTCTCTTCAGCCCCCTTATTCTAAATTTTAATTAATTTTGTGAAAACAAATTCTATATTTTTTTGAGTGAACTCAAATAGAAAGACGACAGCACTTGATCATATCGGACCTGTTGTCTGTTGCAATGGATACAACTTGTGCAGATCCCAAGTCGTACTTGGTTAATTAACACAGACTGAATGGTTTGTTTCAAAACATCTTCTATGAAATTAATTATTTATTACTGATTTAGATTTAAAGTAACATTCTTTTACATATACTGTAATATTGTACGATATATATATATAATATATATATATATATATATATATAATATATATATACAGGGCGTCCCAAAAAAATGTATACACACTTTAACAGCTGATAGCTCAATTGATGTTTCTTTCTTTCCAAGTTAAACCCATTAGAATTAATAATGGCAGTCAGACTAAGCTTTGAACAAAGGAAATTCATTCTAAAATGCTACTGGAAGTGTGAAAACGCAGTTGAAGTGCAAAGACAGTTTAGGAGGGAGTTTCAAACAGATCCACCAACGCGACTTACCATCACTCGAATTAGAGATAAGTTTGAAGCCGATGGAACTGTTCAGAATGTCCACAAGAAGCGTTCCGGAAGACCACGGACATCGACAAGCCCCACAAAGCAAGAAAGAGTACTGGAAACGTATCACCAAAGTCCAAGAAAATCTGTGCGGCAAGCGAGTCGTGAGGTAGGAATTTCAGAATCGTCTGTCCAACGCATTTTGAAGCGCTGTCAATGGAAAAGTTACATTCCAAGATTAGTCCATGCTATTAATGAAGATGATGATCCGGACCGAAGAGTGGAGTATTGCGAGTGGTACTTGGCACGATGTGGATGTGGATTGGACGAAGGGGTTTCGTAGAATACCCTCCGCGTTCACCAGACCTCACACCACTAGATTTTTTTATGGGGATACTTAAAAGACAAAGTCTACGCTATAAAACCTGCAACAGTCGCTGAATTGAGAGCAGCCATTGAACGAGAATGCACACAAATACCAAACGAAATGTTTCGTGATGTTTGCGATTCCATTGCTTCGCGTTATCAGCAGTGCCTGGACCAGAACGGACGTCAGTTTGAAAACAGGCGTTGACAAAACAATTAAATAATGTCTGTAGATTCTATTACACTTTGAAAATGAAATGTATTTTAATAAACACTGCCTTTATAAGTATTTAAAGTGTGTATACATTTTTTTGGGACGCCCTGTATATATATATATATATATATATATATATATATATATATATATATAATATATATATATATATATATATATATATATATATATATATATGTGAAATGTAAAATAATTTTTTGTGTGAAATGTAAATAATTTTTACCTGTATGCGAGCAGTGAAGTTCCTAGACAACCAATGTTTTCACTTCAATTTTGTTTTCAGTCATATTGGGCTTGAATACCTAAAAATCCTCTATCTAAGCGGCTGCAACAATCTACTTTTAAATGAAACATTTTTTTTTTAAGAAGTATTTTTAACTTATTTTTTTCAGCTATTGCTCTATCGAGAGTCAAAGTAGCAAGATTTTTTCTGTTCATGTTTATATTCATTGCAGATAGAAATGGTTCAACCAAAATTTTAAATCCAATTCTTATGAAGTTGCGGGTGAACTCCAACTTTAATTTGTTTAAAAAAGTTTTTAACACTAGTTTGGCCTACATTCATTCCCTTGGTTTGTATTTGAGTTTTCGAAGTACTGCTAGTGCTAGGTAGGTTTTTATCATGATCCTCAACTTTACGATATATGTCTGGGTGACACGATTTTAGGTGTCGCTTTAGGTTTGTCACATGATTGCCACTATACACTTTTCCACACTTTTCAATTTGGCATGTAGATGTTTTATCAATATTATTATTTTTAAAATATTCATTTGTAAGGCTAGTTTTTTGGCTACCACTCCCCACCGAAAAAAGACCTTGTAAAAGCATTGCAAATTCAAATAAATAGCAAACGAAACACTGGAGACCAACCAATGTACACAGTACACAACTCACAAACAAACAATAAAATATATTAGGATTAGGCCATTCTTCCGTCACCGTTAACTCTCCACTTCCAGTGAGTCATGTGGAGGGTGGAGTGATAATTCAATACATTGTTGCCAAATCTAAAGATGCACACATAAATTTTGTAAACTAAAAACCCGGCTGTGCGGGTTCTTCACTTTCAGGTTGGGTCTGGGTCTGGGTCAATTTTAAAATTCACTTTCAGGTCCGAGTCCGGGTCCGGATCTTTTTTCTAATTCACTATCGGGTCCGGGTCTTATCTCACTTTCGGGTTAAACCCGGGTCCGACCTGCCAGCCCTGATATATATATATAATATATGTTACAGTCAAAGTGTGTAAGCAGCCATTTCGCGTAATGGCTGAAACTTTTAGTACTTTCGCGAAATGGCTGTTTCACTTCTTCATTTCGCGAAATTACTAAAATCTTCAGCCATTACGCGAAATGGCTGAAATTCCACCTTGGTCATTTTGTACAAGATCATTTTCCCGGTTAGGTAAACTGTATGCCCGGTTAGGTCAACTGTATGCCCTTGACAATTGGTTAGGTTAAGTTGTGTTATTTTCGTTTGTTTTAACAAAAATAACACGACTTAATCTAACCAATTGTCAAGGGCATGCAGTTGACCTAACCGGGCCTTCAATGGCAGACAGCGGAATAACATTGAAGGCCCGGTTAGTATTTGAAAACTTCTATATTGAAAATTAAAACTCAAAAGTGTTCAAATGTGTATTTGAAGTGTTTCTCACTTATTTGAACAGACCAGTGGATGTATGTATGTTTTAGCAGATTTAGTTAGTTAAATAAAGGTTTCCAATTTTATTGTGATATTTGTTATGTCTATGAATTCATGACAAAAGTCATTTTAGCCATTTCACGAAATGACCAAGTGGAATTTCAGCCATTTCGCTTAATGGCTGAAGATTTTAGTCATTTCGCGAAATGACCAAGTGAAACAGCCATTTCGCGAAATGATTAAAAGTTTCAGCCATTACGCGAAATGGCTGGGTGCACACTTTGACTGTAACATATATATATATATATATATAAACCCACAAGGAAATAGAAAAATTATTCCAAGGCCTTTCGTGTATTCAGAAGTGCACCTTGTCAGGGAATGAAGGGAGAAGACGAGATGACAAAAATATATACATATGTACAACGGGACAGAAAAATAAAAAGATTAGCACAAGATTAACAAGAGTTAATTAAAGGCAAAAGGTATTTTAACATTATCAATTTTATACATTCCCGCACTGTTATTGAAATTATTTTTAAAATAGATAAGTGCACATTCCAGAATAAAAAAGCTTTAGGTCGCATCTGTCAGGTAATATCGTTATAATAACTTTAAACCATTTTTTAAAACTTTTTTTCCCATAAATTCTCATTTAAATTTTAAAGATTTACTTTTGTTAACAAAAATTTTTTAAAAAAGCTTTTTAATTATTTTAAGTGAAGATGAAGAGCGATGTATCAATACTCATCGTATAAGTTAAAAGTGCGTTCAATACAGTATGAAGCTGATTTATTTTAAAAGCTGTCGGATCTCCGATTGAAAGCTGACTATATAACTCTAATTGAAAGTGGTAAGTCAACCTACTGGATTGAAGTGGCACCTAAATCAAGATCGATCGCTTATCAATATTCAACGAAATGCGATGAATAGCCATTATAATAGAACATGGAACTCTCTCTCTCTCTCTCTCATATATATATATATATATATATATATATATATATATATATATATATATAATATATATATATATATATATATATACACACTGTATATACAAGTGTGTGTGTATATATATATATATATATAATATATATATATATATATATATACACACACACACTGTATATATATATATATATATATATATATATATATATATATATATATATATATATATATATATATATGCTGTCTGGAGGTCCTGTCTTTTCCTTTGCTTTGTTTGGGTTTGAACAAATGTTCAGGATTGCCATTCGTTCGACTTCACACACACACACACACACACACACACACACACATATATATACAGGGTGTTTCAGGAGGAAAGGTCAATACTTCGGGAGGTGATAGTATCGGTCATTGTGAGAAAAAAAGTTCATATGAACATGTGTCTAATTCTGAATGGTTACGGAGATAGAGCTGTTTGAATCTACAAATACAGAAGCATTGTTAATGGTAATCAAGAAAGAGAAACCAATTACTGTTTCTAACATTTAATGTTTAAACATTGGCATTTTGAATGGTATCAGATATAGAAATGACAAATTTGTTACAGTTTACAATACGTTTTCGAAAATCCCACCGTCAACCTCAATGCACTTTGCAACTCGTGTGCGAAGATCGCGTGTTGTTCGTCTGAGTTGATCTTGACGTTCCTTTATGCGGGCAGCAGCATCCAAAATGCGCGCGAGCAATTCGTCTCGTGTATCCACCTTTCTTTTGTAAACCTGACTTTTCATCCACCCCCACAAACAATAATCTAACGGAGAGAGGTCTGGAGACCTTGGTTGCCATTGAATGGGACCACCGCGGGAGGAGGAAGAGCTGCGCGCGCATCTGATTCAAAGCGCTCTATCTCCATAACCATTCAGAATGAGACACATGTTCATATGAACTTTTTTCTCACAATGACCGATACTATCACCTCCCGAAGTATTAACCTTTCCTCCTGAAACACCCTGTGTGTATGTATATATATATATATATATATATATATATATATATATTATATCGTACTTATTTCCCAGATATAACTATAACGGTCACAATTATTATTATTATTACTATTATTATTATCATCATTATTATGCGAGATGCTAAAACCAACAGAGAACACACAAATTCAAATCTCTTAAATTAGTGAAGCTACTGTAAATGATGTGTCCAAGATGAGTATTTGCTTCCAAAAGAAGTTCAAGAAGCTCCTTTGTCAATTATCCAAATCATATCAGACAAAGGATCCATTCAAAGGATCTAAAGCATCTTACTACACCCCCCCCCCCTCCCACGAAACCTAACTTAACACTCAAAACATTAAAGAGATCCTTCTCATACGAATGAGATAACGTTTCGAATACTCTTGAAACAGATTTAAAAGCGAATTGGTTAAAAAATTAAAAAAAATTTTGGATGGATTTAAGCTATTTTTCTCCGCTTTCATATTTCTTATTTTGAATTTTTTTTTCTAAAATTATTAATGAAAATAATGGCTTCTGTATCATATTTAAGGCAGAATTTTATATGACTTAAGAATACATTCAAATCAGGGGTTTTTGGTCATATAATTAGTTACAATATGTTCGAGTCTGTTTTAAATTAAATAACAACGTATGCTATCTCTCTATCTATCTATCTATATATTATTTTTTATGTAGTAGGAAGGGGCTAAGGGCGAGCGCCCGCAAAATTGACACCTCCACAGAAGACAGAGAGCCAAAAACAAGTCTCCAAGGCTCAATGATGCCATTTTTCTTCATTTTTGAGAGAAATTTTGAAAAGGTTGTGTAGTGTGTAAGATGCATGTATGTGTAGTGAGGCATAGAAGAAGTGTGTGTTTGAGAGCATACTGAACTGCTCACAGGGTAGATGAGACACGGAAAAAGATCAGCTAAGGAGGACAGTGATAGGAGAAATGGGAGTTCCAGCAGTTTCTGTCTCCTGCCTAATATCCACCCCGGAGTACTTCCCTCTTCCCTGGTTGATTGGTATCGATATATATATATATATATATATATATATATATATATATATATATATATATATTAGGGCCCTGCGAAGCTTCGAGATTCGATTTGATTTCGAATCGGGAGAGATGGATCTAGGGGTTACAGTTACACTTAGCCTACTATATCCAGAACCTCAATATAAGCAAAAGACTCGTTGCATTCGCATCGGATTGAATACATCAAAGAAAAAGGGGTAACTATCGTATTTTTAGCCAAAAACCAAAACTTAACCTCAACTGGCAAAATTGAGCGTCAACTTTTCAAGGCACATAACATGTCCGTTTCATGATATATATATATATATATATATATATATATATATATATATATATATATATATATATATACACACACACACGAGGCTTTTGCTATGAAAGCCAATTACGTTTGTGGCAAATTTGGCATGTCATTGTGTATGATACTTTCTCAATTGTAAAAATTCAAATTTGAATTTAATTGAGGGAAGTTGGTCATCCCTGTATACCCCCTCTACTGTAATTTTATTGTATAGAAACAAGTGTGTGTTTATTACGATGGTCCCCTGTCGTACGGTTAAAGAAAGCTCATCCCCCTCTATTACATCATTCACATATCTACCTGATTTCTTCTTCGCGTTTCCATTGCGACTAAATATTTATTTTAAACACAGTACGGGCACCCTTTAATAAAAAAAAAAAAAAAAATTTCTTCACAAAAGATTGAGTGCTCACAACATGGAGGGAGGGCACGGCAATCCTTTAACAACAAAATACAATTGCTATTTGTCCTCAACTTCGGAATAAATGAGAGACTAGAAGGTAAAATGACGTAAGAACAAATGACTCTCTCAAAGGCGTGTTCGTATGAGACGATACACTTTTTTTTTTTTTTTTTTACTCTATCGTTTCCTTCTATTTCTGAAACAGTTTCCATTTACGATATATAAACACAAATTTGGGTGCCACAAATGGCCCTTAATTGGTTTAAACTAAATGCAATTGGAAACTGCCATCAATTTATTGATTAAAATATAATTGATGTGCAATTGCTACTCTTTGTTTTCTATATTACGAACTTCCCGTTTTCTCTCACACACACACACACACACACATACACACACACACACACACATCTTGCGCGGTATATTCTTCTATACAAGCGTCGTTCTTTACGTTGATTATACCGCGTTTTTTTTTGCAGTTGAAAAAAAAAAATATATATATATATATATATATATATAATACCAATAAACGGTTTCAGTGTAAAATTAACGGTTTCAGTGTAAAATTACATTGTTAGGTATTGATTGGGTATTTCGTAAATTTCTGATATTCATAAAAATTTGAATGAACCCAAAAATGAAGGTTGGGTCAGAATTGGAAATAAAATATGGGAAATGAAAAAATAACCATCCAATTTATCTCTTTCCTCCTTCATTAAATTCATCTTATTCCATATTTCATTTACAATTTAATGAATTCTCTCTCTCTCTCTCTCTCTCTCTCTCTCTCTATATATATATATATATATATATATATATATATATATACTAAAATCACAGAACAACACGTTATCTTATTAATAAGCAAACAACCACACGGAAAAGGAAAAAGAAACACGAAATCTCTGAAGATGTGAATATATCACGAAAGCGCTCGGATTTCGTTTCTTTTTCCTTTTCCCTATATATAATATATATTAGGGTGGTCCAAAAGGTTAAAGCATCGACTAAGTTCTCTCCACAAGGTTGGTTTTATGCCTCTTGGTGTGGACAGTATTTGTGCAAAGTTTCACGTTATTCGGTTAATATTTAGGGGTCGCCCCACTTGCCCCCTTTTTGAAAATTTGGGAAAATATATAGACAACTGAATAACTAAATTTTTTTTTGGTTCTCAAAGAATATGAAAGAAAACAGTAAGACAATAGGACATGATAATGGGTGTATCTTCATTATGTCTTCTGCATCAGAGTCGCCTTGGATGGTATTGGTATCTGTTTTCGGTGGGTGGCTACGAGTTGTAGGAGGTACTGCTTCTGGTCCTCGTTTCGTGTCAAAGTGTCATTGTAGCATTGTGCGAGAGCAATACCTCGCTCGGCAGCATCATTGACGACTTTCATCTTTAAGGCGCGATCTCTAAGTTCCCTGTAGTTCTTGTCATTTGGCCATTCCCGTGGATTTTTGAAGTAACTGGCGCGCTTCCTCCTTACCTCCAACTTCAAGGCATCAAAGAGGGTCAATGTCCTTTTCGTGACGAAGGATTCCACATCATTTTCAACACCAGCTTCCGCCATGTCGATTCGTCGGGGGCAGCCATTCTTTTGGGGATGTTGGAGGTGTTGAACCATTCTCCTTTTGGTATCAGGATCGATCCTTTTATCGAAGAAGGCCAGTCCAATCAGATGCTCCGACAAGTACCACAGGTGGCGTCTTAGAGCTGTCTTCGCCGCTTGTGCAGCTCCTCCGTGTGGATATTTTTCCAGAAGATGCAGCATTTTGAGATCATTGAGAGGAGCTTGTGTCCCCATTGGCGCTTCATGCCAGTACTTGACGTAAATCAGACTGACAAATAAAGCCAGCTGAATCACGTTTCGTTCTTCGCGTGCTGTGAGCTTGAATTGATAGTGAAAGAGGTAGATTTTGAGCGCATAAATCGCCTTCGCCATCCATCTCGCGTGGTGCATGGGACCCGGAGCTCGATAAAGAGTTGACCACCAGTCTTTCCCCCAGGAAGAGCAAAGATAGTTCAAGGAACTCCTTGTAGTCGTCACGAGGTTGGCTTGCCTGAAGAGCGTTAGGTAAGTAAGTGAGCATCTCTTTTCTCATCTCTTGGAGTTGAGGTTCTCGAACAAGCTGTCCGATGCTGAGACAAATGCTTCGTGGGAGAGAGATGGCCATTCCTTTTGAAATCGCTTAAAAAGGCCTGTTTCAGGACTTCCTGTTGAGCCAAATATTGAGGCAAAGACATCAGCAAGTACGACTTCAAGTATATGGATGTCGACAACCGATCCAAACTAGCTCGTGACCCAATGCTGCTTCAATCCTGACACAGGCTCCGCGATGTAAACCCGTGTTTGACGCAGTGGTATCGAAGACGAGACCTCTCACATGCTGTTCCACGTTCCATAATTTCATAGTTTGAAGGCATGCCTGGGCCTGTGCTTCTCCAGTTCCTTGTTTCATCTTTGGGACACCAAGCAGCTTCTCCTGTCCATTGAATGTTATAAGGATTGCTATCCGATGCACATTCGTCTTCTTCCCTTCAATGCCGGGGAGAAGCTTTCCGTCCCAATGGAGAAGGACAGGGTCTTCTAGAGAGAATGATTCTAGGTCTTCTCGAGCTGCCTGTTCTCGCCCACTTTCTCTGTAGCGATGAATAGAGCTCCGAGAGCACGTCATCCCAGACAGATCATGCCCCGCGGCCTGTAATACAGCTCCAATTACGAAAACAGCATTCCGGTCAGAAAGATTGGTGCGATCCATTGCTCCAATGACTTCTGGAGATTGGAAAATGTTCGTAACCTTGTTCTTGGGACGCTTTGGTGCCGGAGCTTCAGACGAAGAAGGAATCGGAACCGATGGTCTATAGTCGTCGTCGTCTTGCGAAAAAAGGGAAGAAGAAGAAGAGGAAAGATCAATTGATGACACTCCTGCTTCTTCCAAATCTTTCTGTGTTGCTTCATGCCTTGCCTTCCTCTTGGCTTCCTTCTCCATTCTGGATCGCTTTCTGTCCTCTTGTGTAGTCGTTTCCTTATCAATGCCAGCCATGCTGCAAGAATTGACGTCCTTGCGCTGCATGGACAGGAAATTTCGGTCCTCAACGTTGACGATTGTGCTCATGGCATCACTGGTTGCGATGTCAAACAGTTCCTGGATGTCCGCTTTGAAGATGTCTTCATTCATTCTATCGCTGGCACGTTGCCTGGTCCTGTGCTTCTTGAGTGTTTTGTAGCGGTCTAAAAGCTTTGAAAGCTTACGGACACAGGAGTCGATCCGTTGAGTTGGGATCCGCGCTCGGGTCCAGACTTCAATCACCCTCTGGCATGCCTGGTTCAGACTGTCGGAGGTGGTTTGCTTTTGATTGATGTGGTGGTATTGCCCCAAGAGGAGGGCGTCAAGGCATGTAGGGAGCCTTGACGTGGATAAAGTTCCAGTTGCCATCCCTAGAAGCCAAACTTTTGGAATTGATAGAGTTTGAGCCATCGGACCTACGGAAGAAAAAGTACATTATATAATATATATATTCAGAGTGGGGCGACCTCTAAATATTCACCAATCACGCTGCAATTTTGCACAGACCATGTGGACACTAAATGGACAAAAACCACACTTGTGGAGACTATCTAAGACAATTTTGAAATTTCCCCCTATGGATTTGGACCACCCTAATATATATATATTATATATATATATATATTATATATATATATATATATATATATATATATATATTATATACACACACGCAAAAGTTCACTGTTTTTATTGTATAATTCTAGACTAAGCGTAAAGGTATTATTTTTTTTAAAATAATTCTTATTTATTTTTTATTTAGAAAATCGATTTAACAGAAAAAGGAGTGTCATTATTCCGAACAATTTTCTTTTTTTCTTTTTTTTAGATTAAACTAGACGAGAATGTTATTTTTTTTTCTTTGATTGGGTTCGAAATCCCAGCTGAGCTTTGAATGGCCAAGCTCTGAAAGGCTAACCTTAACTTATAGCTTAAGTTAAGCTAGATTAAAACAGACTTTATGGACCTTGGGGTCCTATTCGAATCTACCTCAGAGTTGTTGACTCGACGTGTGCCTACTTTAGGCCTCGGTTAGCATATATAAAAAGAGAGGCCACTATTTGTGGTCGTCTTTCTAAACCTTCCAACAACAAAACCTGCATCATTGCACGATGCAACAATCTTGTTCTAGACTACCAAAATGAATTGCAAGAGCTCTCTCTCTCTCTCTCTCTCCTCTCTCTCTCTCTCTCTATATATATATATATATATATATATATATATATATATATATATATATATATATATACAGTATATATATATATATATATATATATATATATATATATATATATATATATATATATATATATCTATATATATATATAATCTATATATATATATACAATATATATATATATATATATATATATACAATATATATATATATATATATATATATATATATATATATATATATATATACGCCTCGGTGGTGTAGTGGTTAGTGTCGCTGACTACAAATCCATCGACCCCGGGTTCGAGACCCGATGGCAGCCGGCGCGCAGCAAAACCCAGCTGTTCATCCTTCCACACAATAAAGAAAGTAGTTGATAGATAAATAGGTACCCTAGGTGGCCTAGTGGGTAAGACGCTGTGCTACTGATGGGGCGTGGTTCGGATTCCACGTTAAACTGTAGGTCTAAGGTGGAGTGAAAAGCTTGACCTTCGTCAGAATGAACAATTCGGGCGGAAGCTAACCAAAGGTTATAAAAGGAAATATCAAATGAGGATCGTAAAAAATTACAAAATGGCATCGATACATTCAAGTGGACGGAACACAACAATGTGAAGTTCAACGGAGAAAAATTCCAACTTTTAAGACAGAGTAACAAGAAGGAACTACAGAATAAAGGGTAAAAGACACTACAAGACAGCCAGATAACCCCAAACCTACAAGTCGGGGATCTTGGACTAATAATGTCATTGGATGCAGAATTCAGAGAATTCCTATATTATTTAACTGAGTATTGCTCAGTACTCGCAAACCCCTACAGTAAACGGGACATTGCAAACGTAGAAGCATACAAAGGACTTGCACGTCTATGAGTGTTGTTGCGTCCCTCATCTTAGAAATGAAGTAGAAACACGCTGGAATGAGAAAAGAGGCAGATTCTGTACTGTATACCAGCTCCGGTGGGTCAGGAGGACATGAAAACGAGGATGGAAAATACTTTCAGAATACGTAGCCCAAAACTTTTTAATGTACCGTCAAAAGAACTGAAGACCCTCCAGCCCACCAACCTGAATAATTTCAAGAACCAGCTGTACAGGTCCTTCTGCAAAGTCCCTGACTAGCTACGCGTAGCTCACTACGAGAACAGGGAAGCGGAAACTAATTCTTTCTTCCATCAGATCTTGCATATGAAGCGGATGTTGCAGAGGGGTCAACGGTCAACCGCCGATCGATCCTGAACAGTCGTTCGAGGATATCATAAAGTATATATATATATATATATATATATATATATATATATATATCTATATATATATACCCTGTATGTATATGCGTCGCGATCGGTGGTGCAGTGGTTAGCATCGCTGACTACGAATTCATCTGCCCACCAAGCTGTCCATCCTTCCTTTGGTTGGTAGAAGAATGGGATTTAATACCATTAGACGTCTTTGCGTGGGGTTTATAAAGTCTGAGGTTTACAAAAGAAGAGTTACAGACCTGCAGGATATGCGAACCCGCACTGTGCGGCAGTCGCTAAAATAACCCCAGAGAATGTGTTCCGCAATGCAGTGGACAGATGTGAGATTTGCAGAGACACTGATGATGCTCACGTCGAATCTTAGCCCTAAGCTTGATAAATAAATCTACATCTAATTATGTTACTACATTTTTATCCAAAAAATACTATTATTTCAGCAAAAGAGATAGGGACTTTCGGACCACCCTGTATAATAGTCGTATAATAAATGTTAAATATTTTATAAAATATATATTAATATTTACTTACAACATTTTTTCTTAAAGAAAAAGAAAAAAAAATATTTACTTTATAATAAAGAAATTTCGCTTGCACCGCAGATATCCCAAGACCGCGAACTTGAAGTGTCCTCGAATCAACCAATATGACACTTCCCGCGTTTGTCTTTGAAATTTAAGAAAATAATACTAAAGAAAAATAGGGAAAAAGGAAAGAAAACATCTGAGAAAGTGTATACCGAAAATTTGGACCAATGAAAAGGCATAACTTTTGACTTGAGGCGTTGATGAGGTAGTTTATATACGGTTTGAACCGTTTATTGCGGATAAGTGGTCCGAAATTGAAGTTACGACTATATAAATATTTGCGTGTATATGTATATATATATATATTACTGTTCAAACGCTTCGAAACTGGTACCAGTGGCATATGGATATTTATAGTTAGCAATCAGTCATATGCGTACATTTTGAGTGAGGCAGCAAAATATAAAACACGTTCAAATATATGTTATTTTATAACGAATAATTACACAGCTATATATATATATATATATATATATATATATATATATATATATATATATATATATATAGCAGAATTTGGTGTGTGTGCCCCCCACCCTTTGCCCTCATAATAGCTTAAACTCTGTTAATAATTTTCTGTCAGTGTAATTTTTCACCACTGATGGTGATATTCATCCCAATATTATGTAGGTCTTTCCAGAGTCGTTCAATCTTAGATGGCTTTAGTTTATCCTTTTCAGCATCTACATAACGCCATATAGCCTCAATTGGATTCATGTCGGGGCTTTGTGTTGGCCATGCCATAAGTTTTAGTTTTTCAGGGTCCTCCTTCACCTTCAAATATGTTTTTACAATCCGTGCCGTGTTTTTGGGTCGTTATCTTGTTGGAAGACGAACCCTTGTCCAATGAAATGCTTTCCATCCGGTACAGTTTGCAGTTGAAGAATTCGTTTGTACCTTAGTTAGAGGACAAAGGAGCCAACTCCAGATGAACTTATGGACCCCTAAACATTGCTAGATCCCCCACCATGCTTTACTGTTGGTTGTAAGCACATATTATATCTTTCATCCTGTCGCCGTCGTAAGAACTATCTTCTTTTAAACCCAAAGATTTCAAATTTTGACTCGTCTGTCCACAGCCCAATCAATCAACGTCCAATGGGCATGATGCCGTGCATATTTTACCCTCTTAGACTTGTTTCCTAGTCTCTGGTACACTTTTCTGGCAGCAACTCTTCCATGCAACCGTGCCTCCTGCAATCGATGTCGTATTTTTACGACTGAAACGTTAGTACCCTGTGAGGAACTAAAATCCTGCTGCAAACTACGTTATGGTTGTCTTTCATCTCTTAAGACACGTAACCTTTCTTGGCCTTCCTTTTTCGTTGTTTTCTTTAGTTGACCCTATTTCAAGATGGCGTTTGATAGTCCCCCCCCCCCACACACACACCCCTTATACAGAAATATTCGGTTTCTGTAGTAATTTCTCTAACAGTATATCTTTCTTCTCGTAAAGTCACGATCTCCACGCGAATATCTTCTGATATCTGCCGTACTGGAGCCATTGCATGTAAAAAATCAGTTAATGTATGTAAAAGAGTTCAAGGTACTCATTATTTCGATACATGATCTAGAAAACAAGGGATGTTTATAAAAACTCATTACATACTATTATTATATTAAAAACATTCTATAAATACAGTTGTTCTACTGTACTTGAGCAAAAAACGAAAAAGCCGGCAGCCTAAAATCGATTTTCAGCGAAAAGACCAACGGATAGCATACGAGAGTGATGCAGTTGTAAGAATGTTTTCAGAGAGTTAACCGATACCTTGTACGTTACCGTTTATATTGCTCATGCGTAACGCGGATAAGTAAAATTTATTTAGGAATATGTATCGCCACATTCTAGATTTTAAATAAAATATGGAACATTTTTTGGGGTCATTTTTAGTAGCGTTTACAAACTTTCGAACAGTAATGTGTGTATATATATATATATATATGTGTGTGTGTGTGTGTGTGTGTGTGTGTGTGTGTGTGTGTGTGTGTGTGATGCCCACTCACAAGGAAAACTGAAAAGCGCTTCCACGGCCTTTCCTATATTCAACAATACACGTATAGGACGGGCAAAAAAACAACAACCAGATAATTAATTAACAAGAAGTTTGATCCTAAAAATATCCTAAGCCTCCTTTCCCGTATAAATTTTAAATACCTTCCACCCTTACTGAAAATTAATGAAATTAGCATAGTTTTTAATTATAAGAAATACCATTAAATTTTACTTAATTAAAATGAACGGATATAATGCAGTTGGGTGTGTCTAATCTATCGGAACAAAACAATGTGATTTAAATACAGGGTGTTTCAGATCGACCCTAGAAATATGGAAATTGGCGGAATTTGTAGTTTGTATTTGGTATTTGAAGTTTGTCATAGTAATTCCAATTTCCATATTTCTAGGGTCGACCTGAAAAAACTCTTAGATATTTGAGTTAAACAATATTAATACTACCCGGGTATAGAACCATAAATAATTCTAGTTCATTGGTTAACCATATCTACAGATATAATCATAGAAGACTGTAAGGTTCCATTAAAAAAAAAATAGGCATGACTGAAAAACAACATTCCAGAAAAAAAAAAATATATATATACTGTATATATATATATATATATATATATTATTTTTTCCCTTAATCAGTAGGCCCTATTTGTTAATCTTTTGTTAATTCTTCTTTATCTCTTTCATTTGTGTTATATATATATATATATATATATATATATATATATATATATATATATATATATATATAGTGGTGTTGAAAAGTCTGAGTTCACCTCAGTTTTAGACAATTTCTAGAAAATAATACAACTCTGAGAAAGTATGTCCACTATATTAAGGTATTTTCTTTTACAGGAAATGCTACTTCATATATTCTATTACATGTGTAAGTAATGTAGCTTTTATTTCATAAGAGAGGACATAATGAAAATGGTCCTTTTTGGTCCTGTTACGTTTTTTTTCTTTGCAGTATAATAACATCGATTTTAACCCGATTTTGACCAAAGCCAAATGTTATTAATCCTCAAAATAGTATATTCATAGAGTAATTTTAACAACTGGTCTATTATAACTGATAAAAGCAATTAGTCAATGACACTGTAGCAATTTGATTAAAAAATAATTAATCATTTTCTCTCTTCTCTCTTTAGAGGCCGTAATTGAAATGTCTAAAAGGAACTAAGTTTATCCCAGAGAGGACAAATAATTGCCCTTTCAAGAGAGGGAATGTCCCAACGCCAGATCTCGGCAAAAACTAACGTTTCAAAAAGGGCCGTCCAAAGAACTATAAGCCGATATAAAGAATCTGGATCGTGCTCTTCAAAGACAAGATCTGGCAAACCTAAAGTGACTACTGATTCTGAGGATCACTACATCAAGGTTACATCACTGCGTGACAGAAAAGCCACAGCTACGCACATTCAGGCACAGTTAAATGAACAACGGGACTCTCCAATAAGTGCAAATACTATAAAAAGAAGACTCAGAAAAGCTGGTCTCCATGGCACAGTTGTTGTGTCCAAACCACTACTGAGGAAACAAAATAAGGCTAAAAGATTGAAGTGGGCGAGAGAATGTCGAAATTTTACTGTAGACGGCTGGAAAAAAATTCTTTTTACTGATGAATCAAAAGTGGAACTTTTTAGGTCTCACAGAAGAGTTTATGTTAGACATAGAACCAACGAAAAACTGATAGAGCCCTGCATAAAACATTCAGTAAAACATGGTGGAGGCAACATTCAAGTTTGGGGTTGTTTCAGTTAATCTGGAGTTGGAGATCTTCACAGAATCACTTACACTCTCATAAAAGAGAAGTACCACTCCATACTAGTGAGACACGCAATGCCATCAGGATTGAGGCTTTGTGGTCAAGGATTCATTTTCCAGCAGGATAACGACCCAAAGCGCACTTCTAACCTTTGCATGAACTATCTCAACAAGAAAAAAGATGAAGGTGTTCTACAAATTATGAAGTTTCCTTCACAAAGTCCTCATCTCAATCCAATAGAGCATCTTTGGGACCATTTGAAGAGGCTGAAAGCTAAAAAGAATATAACTCCTCTTGATTCTCTATGGTTGAATGTAGACGAATGCTGGAACGGCAGAAACTTGTCGAATCTATGCCTCACAGAGTGGAAGCTGTCATTAAAGCAAAAGGAGGTCATATCGATTATTAATAAGATTATGCCATTAAATTGTTACTTTCTTTACTAATTTATAATAATTACATTTGAAGCAAATAATGTAACAATAAAAAATCAAATTTTGTTGTAATTATCATATATATTTGTACAATTTACAATAAATTGGGTGATTATAAGGTGGACGCAGACTTTTGAACGCCATAAATATATATACACCTCGTTAACCTTCTCGTATTATAGTTCCGTACGTTGGTCTCTCTTCACACGAAGGTCAAGCTGGCGGCCCCGCCTCTAGGCCTGGCTTGGTGGAGGAGCGAATTGCTCTCTTGCGCTCCACTGCACATAGCCTTTAGCCAGGTACACCCGGCTCATCTGGTACCTTCCTGAGCCAAGCATCGTCTTCTTTTGAAGACTTCAACTTTGACCCCTGTAACGTTTCCGAGGTCCTTTGGAAGCTGGTTAAAAAGTCTTGGGTCCTTTAGTGTTGAAGAGGTCCTTCGTTGGGCCTTTAATTTGGGAACACTACACATTCTGCCTTTCCTATTTTCCAGCGTTGTTTGAATGGTAATTGGATTTAGTTTCAGGTTTGGTACCAGTTTTTCGATCAATTTCCATTTGTAGATTATGGTGTATATAATGTAATCCCACAAGGAAAAAGGAAAATCTATTCAAGTCCTTCCGTGTATCCAATAGTATACCTCGTCACGTGTTCAATTGTGAAATTTATCCCATATATATATATATATATACATACATACATACATATATATATATATATATATATATAAATAACTCGCAGTGAGGAAAGAAAAACACTTTTGTTGAAAAACCTGACGCTTTGGTCAATTATACTTCTCACCTGGCACTATTCCCATGGCACTCATGGTTCGAAAGTGGGAATGTTCGAATGGAATTCCAGATTTGGGAAACAAGTTTCCTGATTTGGAAAAAGAGTAAAAAGAGGATTGTAAGAAAATTACGAGTATGAGTGGTATTTTCTATGGAAAAAATGGGAATAGAAATGAGAATAGGGAGGGATCTATTTGAGAATTGATTCCCTCGAGATTCCCATTTTTGGATTTTTCAGTCTTGGAAGAAAACTGTAATGAAAATATACAAGATTGGGAAGAGACCATTTCGGTCCACACCCATCTGGGAGACTGGTACCCTCTTCAGTTAAAGCGAAGTTGAAGAAAGAAGAGGTCACATTCTCCACGTGACCGTTCCTCCGACAATTCTCAGGTCAACTTATGTCACGAAAGGTGTGGTCCAGAGCTATTTTGGTGATATAATCCGTCTTCGACTGACCTTCACAATTATTCAGGCTTTGTGTTTTAACAAAGAAAAGCGATTCTATAATTTTTAATTCGTAGTTGTCGTTGTTATTAAAACTCCTTTCATTTCCTTCAACGTCAATGACCGCTTTTCGTTTCTGAGATGTTACAAATTTTAGGAGTTCTTTTCACCGTATCTAATTGTCCGTTCATGCTCATTAATTGTTATATTTTAAGCTTCGATCTCTTTGTTCTTAATAGGATAACTAACAATTTCTTCAAAGGATAACATAAATCTCATTCATTCGAATTTAGGAGCTATTTTTTTCACTGTATCTAATTGTCCGTTTATGTTCATTAATTGTCACATTTTAAGCTACGATATTTTTGTTCTCAGTAAAATATCTAACAACTTGTACAAAGGATTCCATAAGTTCTCATTCATGTGAATTTAGAAGTTCTTTTCACTGTATCTATTTGTCACATTTTAAGCTTCGCTCTCTTTGTTCTCAATAGGATTAGCTAACACTTTGTACAAGGGATTCAATAACATTTTGTACAAGGGATTCAATACGTCACTCACTCATTCGAATTTATAGTTTTCACGTGAACGTGTAAAAGATTGTCTATTTCATTTGTGTATCTGAAGATAATGTCACCATTACTATTTTTCTTGAGAATGACAAGTGACAAGTTGATTTCGCATTTATTACTAGTTACTCGTTATATTTGACTCGCGTTCTTTTTCTTATAAACTAACTAAATAATTTAATAACTTGTCTAACCTACTCTATCTAAGTCACGTTTTCAAATTTATTAAATAAAGGATTCCCAATATTTCAGTACTAGAATTAAAAAATTTTGTCATTAACTATAAAAGGGAGTTTAAATGTTGATTCGCTATTTACCAAAGTTCCAATTGAAAATGAGTTTACATTTTGAGTAGTAAACTCGTCGATCATTCGGAAGAATTCCCAAGAAACGTAAAGAAAATTATTAAAAAAAAAAAACCCTAAATGAAATTTGAACATTTCATAAAACGTGAATTTGTTCCCACTTTCTAATAATTTCAAATAATGAATTTCTAGATTTTTTTCACTAATTATTGTGATGGACATTGAGTATGTGTTAAATCGGAGTTCGAGTATGTCAATTTTATTTATTTATTTATTTATTTATTATTATTATTATGAAGGTAAGGTTTTTGGTATCACGTAAGATTTAAAAATTCTATACAAAATTTAGCAATATTTGTAATGCAAGAATAAAGGTATGATCGTCGTGCTTATGTTAAGTTACGCTATGTTAGGTCAGGTTAGTTTAGGGTAAGTTAGGTTAGCTTGTATATGATTATTTAGGGACCACGGGAAAAACAAAAAAATCGAGCCTCATTTATGACCGGACCACTTATGACACACTTCTCGATTAGATGGCACTGACTCTACCTGATGTAAAGTACAGGGTGTTCAAAAAGAAACGTAACCCGAAACAGAATGGGTTAGGTTACAATGATATATGCATTCTCCGATGGGTTGCGTTTCTTTTTGAACACCCTGTAGTTTTTTTAAATCCTGCAACTAAAAAGAGTTGGTACCCCGTTGACTGATGTGAAGGGGCGAATCGGTGTGTGTGTGTGTGTGTGTGTGTGTGTGTGTGTGTGTGTGCATAAGACGAAAAGAAAAAAATTACGGATTCTAAAAGAGTTAAATTGCAATATAAAATTAAAGCCAAATCCAAGCAGGGTTTCTTGCATTTTAATAGCAATTTTAAGCAGATTGAAATCGTTCATCTTGTTAAACATACACCTGATACGAACCAACTAAAATTTAAACTGGCCCTATAAAAAGAAATAACGAGTTTAAAACACACACACACACACACATATATATATATATATATATACACACAGGGTGTCCCATAAGTCCGGTCACATAGGAAAATTTATTTTAAATTAAATTTACAAAAGTACAGGGTGAACTAAAACAAACTAAAACAAATGTTCAAATTGATGTCTTGTTTTGGGACCTTTTTTTAGTTGCAGGTAGACATTGCAAGTAACACGCAATGGTTAATATGGAAGTGGGTTACACTCGTGAGGAAAAGGCGGAGGCATTTTCCTCACGACGTAATTCACTTCCATATTAGCCATTGCGTGTTATTCTACCTGCAACAAAAAAAAACGTCCCAAAACAAGACATCAATTTGAACATTTGTTTTAGTTCTACTTTTGTAAATTTAATTTAAAATAAATTTTCCTATGTGACAGACTTATGGGACACCCCGTGTGTGTGTATATATATATATATGTAAACAAACTTTAGCAACTGTCGGTAAATCCTATAAATATCGTTCATAAATCAAATTTAGAGCCATCGAAAGAATGCATTAATATCTTTTAAAAATGCAAATCCTGAGAAAGGACCATTTACGCAACAATCGTGTTTTATCATCCGTTGTAAATGTAAAATATAGACCTTTATCAGGTTATTTGAAGGTTGATGTAAATATAAATGTAAAATATAGACCTTTGTCAGGTTATTTGAAGGTTGAGGTAAATGTAAATGTAAAATAATAATCTTTATCAGGTTATTTTAAGGTTAATTTTTGTTTATGAGAACGTTTTTGTTTATCAACGATAAGTTGTTATGCAACTGTCACGCACGTTTTGAAAACTGACAACTTTTGTTGAACTTCAGTACTTTGCTATACTTTGCTATACTGTAAAGTATAGCAAAGTACTGAAGTGTTGTTCGATTTTGTCGAATGGAATAAAAAGGAGAGAGGTAATATTGGAAGGGGGTGGGGCTATGACGTCAGGATGTAAACTATATTATTAACCTGGATTGAGACATCTGATTGACTTGATATTCTATCGATAATATTGTGGGTTGAATTAAGTTAGATTAGATTAGCATAAGTTAAGTTACACTAGATTAAATTAAGTCAGGTTAATTTTGTTTTTAAGTGTCGATGTCACGATCTTGTCGATCTGGTTAGCATAGATCCTAATTTGCTTACGAGTATAAGTGACCACGGAATAAGTCTCTAAAAATGGTCTTTAAAACATAAACACTTTTCTAAACATTTCTGAAACCACATTTTGTACACCGTAAAAAATCTAAACTTGTTTAAAATCCACGATGCTTACACCGAAGACACGTTTACTTAGTGATGTTTATTAATGCAAAACGGCTTTTTACGCATAGCACTTTTCTGAACATCACCAAAAATCGAAACATTTTAAAAAAAATTTATACTCACCGTAAAGACACGTTTAGATAAAAAAAAAATTTTAAATTTAATGTTGCGTTCAGTTACATCAAAACAGTTTACATCGCCTTTGAATTTTACAACAAAATCTTCGAGTTAATAAAAGAAATAATAACAGTAAATACTGTAAAAACGTGTCCTAAAATGGTATTTACAGAAAGGATGAACATAATACTTCATAAGAGTAAGTCGTTTATTACCATTTATGTATCTATTTTCACACTTTCCTAGCAAGGAAATCTAAAAAAAAAAGTCTGAAAGACTTCTCAGTAAACTGTTGATCCTCTTCATCATGACCCTCCTTATAGATCTTACGAAGAAAGCTAAACAACCGCAGTTATTATTATTATATATTATTATTATTATTAGACCTAAATACTGATTTACGGAACTCCTAATAGTTATATCGCATATTCAGGCAAACGTATATCCATCATCAACCAAACTTAAATATATGGTTATCATTTCGCGCTTTATCTTTAAACCTACGGCTCTATTACACCCTTTCTTATACAAAACTTACAACACTTTTAGTATTAGGTAACCAAGTATAATATAAGCCGTAAACAACTTCCTTTTTTCTATGACTTTCCCCTTCAAACTAAGAATTCAACTCACAAAGAGAACGAGGCTCATGAGTAACGTTTATACAGCAGATTCTAAGCAAATTCACTTCCCATGTAATTTACTCCTGGTAAATTCACCCTCTGTGCTAATTTATGAAGATAGATATATTTTTTTGGTTTCCATATTAGGGTTTAATGGTTTAAGCCCCAAAGCTTCAACCTTTACTTTCGTTTTATTGATCTATAATATAATCACCATTAAAAATGAAACCTAACCTAACGTAAGTATAACCTAACTTAACCTAACCTTACCTAACGTAAACCTAACCTAATATTTTTAAAATTAAAACTACTTAAATTTAAAACACAAGGAAGTGAAATTACCTGGAAGTGAAAAATTACTGGGAGTCAATTTTCCGGAGTGAATTCACCGGTCACCTATGCAGCATATCAACGGAGCATATCATATTTTAAGCATATCAGATTTCTAGTCATTTCCTAACTATAAATATGTCTTCCTAAACAGTGTTTAAAATGCGAGAAAACAGACTTAGTGTAATGATATTTAAACACTTCAACAGTGTTTACAAACACTATGTTTACTTGTGGTTATTTTTTAATACTGAGATTTAGCAGAATGATGCCTCGAACTTACTGTGTTCTAGAGTAACGCACATGTGTGTTTTAATTTTATATGTGTTTTAATTAGTTTTCCATGTAAATTCTAAACACGAGCTTTACAGTGTGTGTGTACGCGAATAATTTCCCGTTTGAAATGTGGGAAATTATTTCAGTGATCAAGTTGAACGCGACAAGCGTATATACCGCATTCTGTTCGAAAGTTAAGAGGACTTTCAAAACTGTTTCCTTAGTTTGAAGGAATCTTGAACATCCTACGCAAAAGTCCAAGGGCGATACAAAACCAGTAACCGGTGAGACAGACTGTACCATTAAAAAAAAAATTCCTCAAACATTTTTACCATACCTCGTAGGTATTAAAGTTTGATTTACCTTTGACATTTTATTCCTACGTTAAACAGGGCAGTATTTTATTTTAATATGACCATACTATAGCCATTCTTCAGCACTGCGAAGAGACACTAACTGAAGCGCGTTGTGGTGGGCTGGCGGGAGGCGAATCGCGGATGCAAATGCGACCCACTGTACCCTCAACTTCCTCTCAGCATGGAATAAAAAATAATACATAGAGACTGTTCGACCAGACAAAAGTTATAAAGCGTCAACGAATCACGATCTTCATGAAGGAAGTTGAGTACAGTCCACAAATTAAGAAACTAGTGAAGTAATTATGGAAATACATCATTTCTACAGTCCTTAAACGTGTTAACTTCGTCTCTTCATTTGAGTCAGGAGTAGTTAGAACCTCGTCCAACTGTGATTATCACTGAATCTTCCAGGATAGCCTACTACTGATAAAAGCGCCGGGCTATTAAACTGTAACTCCTGGCCTCGATTCTCGTCTCGGACTTCTAATTTCTGATGAAGGTCATCTCTGAAACTTCCTTGCGGGTAGCCACTCCGATCCCTTTCAAAACTGTAGGTTCTTTCCGCCATATGATCTTAGCTGTTACGAAGGGAACTAAAGTACCACACAATCATTTTTTACGTAGGAAGGAGAAGGGGACCAAAGGCGGTACTATTAATACTATCATTATTAAAAACACTTCATATATGGAAAGTAGTAAAGAAAAAAGCTTGAAAATTTAATAAAGCATTTATAATACCCTGAATTAAATTAAGCAATCAAGATATTAAAAAGAGGCCATACATTTCGTACTCAATATGCTTTTTACCAATTATTGTCACGTTTAATATTGAGCAACTTTCAACCATTCAGGGATTAGATACAAGAGTAAGCGTTAAGTTAAAAGTCTTCACTATCAATTAGACTAAAGGACGACGCATTAACGTACAAACAAAATGATAAACAAACTTTTTTTTTATATTTTATGTAAAAGATACCCACATCATTATATAAAATGTTAATTTGAATCTCTCTCTCTCTATCATATAATATATATATATATATATATATATATATATATATATAGTGTATATATACACCTCGGTGGTGTAGTGGTTATGTCGCTGAGTACGAACCCATCGGCCACGGGATCGAGACCCGGTGACGGCAGGCGGGGCGCAGCAAAACCCAGCTGTTCATCCTTCCACGCAATAAAAATAAAAATTGGTTGGTAGATAAATGGGTGCCCTGGGTAGTCTAGTGATTAAGACGCTGGGCTGCTGGTGGGGCGTGGTTGAGTTCCACGTTAAACTGTAGGTCTAAGGTGGAGTGACAAGCTTGACCTTCGTCAGAATGAACAATTCGGGCGGAAGCAAAAACCAAGTTATATATATATATATATATGCTGCAAACCCACAAGGAAAAAGAAAAACGATTCCAAGGCCTTTCGTGTATTCAGAGCTACACCTCGTCAGGGAATGAAGAGAGAAGGCAAGATGCCCATAAATATATACAACGTAGCGGAAACCAAAACAATTAGCACATACTTAACAAGAGTTAATGAGAAGCAAAAGGAATTTTAACAAGATATTGTCAATTATTTTATACATTCCCGCACTGTTATTGAAATTGTTTTATAATATATATATATATATATATAATATATATGATGTAAAATAACGCACTGTCGCGACGAAGTATGAAGAAGGAAACCACTCTTCAGAAAGATGTAAATTTTTATTTCTTTAACACCAATAAAGAAATAAAGAAAATAAATAAAAATTTAAATCTCCCTGAAGAGTGGTTGAGTGGTTTCCTTCTTCATATATATATATATATATATATATATATATATATATATATAATTTAGTGGTGGACCGGATGTCAGTTTTTCAACATCTGCGGATGCGGATTTTTAATTCCAATATCCGCGGATGCGGATGCGGATATTTAGTTAATCTATCACTATAATATAGAATTATGAATATATGGCATAATTCTTCAAATTTCGTGATATTACTATTATGGCAGGCAATGCATAAGAATTAAAATTACTATTAATGTTTTCATTATGATAAAAATAATAACTTTCTCAAGAGTTTCAGCAACAGAAAATTCAATGAAACAAGTTTCATTCAATTTTCTGTGTTACCAGCTATTTATATTTTGAGGTTTATATATTTGTTTGTTAATTAATAATTAATACTTTACATGAAATGTGCATGACTGGGCCTTATAAGCTACTTTATAAGCTAATTTAATTGTAAATTGCATAATTTATTAGAGGTAATATCCGCATAACATCCGCAGTCAAAAGTGCGAATGCGGATGTTAAAAATGATGCGGATATCCGGTCCATAAGCAACAGTAATTCAATTTCTGCTTTATAACATTAACAAATAGTTTTTATACTTGTAAAAGAGTTACTACTACTACTACTACTACTACTACTACTAATAATAATAATAATAATAGAGGAGTACCAGAAACTGGCACTGCGCTCATGCCAAACTAAGGCGCCCCATTGCGCTATAACTCTCGGTTTATTAACAGCACTATCGGGAATTCGAATCCCTGACCTCAGCTTTTCACTCCGCTTATATAGGGAAACGGTGTTACCCAGTAAGCTATACAGGCTCGTAAAGGGGCAGAAAATAAAAAATAAGTGCAATAAACCAAAATACTCTTAAAAACCCATAAAATTTGCTTAGGAAAACGTGTCGGGAGGTAAATGCAATTAAAATCCGCTAATAAATACGGTAAGACATAAATGTTTCTTATAATATCCGCCATATTAGCTTTAATGCCGCCGTATTTCACTTTAATTAGTTGGAATATTTTTTGTAGAAATGCCTTCAAGATTTTATAATATATTTTACATTTATGTACAAACTTTATTATTAAAGTAACTCGAATAAACAATGAAGGTTCATTTTTACTTAATTTTTGTTGGAAAGTTGCCATCATTCGAGAATATTGTAGAAAATTTTTTTATTCTTTGCCAAAAATTTCATACAAATATCCACTTCTACAGGAAATTTAGCATATATATATATATATATATATATATATATATATATATATATATATATATATATATATATATATATTGTTGGGATTTTAATTTTCCATTCATAACACGAAAGAAAAATAACGAAGTTATATATGTTCAGAAGTTTCATGGTAACGTTACAAAAGATGATGAAACCAAGGCAATAATGCTATTAGATATTATGGAAAAATATGCATTTACCTCGGAAATCTGTGAAGCCACAAGGAAAGAGAACGTTTTTGATTTAATTTTGACAAATAACAATGAGATAATAATAAATACAAAAGTAACGCACACAAGTTCTCCGGCCATAACCTAATCGACATGCAATTAAAATTAGCAACCAGAGGTCCAAAAACGAATCCCAGAGAGTCAGAAGGAATATTTGAAGGTTTAAATATAAATTCAAGAAAAGTAAACTGGTAATTGTTATGTCACGAAGAGACTCCAATAGAAACACAATGCTTAATAGAAAATTAAATTAAACCTATATTGCTGAAATATGTTCCGAAGAGGGAAAAAAGAAAATGTAGCAAGCTCGAGAGAAAAATCAGAACAATATTTAGAGAACGGAAACAAACTGTAAAAAATCTCCACAGGTGCAGAACTGAAGCAAAGGGACTCAAACTAGAAAAAAAAATTATGCGAAATAAAAGTGGACCTAAAACAAACCTTTATCAATAAGAAAAACGAAGAGGAAAACAAGGTAGAAGAAAACATAAAAAATAACCCAAAATACTTCTACACGTTTGCGAAAAGAAAAATGCAGTGTGAAGAGAATATTGGTCCACTGATAGATGGGGCGACCGAATACACAAGTGACCCAGAAAAAAATTAGCGAACTGCTTAAGGAACAATTTAACTCTGTGTTTAGCACCCCTAAGTCCGAGACGAAAGTAGAAAATCCAGATGAATTCTTTGACATTGACACAAGTCAGCCAAGAACAAGTTCAGGCACGAACCTATTAATAGACTTAGCGTTCTCGGAGAGTATTGACAAGCCTTTATACTTACTATGGAGAAAATCACTCGACACAGGACAAATTTCGTCTCCATTAAAGAACGCGAACATTGCTCCCTTATTTAAAGGAGGTAACAGGACAATGCCTAAGAAATGTCGACCAGTAGTTCTCACCTCCCAACTTATAAAGTGCTTCGAACGTATAATTAGAGGCAAAACTATTTACTACCTCCAAGAAAACAATCTATACACTCCAAACCAACATGAATTCAGGGCTGGAAGATCATGTCTATCACAGCTACTAGACCACCAGGAGATTGGAAACATTGTGTCGAGGTCAAAACATAGATGTAATACAGTATATACTGACTTTGGTAAAGACTTCGATAAATGTGACCATGGAATTATAGCACACAAATTTAAGAATACAGGAATTACTGGAAAGCCGGGAAGATGGATATTTAATTTTCTGACTCAAAGAATACAAAGAGTGGTAGTAAATGGAGCCAAATCTGAAGTCTCAGAAGTCATGAGCTCTGTCCTACAAGGTACAGTATTAGCTCCCTTTCTGTTTATAATAATGATTGCAGACATTGGTGCAGATATGAATGACAGTATTGTATCTTGTTTCGCGGATGACACAAAGATATGCAAGGAAATATCAAACGAAGGTGACAGAGAAAAATTACAAAATTACATTGAAACATTATTCAAATTGGCACAAGACAACAATATGAAGTTCAACAAGGAAAAATTCCAACTTCTAAAGTATCGTAATAACAACGTGGTACAGAATAAATGGTACAAAACTCTGCAAGCCAAACAAATAATACCAAACCCACAAGTCAGGGATCTTGGAGTAATAATGTCGTCGGATGCAGAATTCAGAGAACACTATAATATTAAAATTAGACCAGCACGAAAAATAATGGGAATTATCTGAAGGAGCTTCCACAGCAGAAAAACAATCATGCTAAAATTATGAAAGAGTTTAGTCCTACCAATAATTGAGTATTGCTCAGTACACAAAAACACATACAGAAAACGAGACACTGTAAACATACAAGCCATACGAAGGACTTTTACGTCTAAGATAGAGGAAATGAAAGGCGAAGACGACTGGTCTCGACTACAATCCTTTAAACTCTACTCTCTCGAAAGAAGACGCGAGTGGTACACAATAATATACATATGGAAAATACTCGACGGCTTTGTCCCTAACCTTAGAAATGAAATAGAAACACACTGGAATGAGAGAAAAGACAGATTTTGTACTGTTTCAGCTTCGGTGGGACATGGGGCCATGAAAACGAGGATGGAAAATACCCTCGGAATACGAGGCCCAAAACATTTTAATGTCCTGCTGTCCAAAGAACTGAGGAAGCTCCAGCACAACAACCTGAATAAGTTCAAGAACCAGCTGGACAGGTTCCTCCACAAAGTCCCTGACCAGCCATGCGTGGCTGGCTACGTGGGCAGGAGAATATCGGAAAGCAATTCTCTCCTCTACCAAATCCCGCAAATGAGGCGGTTTATGGTTTAGATTCACATTAAACGTCTGAATTGAATAACTCGTGAATGTAATAATTATGTTATCCTAATTACATCATGGAGAGATGTCTAAATAAAGCTACGAAATCTTTGTATAACATTAACAAAGAGAAGAAAGAAATTATAAACAGTGTTTGACATATCATAGAAATTTTATTCACCTCACTTACGTGCTTTAGAGGCATAGCAATTTATGTTGTCTTTACTTTTCTTATTTATGCAGGAGGGAGGGACACTTACAATAAGTCTGTCAAGAGTTTATTAATTAGTAATACCCCTTTGAATGCCCCTGGATGTATCTATTCTATTAAAGGTAAAAATTGCAATCAGTCAAACAGGGAAAACTTTGACCACTAGAATTAAATAGCAAAAATATTGTATTCTCACAACTAATGAATCTAGCGCCATATTTGTTCATATACTTAAAAATAATGATAAAATTGACTGGAATAATCCATGTATCTTGTTCAGAAATAATAACACCATTGAAAGAAATACAACTGAAGCAACGACATGTATTAAGAATAGTGGTAATTTTAATATTGGTTCAGGTACGTATAAACTTGATTATTGTTTACCAACCTTATTTTAAATTAGTAAAGAAATAGTTTCGCATCACCAATCAATAATCCGAGGGATTAGATCGTTGGTGAGAGGTTTCTGATAAGACAAGTATATAAGCTGGATTGATATTTCACTTTTTCCTGCGGGTTATTTCAATATATATATATATATATATATATATATATTATATATATATATATATATACATAATGGAAATAACCACGAAGAAAAATAAAAACTCCACCTGCTTTTTTGGCAAAACAAGGCAAAACGAACCTTCTATCGTGTGGAAAATAACCCACGCACTTAGTCGAAGAATATTGGTGCTACTGTAGTATGCGGTCTACCGTTAAGTTTCTACTGTAGTATGCGGTCTACCGTTAAGTTTCTACTGTAGTATGCGGTCTACCGTTAAGTTTCTACTGTAGTATGCGGTCTACCGTTAAGTTTCTACTGTAGTATGCGGTCTACCGTTCAAAATATTTAAAAGCAATTGAAAATGAATTGAAAGGAATTATAATTTAATTTACACAATTAAGGAATTATTAAAGAAGTTAGACCGCATACTACAGTACGCCCTTGATGATTGGTTAGGTTAAGTCGTGATATTTTCGTTAGTTTTAACGAAAATATCACGACTTAACCTAACCAATCGTGAAGGGCGTACAATTAACCTAATAATAAAATAATAAGAAGATAAGAAGCTATAATTAAAAGGTAGACCGCCGAATCGTAGGTAGACCGCATACTACAGTAGCACCAGAATATTTTAGTACAAAGTAATGCAAAAGAATACAAAGGACACCAAACAGCAACAGACTGGCTGGTCTCTACGAGGATGTCTGTTTGAAGAGGGGGGGGGGTTGAAAGAAGGAAGAAAATTTTAAAAAGGAAGAAACTTTAAAGACAAATGAAAGTTTCAAAGCAAAGCAGAGAAAAGAGGTTGAGAGGTAGGAAAGAATTTAAAGATGACGTGAAAATTTTAAAGTAAGCATCTAGTTTCTTTTTAAAGGATTCGATCGAATTAATTTGAACTACGTTGGCTGGCAATCCATTCCACAAATTAACTATACGATTGAAGGAAAAATGTTTAGCTTCATTAGAATTAAAATGTTTACCCACTAATTTGGAACAATTACCGCGAGTTCTGTCCGCATTTCTGAAAGGGAAATATTTTTTGGGGGGTCGACATTATCAAAACCTTTAATCATTTTAAACACCTGGATTAAATCTCCTCGAATTCCCCTTTTTAAAAGTGAGAATAGATTTAACGTTTGTAAACGTGCAGCGTATGATTTGTTTCTAAGTCGAGGAATCATCTTAGTAGCCCGTCGCTGCACTCTTTCCATTCTGTGTATGTCCTATCGTAAACATGGGTCCCAGAATTGGACGTAGTATTCCCAGATGGGGGCGTACTAAGGAATTATATAATGTCAGCATTGTTTTCTCTGACTTAAACTCAAACGACCTACCAATAAATCGTAAGATTCTATTTGCTTTTCAAACCGCTTCGATATATTGCTTGCTCGGTTTAAGAGTGTCGGCAACAATAATACCTAAATCTTTCTCTTCCGTAACACTCGTTAGTGTGTTATCGCGCATAAAATACTTTTCTTTAACATTGTTTCTACCGATATGCAACGTTTTAAAGTTTATTTGCCAAATTTCCGCCCACTCTAGTAATTTATTAATATCTTCTTGAATCTGCAAACGTTCTGAGAACTTCCATTTTTCCCAAGCTTTTAAGGCATTGCTAATGTACTTAAACTTTTGAACATTAATGTAGTATTTTCATATCAATACTGTAAAAAATGTCATAATAAAGAACAGTCCTACCAATAATTCAGGCATTATCTATAAAATTGGTTGTAAACAATGCGACTTCTTTTTACCTTGGACAGAGAGGGAAAAAAAACCCACCTGAATACGCGTGTGAAACAACATCAATATTCCTTTAGAATGGGACAGTCGCCAAACGCTCTTTTATGTCCATTTGTCAGAGTTGTCCCATTGTATTGATTGGAGTAATTCATCAATTTTGTTTCACTCATACAAACAATTTTAGTTTTGTTTATTCTTTATAAGCTATATATAGTCTCAATCTTGTGATTAATGTCACTGTTCCTGAGGATGTCATTAGATGAAAGAGCTTGAGCTCTATTTCGTGTTTTAATTTTCTTTCGTGGTTATTTTCATCATAAATATTATTCACGTGATACTTTCGTGAAATAATATATATATATATATATATATATATATATATATATATATATATATATATATAATGATCAACAGTGACATCAATAATTTGCTTTAAACTCGTTCAGAAATTATGAACAGTTCGTGCTTAAAGTAATTTCTAACCATTACTCAGATAGATTTGGTTCGATTGGCTTTCGCCCCATACTCCCTCAACCTTAATCCTTACGATTTCGGGAGGGGGGGGGGCGGTAATATTTAAAGGACAAAGTCTACAGGAATAATCAAAGCAGAGACGATCAGCTACAAAATAAAATCCCAACTGTAACAACAACTGCAAAAGATATTTTAGCACGAACTGTGCAATAATTTCAGAGCACGTTTAAATCATAGTATTGAAGTCAACCGTGATTATACTAAAACTATTTTTCATTACAAAGCTTCGAAAATGTTACTTTATCCGTATAAAAAACATGGTTATTTATAACTTCAATACAGAAATGGTTATTACAAAAATAATTGTCAGTCCTTTATTGAATACCCTGTATATATATATAAACACTAATTTAAGCGATTTACATAAAATTTTATGTATCATAAAAATAGGAAAAATAATATATATAGGAAAAATAATATATATATATATATATATATGATGAAAATCAACAAGAAAAAAAATTATTCCAAGGCCTTTCCTGTATTCCCTGACGAGGTGTATTGATGAATACACGAAAGACCGTGGAATAATTTTCCTTTTTCCTTGTGGTTTTACATCATCTATTCATTTCACGTGTTTAAGTGTGAAATTCATTCCATATATATATATATATATATATATATATAATATATATATATATATATATATCATCGGTCACAAAAGTTAAGATACACTTGGCTGTAATGTATCCCGACCTTTGCAACTGACTGTACGCAGCTGCGGAAAGCGTTCGACTAAAAAAATACAATTCCAGAAAGAGTTATAAAGTGAGTAATTTTTTATTCTGATATTTTGTTATTTTCGTTAAAGAAAAGGGTGAAATTTCGAAAAAAAAATACTAATTAGTAAGTAGAAGTTTATTAAAAATATTTTTTGGCGAATTTATTTCCTCATCTGTACATAGGAATTTAGAGTAATTTACTTATAATTCTAACTAATAATAATAATAATAATAATAATAATAATCACTCTTTGATTTAATATAGTCGTACTATACAGCTCTTTCCTCTCCTTCTTTGCGAAGTTAAAGGTCAATCTTCTCTATTCAAAACATGCGAAACATGTGAAACAAACTTGTTCAAAAACGAATTAGTTAAAAATCCAAAGAAGAAGTTTGTAAAACAAATGAAGTCAGTAAATGTAAGAAAAAACAAAAAAAAAATGTTTGCGTATAAAACCTTCGTAAAAGCTAATTTCGAGCGTTAATCCATTTCTCAAGTATGAAAATCTAATTTGGAATTTATGTAAAAATAGATTAAAGTCCAAAATTGAAAATTTGAGAACTGTGACGAAGTAAGTTTATTAAAGTCATGAAGTGTGAAAGAACCAAGTTCTACTTTTTTCAACACCCGAAAAGTCACAATCAATTATATTTCTTCATAAGAGTCACCATTTATAGCATAAGAGTCACCATTTATAGATTAAGTTTTGAAATTACATTTCTAAATCGTAAGAAAACAGCCGGAAATAATGAACCTTGATTGAGCAAACTTTGATTAAATTTTACTCTTTTTTTTTCTCTCTTTCTGTCTCTCTCTCTCTCTTTCTTTCTCTCTTTTCTCTCTCTCTGTTTCTTTTTCTTTCTCTCTCTTAGTCCTCCGTTCTTGTTTGACTTTAAGTATGGGCCGCAAGGCCTTTTGAGGTACTCTCTCTCTCTCTCTCTCTCTCTCTCTCTCTCTCTCTCTCTCTCTCTCTCTCTCTCTCTCTCTCGTCCTCCGTTCTCGCTTTACTTTAAGTAATGTCTTCTCTTTGTTTAAAGGTCCTGATTCGATGAAGAATAAGCTGGAAAGCGAAATATGAAAATATATCAACGAATTTCTAAATGAATAAATACTCACATTCTATATGCAAAATAAAGCTAAAAAAAAGGCCTTTCTTGAAATATCGTTAACCACAAAAAGAAAAAGGAATTTAGAATAAATACATACGAAATAGGGAAAACAAATTTTATAAAGGGTGATTCAAAGCGGTGTCCCCAAAAATTATGTGTAATAAATTACATTTGGAAATAACTTTTAGGATCACCCTGTACAATAAAGCAACTGACGAAGAATGATAATTGGAGATAAAATCTACAACGGAGAACCGAAATTACTCAAATTATTTCATCTTTTTCATAAATAATAATAATATGCAAGTATAATAATCTCTAATTTGAAGTGTTTTGAAGTCTGCGTCGAGACAAAGAAACTAATGGATAATGAAACTGTTTATTGGCAGACTATAGTCCATATGACAAATATTATTAATACAATGACAGTTCACATACTAAGGATAGAAATATATACAGTTGATTAGAAATAATACAGTAATGTCGAAGTTAAGTCGAGCTACAGACAGACGTTTTCGTACCAAGAATTCCATAGCTTAGACTTTAGAGGATAAACGGCAGGACTCATGGACAGCTTGGATAATTGGGTTGGTTGATTTCTTAATTCTTAGCATTAGACTGTATTGAGCACGTCTTGTTACCTCCGGGAAGCTCGGGACATTGCGGGTAGCAAACATTTGCGAAGCTGAGCATCTCGGGGGTAATTTATGTAAGAGTTTAAAACACCTGTTGTACAGCAAATTTAGGGCTCTGTCAGAATCTTTTTTATAATTCACCCACAGTTGCTGTCCGTATATATTACTGCAGAAAGTACGAATGAGAGTGTCTTTAGCTTCACTTGTACAGAACCGAAAGTTCCGTATAGTCATATTCGCTTTAGCACAAAGGCTTCGAGATTGTTTTCTTATATCTGAGTCATCACTCAAGGAGCTGGTAATAGTTTGACCCAAATACTTAAACTCTTGTACTCCCTCAATTACTTCACCTTTCATTTTAAACCTAATATCAGCTGGCTGATTACAGCTTTTAGGATGAAATTGCATAACCTTAGTTTTTGTAACATTAAAAAGAATATCATGTTTCTGCGAATACACTTCGCAGACATTTAGTAGCCGATCCAGACCTTTAACAGAGGGACTTACTAACACCATATCATCGGCATAAACTAAGTTATTTATCCTTGTGTTATCTATACAATATCCCACTGTTGCCTCATTAAGTGTAGCAATTAATCCGTCAATATACACATTAAACAGCAAGAGGAGCCAAAATATTCGGATAGTACATTGCTCCACCTAACAGTAAGATTGGTGGGAATACCAAAATTTCAATGAATTTAATATGTACATAGGAACCTTCCTGTCTTCTAGTTTTTTAAAATATTGTGGTTCACTCTATCATATGCCTTACTTATATCAAGGAATCAGCTATAAATAGTTGAATTACTGTCAATGTATTTAGATATTGTTTCTTTAAGTACATAGATACACAGGTCAGTTGAGTAGGACCTTTTAAAACCAAACTGATTAGATGTTCACGGTAATCATTTAATTGGAGAAACAAGAGTTTTTCTAGTAGTTTCGAGAAGCAGGAAGCGACAGCAATAGACCTATAATTATTGCTGGACAGAATGTCTCCATACTTATAGTATTTTTGACCAGGGGCAAGATATATACCCTCATGAACTCTGCAGGGATATAGCTATGAGCAAGCATGGCTGATAAGAGCAATGATATATGCAAACATACTACGTCATTGGCATATTTTAAGTGGACCTAACCGGGTATACAGTTGACCTAACCGAGCCTTCAATGGCGGACATCGGAATAAAATTGAAGGTCCAGTTAGTGTTTGAAACTCTCTATATTGAAAATTTCATAAAAATCTGACGATAAATAACGAAATTACACAGAGGGTGGTTTTGCTTTAGGTGCGCCAATATTACGACTTCACCTGATCAATCGTCATATATATATATATATATATATATATATATATATATATATATATATGATATATGATGAATAAAACCACGAAGGAAAGGAAACACAGAATGGTGGTTTTATTCATCATAAATATTTTTTACGCGTTACTTTCGTGAAATAATTTTCATATATATATATATATATATATATATATATATATATACTGACGATTGGTTAGGTTAAGTCGTAATATTTTCGTTAGTTTTAACGTTTTATTTGATTAGGTACACGCGGACAAAGTTGGGGAACGCAAATACACTTGGATAATGTAGGGGAACGTAAACTACACTAGGCACCACAGGGGGACGTAGACTACACTTGCTCACAAATAAAATTCCCTGAAATATTCTTTATTTGTATATTTTGCTGTTCGCTGTAGCTTTGTTAGTTTTTCATAATAAATATTTAAAATCGGGAAGATCATTTGTAATCACCCGGTATATAACATTCTGGTCCACAGTTGAGGAGGATAGCTCACTGGAGTCCTGAAATGGCTATGTATAATATGCATGTATGTACAGTATATTTCAAAAGTTCATTGGTGAAGTTTTGAATGCTGATTGGTAGGAGATTTAAAGCGATATGATTTGGGTAAAAATATAATACACTTTTCACTAAGTCGAACCTATTCATTTTTACGTATTATATTTGCGAAATAATAAATATATAAATGGTAGTATTACTAAGTACGGAAAATGGTAGTGTTTACTGAGTACGGAAAATGAATATATATATATATATTATGCACATTAACACCAGCTCCTACGATGAATAAAATGCAAGACCTGCCTCGTGCTTCTCCTGTTGCCTCAACCTCAGCTGTGCATGATACCACACCAGCACTTCAACTTCTGTGTAATCGCCAACCTCTATCTTAGTCTCCCTCCAAAGTGGGGCCAAGGGTGAACGTCCACATAAACGCATCCCCGATAGAACCACAGAAGGAGAACAAGGGAGCCGAAATCAATGTCTACTAATATATTCATTATTTCACATATAATACATAAAAATGAATGTGTTGAGCTCAGTGAAAAAGCGTATTATTTTCAACCAATCATATGGAGTTAAATCTCCCATGGATCAGCATCCAAACTTTACTAACGAGCTATCGACATACGACATACGTATAAATACATACGATACATAGCTATAGAAGGACGTCAACGAGCTTTCTTCCTCAACTGTACATACATTATGCATACCTCTAAAACAATGAAATGAGGTAAATGTATTTTCCGATACTTTCAAAAACTTTTTACGCAGAGTATCTTACGAATTAATGCGTATATTTACGAACTGTGTAATTCACTTCATAATGTCAGCGTTTGATGTTCTATATAATTGAAATGAGAATAAATAACTTAGTTTATGCTGATGATACGATGTTAATCAACCCAACAGTTAATAGTTTCATAAATGTCTGTGAAAATTATGGATAAAACACGCTCTGATGTTGAATGTAGATAAAAGAAAGTGACGTCTTTGTATCTTATACGTGAGTATTTTAACAGCCAAGTACAGAAGTCTTTAAATACAGAAGGCGCTGCAGTTAAATGGTATACATTTATTTAAGAATAATTACGTCATCTATTATCTATTATCTATTATATAATTCCTTCTGTGATCACCTCATTAAGGAAGAAGAGCGTATGCGAAAAATCATGTATGTTAATAAAAGATTTTAATTACTGTACAACCGAGAAATAAAAAATATATTATGAACGTTTTGTTTTGTCATTTATTGCCAACGACTCTTTGGATGAAGAAAAAATAACCTATTATATATTACAGCGTTCAAGGAGGTACATAAACTGCCACGTCTCAGACGTTTGGCTTCCCATATGTTTGCCACTCATAACGTACTTTGTTTTGCTTAAATTAATAGGCAAAGGTCTTTTCCCCTCTTCAAAATTCTCATTCTATCAGATTCTCGGAGACATTGACACCAGACTGGTCCCTCCCATTTCAGTCTTCGTCCATGAATGAGAAAGCCGACAATGGGAATCCTAAATCGATCCATCCCCAAGTCCTAAATCCATTCTTAGATTTCCCACTAGATTTTCCCAAATCAAGTAACTCTTTTTCCCAACTCTGCATTGAATTCTCATTCCGAGCATTGCCATTTCTGGACCGCGAATGGGAATGGCGTCAACTGGGAAGTAATCATAGGAGAGCTCAATTCGACTCAATGCAAATAGTTTAGGTCCATCAGTCCATTAGTTCAAACTTTGATTCACTTTCGACAATTGATTGTTGCACTCAATGCTATTTATATATATATATATATATATATATATATATATATATATATATATATATATATATGTGTGTGTGTGTGTGTGTTTGTGCGCGTGCGCGCGTAAAAATGAACAATGAATAATTCTTATATCATATATTTATTAATTAATTGTTAATTAATTATTAATAATTCTTATATTCATTCGTATAATTCTTATATTCATTCGTATAATTCTTATATTCATTCGTATAATTCTTATATTCATTCGTATAATCCTTGTATTTATATAATCCTTGTATTTATATAATCCTTATGTTTATATGATCCTTATATTTTTTATATATTTATATTCTTATATTCATTTTTACATATAGAGTCCAAATTCGCAAAACGCTGACGAAGTTCGGATAAAATTTTTGATTCGCTTTCTATTTTATTTCTGCTGAATAATTGGTGAATTATTTCTTTTTAAACTACTTAATCATTTTTTTTATTTAGCTTAATAATGTAAGCTTGTTAAATTCTGCAATGTTCATTTTCTATATACATTCTCTATTCGTTGTAAAAGATGAAGTCATGTCTTGCTTAACGTTTAATTTTTAAATCTTAAGCATTTAATTTTTGCTCATATGCATATTTAATTGTAATTCATAATAAAATGCATATTTCAATTTCCATTTTTAGTTAACTCGGCAGATCATAACATCAGATCTGTCAATATGCGGTTTAAAACAAAAATATGGTTTCATCTTCAAATATCTTGCTTATCAGTCTAGACACAGCTACAGCCAAAATATTTACTTTACCTTCAAATATTTTTCAAAATAATTCAACCTATTGAGAATAAAATACAAAACAGGTCAACATTAAATAATAATGATGTCACCAAAAAAATGCCTATATGAAGTTAAATAATTTTTCAAATTGTCATTCTGATTCTGATTGTCTGATCTAACTTAGAGGCTGAGCATGACCTGTAACATTTTAGCAGTAAACTACAGTAAGAGAATATCTTTGTCTTCTCCTTCGAGCTTTGCTCTCTTCCGAGAACTTAGTCTTAAAAAGAGAAAAATAATTTCCCGATACGTTACAAAAAGAACTGGGGAACCTTCAGAGAATTTAGTATGCCTCACAGAATCCTCCGATCCACTACAAGAAGAAATCGGAGAGTAGTATAAAAGAAACTTTGCGATTCCCTATACGGTACCAGATACTCCAGAGTAACAAATCCGTTGCTGCCACCTAACCAGAACCCCCGTCAACTTTGAACCGCACAAGGCCATAGCCAGAGGGGTTAACATATATATATATATATATATATATATATATATTAGTGGTGGACCGGATATCCGCATCCGCATCAATTTTAACATCCGCAGTTCTGACTGCGGATGGTATGCAGATATTACCTCTAATAAATTATGCAATTTACAATTAAATTAGCTTATAAAGCAGCTTATAAGGCCCAGTCATGCACATTTCATGTAAAGTATTAATTATTAATGAACAAACAAATATATAAACCTGAAAATTAAATACCTGGTAACACAGAAAATTGAATGAAACTTGTTTCATCGAATTTTCTGTGGCTGAAACTCTTGAGAAAGTTATTATTTTTATCATAATGAAAACATTAATATTAATTTTAATTCTTATGCATTGCCTGCCATAATAGTAATACCACGAAATTTGAAAAATTATGTCATATATTCATAATTCTAGTATATTATATCGATAGATTAACTAAATATCCGCGGATATTGGAATTAAAAATCCGCATCCGCAGATGTTGAAAAACTGACATCCGGTCCACCACTAATATATATATATATATATATATATATATATATATATATATATATATATACAGGGTGGTGCAAAAGTCTGGACCCATAGGCGGTTTATATGGAAAAAAAGTGTGGCCTGCAGGAAGTTTATTATGAAATGAAATTTAATTAACCATACACCAGTGACTAAATTATGTTAAATTTAACGTTCTAGTTCAGAATTTACAATAAGTGTTCGAATTGATGTCCATCTTCTTCCAACCACTTTTCTACTCGGACACAAGACCTTTGCACATTTGTAAGCATAGTAATATTCGTTCTTATGGCTTCAATTTCTGTTGTGATGTTATCCTTTACCGCTTGTATTGTTCTTGGTTTGTTAACGTAAACCACTGATTATAAAAATCGAAAGATATTTTTTATATAGTAAATTGCCTATGGGTCCAGACTTTTGCACCACCCTGTATATATATATATATATATATATATACACAGGGAGCAGCTAAACTTTACAGTGTACGGTTTACTGTTTTAATGATAGCTCTTATTACCTATATCTTATTATTATTATTGTAGAATTATTTGTATTATTGCCTTTGTAATTAATGTATTTTTTATATCGAGGTATAATAAAATAATATATTACACGTTCATTAAACAGTATTATTATATTATATATATACAGGGTGTCCCATAAATCCGGTCTAACAGGAAAATTTATTTTAAATTAAATTTACAAAACTAATACATAAGAACTAAAACAAATATTCAAATTGATGTCTTGTTTTGGACCTTTTTTTTTTCTTTTTTCTGGTTGCAGGTAGAATAATAACACGTAATGGTTAATATGGAAGTGAGTTACACTCGTAAGGAAAAGGCTTTCGCCTTGCATATTACATCGCTATTTTTAATAAGGTTTAGTAGCAAATATGAACAAAAATTACGTTAATATGCAGCTGAAATTACGAAAATTTGAAAAATTCTCCCAAAAGGGATTTGACTAACGATTAAAATTTTCCTCCAAAGCAGTTAATGAGTTCCATAAAAAAGTGTTTTAAGTAGATTCGATGAAGCCTTTTAACCCATAACCCATAACAGTGAGTTATAATGAATAAAGTGTGCTTTGCACCCGGAAAAGGGGGATTAAAAGTTTATAAATAAACTTAATTTTCAGTTCGCTATGCAAAGTTTAATCCTATTATTTCTCCATCGAAAAAGATTAACAACAAAGGCTGAATCTAAATTTTTGAACTTTAGCCCTGTGTATGTGTGTGTGTGTGTGTGTGTGTGTGTGTGTGTGTAAAATCCAGGCTTCGAATAATCTCGTTATTTCTCCTGGTTTGACGGATTGATTGGGGTGGCTTGACATATTATTGACATACAAGTACCAACGTCACGTGGACAAGAATCATAAAGAACCGCGGGACGCCAAAATGTTCATCCTATTTGAGTATTTTATCCGATTAAATATAATTCAAACTATTTCTTGGACGACCAATTTCACTCTATTTTATTGAACAGTGACTTAGGTCGGGGAAACAAATCTTCCGACTGAAGCTGTTCAGCTTTTGTTTGTCAGCTTCGCGACGTCGTAAAGATTTAAAATGTATATTCTAGAAAGTACCATTTCAATATATAGTAAAGAGACCAACAAAAATGATCTTATTCAATATTATACATACATCCTTTTTCTTCCGTTAATCCTTTCAGGACGACCGGTGCAAATTGGTAGCGTTTCAAATATACGTATTCATGACTCAAACTTACAAAAAATTCCGGCCTTAAAGGGTTACATGGAAATTTAACCCATCTGCATTTACGCAATACTCTGCTTGTAACCCTGTATTACGTACAAACACGTTTGTACTTCCATAATACTTAACAGTGTAATGATTTTCTACTGTACATCAGTAATGCTTTGGTAAAAAGACGGTTTATCTCTCGTCAATGCCGCAAATGCATGCATTTGCGCTAGTGCATACGGGGAAGTGGAGATAGGAGGAATTACTCCTCCATACGCATTTAACAGACAGAAAGGGTTGACAAAAGTAAATAGACCCACGATGATTGTTATGGAAAAACTATACACGCTTACAACATGGTCTCGTATGTGATACCTTTCATAATTAAATATAAATTATTAATTAATTGAATTAAATATCTACAAAATTGCCTCGGGATTGGCGACATAGCCTATTGGGAATGAAAATAATTGCCATACATACATAGAACCCATATGTAGGCATCGGGCCTGCGTAACAAGAAGAAAACCAAATTTATTATTTCGTGTTCAGCATTTTTCATTGCTGACTCATGAAAATTACATCGGGAGAAGAGTCGACGAACTTTGAAAAATCGGCAAATAATAAAAGACGAAGATTATATTATAGCGGCTCGCTCGGAGCTTGCTTATGTTACAGCGATGCTTTAAGCAAGGAAGATGTCCTTTATCTTCCTATAAGTTTTGAGTGAAATCCTCTTAATATAAAACCTAATAACTATAAAAAGGATAGGCCTATTCCTTCAGGTATTTAAGTGTAGTGACTGCTTATATTAATTACATCAAAGCAACTCGTTGTGTAACTCCATCGTACCGCGGCCCTACATCGAAACAGAAGGGAGGCCCAACGAAATAATAAGGTAAGGCAATTCGTTTCTTTACCATTAGGCAGCGCAAATACCGAAGGCAAATAAACATAAAGAGGTCCTTTGAAGACCTACATATACATAACTCTCTAACGAAAAAACGTACGGCTTTTGTCGTCAACTCTCCAATGTAATCTGCTGGAAATTTCCAAAGGATGAGGGTAACAGGCAATCAACCCATAGCCCGTATAGTTTTTTCATAATTGTCCTCAATAACAAATGACAAAGTTCATCAATGAAATGCGAGGTGTGTCAGCTTTACATAATGCAAAGGGGAAACCAACACCATTCTAAATATATTGATCAATATACCTGTTATTGTTTATTAATGTCTATTATCAAATAAAAAAAATGAAAAAAACATGATATATATTTACTGTTGTCAACCCTCTGTACAAATCTTGCATATTCTCACAGCGCTAAAACATACAGAACACCCCTCTAATGTAGAATATTCTAAAACCGACTTATATACTCTCGTCGTAAGAAGAGCTCCTAAATTCTTAAATCAACAAACTGGACACACACCGCCTCTATTCCAATGAATGTCTTTACAAGGACTTCTTCATTTACTAAACATAAAAGAGTGTACTCGAGCTCAAAGCGTATTATAAAAACTTAAATTTAATGAACAAAAAGTAAATAAGGAAAAAATTGTTGAGATTTATTCACATTTCTAATGAAACTTTTCTCAAAAGTTTTTTTATTCTTTAATATTTGTTGTCTATTATTTATTCTTTGTTATTTATTATTTATTTTTTGTTGTTTATTATTTATTCTTTGTTATTTATTATTTATTCTTTGTTGTTTATTCTTAATTATTTGTTGTTTATTATGTATTCTTTGTTATTTAATCTTTATTTTTCATACTGTGACGATTATAAACAGTCAAAATTATAATTAGATGGAAAACCAAGTCAAATGAGAATATATCTCTGGTAACACTGAAACCATATGGGAAATATTTTGACTCTTCTTCCTCTATGGGAGGGAGGGGGGGCGTTTTGGCGGGCATTCTCCCTTGACCCCTCTTTAATGCATAAAAAAATATATATACATATACACATACACACATATATATACACACACATGGTGTCCATAATTATTGGAAAATTAATAAATATAGAGGACTCTTGAAAATTGGGTCACGTGCGTCATACAAAAGATTTTCTTTAAACGAACTTAAAAAATATATCTTTTATTCAGTGTATTATGTATATATATATATATTGGGATGAATTTCACAATTAAAGAAGTGAAATGAATGAATGATGCAAACCACAAGGAAAAGAAAAACTGATTTCAAGGCCTTTCGTATATTCAGAAGTACATCTCATCAGGGAATGACGAGGATTCCTGATGAGGTGTACTTCTGAATATATGAAAGGCCTTGGAATCATTTTTCCTTTTCCTTGTGGGTTTGCATAATACACACACACACACACACACACACACACACATATATATATATATATATATATATATATATATATACAAGGTGGAGTCAATAGATACCTGGAATTGCTTCATTAAAAAACGTCAATAAAATCAGCGTATTTATTGACTGTACCTGTGTACCTCATATGTGTGTGTGTGTGTGTGTGAGCGCAGCCCAAACTGAATCGCTATTACACAGGCTTCGTTAACATCTGTGTTGTCAGTGGATTTATGTTACAACGTTAAGAACTGTGTGGACCTAAACGATATATTGGGATTAGTGTAGATTGCAACGATTAGTTGAACAAAAATAAACGTTTCAATCTAGAAGGATTTTGAACTTTTGTATACTTCTGTAGTTCGTCGTAGCTTTTCCAGAGGTTCCTTGTAACCATAAACGTCGCGTGGATTCATACTGAGAGTTTAATCTAAACTTTCTTCAGTGGATTGTCATAAAGTTAACTGAATCTTCACAATAAGTATGACTGTTTCTTATAAAGTAAATTAGATATTCGAAGGACCTAATTTAAATTTAACAATAAATTTATATAAATTGTCTTATAAATTTTTGGTAACTGTTAAGTGTTAATTGCTTTACTGGAAACTTCGCTCATATGTTTATGATAACGGGATAACGTCGTGGTCACATTGCAACACCGCTTCCAATTAGATCAACGAGATGAAGCGAAGTTGTGTCCGTATAGTAGTTAGATGGATATCCGTCCTCCGCGTTTGGGGGTGCTGTAATGACCCTTAGATGACTCTGGTTCCACGTAAAGCAGTAGGTCCCCTCCATCACTAAACAACCCCAAACATTATTATTAATATTATGTTTATAACAACCTACTTTCCTAATTTGAAAACGTGTTAAAATGACGATTTTAAAAACTAACAAATGGACAAAGCTTTCTATGAGACGAACTCCCTCCTTCGTTTAAGTCCAAAATAGAAACAGCTTTTTTGTTATAACTATTCATTGGAAAGTTTGGATCACTATTCGACGTTTAGTGATCTATTATTGTCACGTGGCATTATTCCATAATTCTAAGTTGTTATTATTACTATATTGTTTAAATGTTTACGAATTACTATTGAGAAATTTTTCGAAACATTCCTAAATAATTTGGTTATTTTCAGAGGTTAACGATTCACGGAGTCAATACGAATTAGAGTCAATAAAAATTAGAGTCAATAAAAATTAGAGTCAATAAAAATCAGATTCAAAAGAATCAAAGTCAATAAGAATTAGAGACAAAAGAATCAATGTTTGATTAATGGTTAAGAGTATATGCAAAACGCCTAATATATGCTCACAGCTAGATAGTCCGCGCAGACCAATTAATGAAAAATATGGGGTTACTTGTAGGTTATCTCCCCCACCACCAATTTTGACAGAATATTTTCGTTAAAACTAACGAAAATATCACGACTTAACCTAACCAATTATCAAGGGCGTACAGTTGATTTATTATTAATTATAACATTGTTTGTTTCTGGAATAGTATTTACTATTTACTAATAGATCAACTGTACGCCCTTGATAATTGGTTAGGTTAAGTCGTGATATTTTCGTTAGTTTTAAGAAAATATTCTGTCAAAATTGGTTGGGGGGAGATAACCTACAAGTACCAATATGGGTATAAATTTACATGTAGTAAGACATGACATACGCTTTACTGACATTGAGATTCAGGTTTCACTTCCTACTTAATGAGAACTATAGAGACTTTACAGCAGTGGTTCTTAACCCTTGGGTCACCAAGCCATTTTGATTGGGTCATTAAGTTGTCATTTATCATTTATTTATGTTATTCCTAATCATTTTACCATTCATTAATTATTTTATTATTACGAGTGACCTGTTTGAAGGTATGGGTCGGCGAGCTAGCCCCGCGACCAGAATTTGGGTCGCAGCCTAAAAAGATTAAGAATAATGGCGTACCGATTAATCGGCGTCGGCATTGGCATCGGCACAACCGACTATTTTTATGGCATCGGACAAATTTAGCCTATTTCCTCACCTATTTTTTGAATTCTTCAAATTTTCATTACAAAACAAAATCAATATTTATAGAAAATAGAAAAATGAACAGACAAAAACACTATTTATGATAATTTAAACTCATTTCAAAGTGTAATTATATAAAAATATTTTACATTCACGAAAAAGGCAAAGCTTAATAAGTTAAGTTGCCCATAATTTACATTTTCTCTAACTAGCTAATATCTAAATATTATAAACTATCGTAATCTCCTACTCTATATTAATAATAATTCTATATTAACCTTTCAAATGTTCCGCGCGATGATTCCTCATTTCACGAAGGTCAAGCTTATCTCCCCTTCTCTCGAGTTGGCCTGGTGAAGTAATGATTTGTTTTCTTGTACTCTTCACTTCACATAGCCAGGTACGCCCGGCTCATCGGGGATTGTTCTGAGCCAAGTGTCTAATCTTCTTTTGTAGATGTCCACTGTAACCCCACTCGTGTTCATTAGGTCTTTGGGCAGCTGATTAAATAGTTTTGGTCCTCTCACAACAAAACTATTTTTTTTCAGGGTTAAGGATGTTCCCTGTCTAGCCTTTAATTTGGGAACACGACACAGCCTTCCTTTTCTACTTTCCACCGTTGTTCGGGGAGTTACAGGGTTCAGAATAAGATTAGGGACTAGTTTTTCCATTATTTTCGAAGTGTAAATAATGGTGTATCTCTCTCTCTTCCTTAACATTAAGTTGTACTTTATAATTTATATATTAAATCAGCTTATTATGTTGACTTTATTTTAAATATTTTAACAATTTTATAAACATAAATTGTGTATCCATTTTTTTTATTCAAATAGGCCAACAGGGTCTTGAAATTTTAATGAAAAATGTTATTGTTGTTTGCATTGATGAAGAAAGAAATACGTTCAGCATAAGGAAACCAATTTAAATATTGATATTCAATTTATGAAACTAAAAAAATTATTTTATCATTTTACTGAGTAATAAAACTATCATCATTTTAGCTATGGTGTTTGTAATACGAGTAAGAAATTCTGGTATTGTATATTGTGGAGTGAACTAAGGAAAACATTTAAACAAATTTGAAATGTAAAAATATGAAAATTGAAAGTTTTTACATCAGTATAATTTATGAAGGGAATAGATTTTTTTTTTAAAATCTAGGCAAGGAATCGGCATCGGTATCGAGTTTTTCATGGAACCGGCTAAATTTTGGAATCGGTACATCACTACTTTTTAGACAAAATTGATAGCATTTAGTTTATTTATTATATAAAAAAAATCTCAATATCTGACTAATCTTAAAAAAGAAGAAATTTTTACTTATATATATATATATATATATATATGGATATCCGTCCTCCGCGTTTGGGGGCGCTGTAACGTAACGATCCTTAGATAGCTCGATTTCCCCGTAAAGCAGTAAGATTAAATTATTTATAATTTTATATTTAAAATTTTAATGTTTAACCCTCTAACGCCGACTGGGTCGAATACATACCGTTTCAAATGCACGCATTTAGACTTAACCCTACAAAAACGTTCGGCGTTAAAGGGTTAACTTAATATTGTATGTATTTTATTTTACTGTCCTGTCCTTCAGTTTAAATATTTTAATTTGAATTGAGACTGAGAACCTATTTATTCTTTAAGGCAGCAGGTTCTCAAACTTTTTCTTCTTTTGTACCCCTTGAATTCTTTCAAGGGATTTTCTGGATTTTCGAGAGATAGATAATTTTTACTTCCTTTACGACCGTGTGACTCGTGGCCGTTTGTTAATCGTATATAAAATTAAAAGGGTTATATTTTCAGGACCCCTTCGCGTACCTCCTAAGATTCCCTCGCATACCCCAGTTTGAGAACCACTGCTTTAAGGTAACCTTTACTTATAATGATCATAAAACCCTATATTTAATATACTTAAACTTTCCCATCCTAATTTTGTAAGATTTTAACTTTAACATTTTTAGACTTTAATTTTAATTTAGTTTTTATTGTAGAAGCTTTGAAAATGATACCAACGAAGGCTAAAAGCTTTACTATTTATTAAATTTTCATCTATGGACTTTTCCTTTTCCTTATTAAAATTAAGTTTATGGACAGCACGCCTTTAACTACTACCTTTAAACTACTTAAGCAATGAGATGAGCATTAATGATTGTTCTCCACGAGGAAGGAATATCAAAATCAAAATTTATTAATCGCCCCGAAGTGTACATGTACACAGGCGCAAATTGAGGGGTTACGTTGTAGCCATTGTCGTAACACCGTTTCCCGTTGATCAGCGAAGTTAAACAATGTTGGGTCGGATAGTAATTGGATGGGAGACCGTCCTCCAGAATACGTAGCGACCCATGGCTCGGATTCCACGTAAAGCTGTATTTTCCCTTCGTCATAATATTATCTTAGATGTTGCGAAGGAGGTTAAACAACCCCATCATTACATTTTGCAAATTCGACTGCATAAGAGGAGGGGTAAGGAACTTGAGAAACTCGGCATACACCTGAAGTCCTCGCTACACTAATCCTGTAGAGTGTAGAAGATCAGGGCATCATTTAACAGACAACTGAGTATCTTACTAAACAATTGGTGAAATTGCAATATCATGCAATCACTGTTCTAAAACGTCTGAAGAAAGCAGATATCAATCAATCATGTGCCAGCGTGGTAGTCAAAATTGACAGAATAACACAAGAATGAGAGGCTTGTATTCGCTTTGAGTATTTATTTGTCTTACGAATACGAGTTTCCGTGGAAACATTTGCGAATGAAAAGACTTTCTCAACTTTCTCATATATATATATAATGCACACCACAAGGTAAAATGAAAAGCGATTCCAGGTCCTCTCCTGTATTCAACAGTACACCTTGTGTGTGTGTGTGTGTGTGTGTGTGTGTGTGTGTGTATATATATATATATATGAATAGAAACGACATAAGTATTAAGGAACGCTTCTGCACACGAGGAGGAGAGAGAACGAATAAATGAAAAATGAGGCGAACCGCCCGGGAATCGAACCCAGGGCCTTCCAATTGCCGGTAGCATAATGGTAGCGCGTCCAACCGGCAATTGGAAGGCCCTGGGTTCGATTCCCGGGCGGTTCGCCTCATTTTTCATTTATTCGTTATCTCTCCTCCTCGTGTGCAGAAGCGTTCCTTAATACTTATGTCGTTTCTATTCATTTATATACTGCGTGGTCATTGCAGTTATATGCATATATGCATATATATATATATATATATATATATATATATTATATATATATACTGCACTAATATTATTTAGGTTAATATCAGTACGCTAATATTACTTGTCATTATTAACTTTTAATGTTATCATTATTGTTGGTTCCTTTTAGTTTAATCTCCTTTTCCATTCATCAAACACGCCTCAATTGGTCACACCTCCGCATTCCTGCTGACGAAGTAAACAAATTATAATATAAAGATATATAGAATACTAACAGACCCTTCTTGTTCAAGACTGTATTAAATAGTCTAGTGCGAAGAATTACTACCATCTCAGCCAATCCAATAATCCAAGCTATTCATCTGTCATTTAAACTGGATGTTCCCAATCTTTTTAGATCAACGTATTACCATGCTTTTTTTTTTAAGTACCACAGTCGGAAAGGTTGTAGGGTTATTCGTCTACGACTAATACCACTTTTTAAATACATTGTCATTAAAGTAATTATTGTGAATTAAAAATGTGCGTATTAAAACCCATTTGCGTACCACCTTCAATGAGTTCCGTGTACCACAGTTTGGAAATCGCTGCTTTAAACTATTGTATACCTCAGTGTATGAATCCATTTGTCTGTAGCTTTATTGTTAATTTTAATTTATGCGGGAAATAAAAGTATGATATAAAATTTAATATCATTTAAAAAAAACTCTTCTGACAGTGACATGATTCAAGGTCTCCCAAAAAGAAGATAGACAGACTTTTAGGTGATGCAACTCTTTTGGTCAAAACTGCCTTTGGCGAAAAACAGAAGTTGTACAGTATCACCGAAGAACTTTTATGTTTGGCTGATAAAGTCAAATGAAACCTGCAACCTACTTCTCAGTAGTAATGACCCATTCATGTATCGAATGGTGAATTTCGGAATACAATTTTGTTGTTTAAATATACTTACCAACAAAGTGTAAAAATTGAAAATATAACATCTGTAACAAATAACAACTACATCAAATCTTTCTCTCAGGAAGTTTACAAAAAAATGTTGACAAGTGTTACTAAATTCATTATCTCAGCTATAACATCAGTGATGTTGTAGCTAACTTCTGTCAATTCCTCTCTCATTTAAACAATATAAGGAGTTTCAATCCTTTGGATATATATATATATATATATATATATATATATATATATATATATATATATATATATATATATATATATACCTGGCTACCCAGGTCTCCGGACCTAAATGCAATTGACTTTTTCTTGTAGGGTCATTTAAAAAATCTTGTTTATGCAAGAGAAGTCAATAACATAGATGAATTGTGGCAACGTGTTCAAGATTGTTCAGAAATAATACGTTTTTCGAACGTATGCGGCAAAATTTTGAGCGACGCGTTGGAGTATCTACTCTGATGCAGGGAAACTATTTTGAGTACTTGCTGTAAATAAACTTTGATAAACTTTAATGACTTTCATTTTAATTGGATCGTCCTCGGCAAAAAATCACTGTATCTCGGAAACGAAGCGATTGCGAATTTGTGTTCATGGGAACTTTTTTGTTCACTTTGACGTCCTGAATACAGTATGTATACTAATTTATGAAACATAATTTAATAACACCCTCTGTGTGTGTGTGTATATATATATATATATATATATATATATACTTAAACAGTGTCGTACATAAAAATGTTACCAGGATACCGGAAATATTTCCTAAACATACAGGAATCATTTCTCTGAATAACCCTGTATATCCAAATAAAATTTAAACATATTCACATCATCTCTTATATTTTTACTCTATCCTCGATTCAAACAATGATATAAATAATAAAAATAACACCAATAATAATAAAAAACAACAACATATAATAAAACTAACAATAATAACAATAATAAACGGTAATATAAAAAAGTCCAATGACTGCTAAAAGGAGTTTGGAGTCTTCCTCAAAATAAAATTGAAATGATTCGCTTCCAAAATCGTTGCAACGAATGAATGAGTGAAAAATCAATATTGCAAACATTAATCATTCTCACTTCAAACAAAAAGGTTGTAAACTTCATTATAAACCAACGAATCGATTCATAATTAACAAAACGTGCTGATACTCCAAGACCTTATTTATTATACATGCTAATTTGTATGTATATATATATATATATATATATATATATATATATACATTTATACACACACCGCACGTTTTGAGAGAGATATATATATATATATATATATATATATATATATATATATATATATATATCGCACGTTTGATTCCCATATATATATATATATATATATATATATATATATATATATATATATATATAATGTGTGTGTGTGTGTGTGTGTGCGCGCGCGTACACAGAAGGAAAGAATAACTATTTATGAATTAAATTACTTAATACTTGTCTGCTAGCGACCTCAGGCCTTATTTTGAAGTTTGATGGTTTACCCTTCGAGTGGTATACAATACATTTCACCACATTTTGGTATCTTTCTCATTTCAGCAAATAACCATGACGAGGTCGTGACAAAAAATCTGGGAAACGGCGGTAGGAGACAAGACAACGGATAGTATACGTGCCCCGAGAGAAAAACAATTATTTTAAAAGGGTTTAAACGTTTCAGCTCTATCGATTGTGTTGGTGAATGAATGTTCGCGTTCACACACTTTAGAGTCTCTTGCCTTACACTAAGGGAAGGGATGAAAGGACAGGGATTGGTAGTGGCCTTGACAAGTTGTTCATGTCACACTGTTGCCAGACTTGACACTTCAAAGTGCGTGCCATACAAAAATTTGCGTTTTGTGGCGTCAAGGAATCTCGTGTCTCCTGCCGCCATTTCCAACGTTTTTGTCGCGACCTTGGCGTGACAATTTGCTAAAATGAGATAGATATTAAACTGTGGTGAAATGTCGTGTATATTACTCGAAAGAGGAAGTTTCAAGCTTTAAAATAAGACGTAGCCGGTTGTTATTGTCCCAATAATCAAGAAGATAAGTTTTTGAAATTTGACGTAACTTTTGGAACACTCTGTATCGGAAATACTGCGAATATTGAAATATAAATAAAATCTTTGTCCTGTGCTATATATATATATATATATATATATATATATATATATATATATATATTACAAGAGAAGGATTTTATTTGTAAAAAGATTAATTCTCTCTGCTCCTTTGCCTTCTAACTTTTGCGCCACCATATATATATATATATATATATATATATATATATATATATATATATATATATATATATATAGGGTGCCGCAAAATTTAGACGTCCATGGCCGCCATTATTTTTAAATAAAAATGACTTTTTAATTAAAAACTTGTAATAAGTTGGATAAACGCTGTGTCTAATATTTATTATTTGTTTTAAATATTGTACATTTCCTTTACATGTCTTGTAAATGTTAAATGTTAAAGTTTAACATTCAATACGGAACTAAAGTAAATATGACGTAAAATGAAATAAATTATAAATTTTAACATTCAATACGGAAATAAAGTAAATATGACGTAAAATTAAATAAATGTTAAAGTTTAACATTCAATACGGAAATAAAGTAAATATGATGTAAAATTAAATAAATGTTAACGTTTAACATTCAATACGGAAATAAACTAAATATGACTTAAAATTAAATACATTTTAAAGTTTAATATTCAATGCAGAAATCAAGAAATAAAGTAAATATGACGTTGAATTAAATAAATGAAACCAAAATTTATATTTTCTGGTTTTTAACCTCGCGCGTGAATCACGAAATATCACGTGACAAAAAAAAAAATTTATGTATATAATTTATATTTTGAATTTCACGTGTAATCATTTTTATATATTTAATTCAACAGTTAGGTTACTATTTGCATATTATATACACTTATTTCCATTAAATATATATATATATATAAGCTTGACCACCTTCGTGAAATGAGGAATCATTGCACGGAACATTTGAAAGGGTGAAAGGTTTTATATATATATATATATATATTTTTTTTTTTTTTTTTTTAATCCTGAGTTTTGTTGTAACAATATTTTTGAAAAAGTAGTAGTTATCATTAACATTAGAATTACACAGAAAATTAGATTCCGTTTTGACAAAAAAAAAAAAAAAAATTGTGAAAATATGGTACTGTCCACTTCCAAATACAGATTAGAAATTAGGTGAACGAAATTGCATATTAGGGCTTCAGTCATAAAACTAAATTATAATGATAATGAAGTTCGGTTAACATGAGAAGGGGGTCGGTGTCAAATTTAAGGCTTTGTAGAATTAGTTCTTGTGTGTGTGTGTGTGTGTGTGTGTGTGTGTGTGTGTGTGTGTGTGTGTGTGTGTGTGTGTAAGAGACTCTACTAACATTGTACTTCCTTCCGTTTGCGAGATTAACTTAAACCTTAATAAAAGGCAAACTTTTAACGCCATTTTTTTTTTCTTTTTGGTAACAACAACGAAAGATTCAACAAAAAATTAAACTTTTTCAAAATTTTTGGAACTCAAAAAAAAAAAAAAATTATTTTAATAGTTTTATCAAATTACGCCAAAGTTCAAGACAAAAATTTTACTTTTTAATTTTAATCTATTTAATTAAAAATTAATTTCCCATCATAGTCCCTCGAAATTAAAATAATAATAATAATAATAATAATAATAATAAAATAATAATAATAATACTTTTCATTAAGGAAAAGTTAATATTACAGTTTCCAAAAGAACGTATCCGCACACATTTCAGAGCAATAATAATTCATTTAACCAAAATTTATTCTAAACACTCCTTTCCAATCTTTTATAGACTAACCTCTGTAGGACCTATTTCCTAAACCCCTTCCTTCCTTTTAACTTAAAAGCAGACAAATTTCGTTCAAAGTCTAATAAAGAAGAATAATCGTTGTGCTAAACATTACGAACCCTGAAGGTGTAATTTACTCCACTAATTAAAAGCACTTGTTCACTGCGACTACCAAAGACTTGATAAATGGATTTTAGCTTCGTAAGATCACACGATGAACGAAACGTGTCTTCCTTTTGCACAGCTTGCTCGCTCTTCTGTGCAAATGAGACACTTATTTTTTTTTGTTAGTTTATCGTCATTATTCTCGTATCTCATTTACAGTATTTATTTTTCTTCTTTACCTCCTCAATTGCTTCTTTTTTCTTAACCTCCTCAATTCTTACGTTCTTCTTAACCTCCTCAATTACTTTTTTCTTCTTAACTTCCTGAATTCTTAGGTTCTTTTTTTTTTTTTTTTAGAGGTTCCCTCCCGATCAATTTTCTTGTGATACGTTTTACGGTTCCTTTCTTCTTTATGGGTTTTGTCGTCTTTTACATCCATTTTTTTCCATTTAATTCTATTTCTTTCTTACTTCTTGCTTTCAATTTTTCTATTTCTTCATTCCACCTTGTTTTCCTTCCTTCCTTAGTTCTTTTCTTCCGCCCTTCCTTCATCCCTTCACCCTTTCCTTCTTCCTTTCCTGCCTTCAACCTTTCCATCCTCCCTTCCTGTGTTCATTCTTTCCTTTCTTACTTCCTCCTCCCATTCATTTCATTGATTCCTTCATTCTTTCATTCACTCTCCTTCCACCCTTCCTGATTACCATCTCTCTCTCTCTCTCTCTCTCTCTCTCTTCATTTTTCATTTTAGCCTCCTGAGGTCCCTTCTGACCCCCGCATGGCACTCTCCCGGCGTCTTATCATTTGTGTCAACGCATCTGAGGTGATTTCCCGCAATAAGGAACTAAAATATCGGATGAGAAACGGTGCCACGGAACAGTAATATTTGCAGAGCGGAAATGAAGCCGAATTCATCCTGGTTAGGCTCTGTCAGAATGCCTGGTGAATCCCAAATAAAAACCATATATATTATCTGCAACTAGAATATATACGCAGATAATACAATTACATCTTGTTTATATAGTCGTTTATTTCGTTTGTAGATGGGTTAAAAAGATTAATCAGAGTCGTAGAAGAGAAATGAAATACAAAATTGTAAAATTTTATTTTGTCTGCAATTTTTGCTTTAATTTTTTTTTACTTGGAGATGAAAGGTCGATTTTCTTTTCGTGTAAACGAAAACGAAACGAAAAGTCTTATTTGATTTTAGAAAATAAAAGAAGTTCAACGTAGTTCGTAAACAACCTTTGTACATCTTTTACATAAAAAAAAAATGTATTTCTAAAAGTCTACCTTCGAAATACAAACTCCAGATTATTATTTGGAAAGGAATGTACTAGTACATGGGAAAAACAACCATGTTACAACATCCGCAAGTTCTTATAAACCATTTAAAAACAATGTAAATGTTGACGTTCTTATAAACCATTTAAAAACAATGTAAATGTTGACGTTCTTATAAATCATTTAAAAACAATGTAAATGTTGACGTTCTTATAAATCATTTAAAAACAATGTAAATGTTGACGTTCTTATAAACCATTTAAAAACAATGTAAATATTGACGTTCTTATAAACCATTTAAAAACAATGTAAATGTTGACGTTCTTATAAATCATTTAAAAACAATGTAAATGTTGACGTTCTTATAAACCATTTAAAAATAATGTAAATGTTGAACAGAATACTACCTATTGTTTTTACATGGCAGCAAACTTCAACGGTTAGAATTGCATTGGTTGTCAAGTAGTCTATCATGGTATTTGGGCATTGTACCCAGTGTATTTTCTGTGTATGCGTATCATCTTTGATCTCCTAAAATCATTCTTCATAAGGAAATAGGGAAGACAAAATATAATTTAAATTCAAATGGCTTCAAAACACAATTATTCCTCAACGAGAACGTCACACTATTTTGTTTAATCAATTCCTTCGATGTTGTGTGTGTGTGTGTGTGTGTGTGTGTGTGTGTGTAAGAGAGAAAAAAAACACTTACCTCCGTCCGGGGACATGGTGAAACCTTTGATTGGAGTGTGAGGCGGTATGAGCTTCGTGGTATGAACGAAGTGCTTACGAATGACAGGTGGGACTGGAGACGTGGATGTTGTGGTATAGTACTGCGGGGGAGGCGGGGGAGCAGAGTCGCAACACTCCCTGCCAGGGTACTCGGAGGCGAAGGCGCTTCTCGGTTTCAGGAACAGGAGAAACGCGAGAGAGAAAAACGCCGGCGACAAAATCCTTCTCGTACGTCGCCTCTTCGAACCGCCATTGATCCCGCTCGCCTTTTTAAGTTCATTCTCTGAATACCCTCCGAGAACCTCATCTCCTTTCCCGCGCACAATTTCCTTTGAGGTTCTGACGGGAAAACGAAAGGTTCTCGTGTAGGGACTTGGACCAGTTCTCGATAAAAAGAGCTTTGGTCGCTCTCCTTCTGTTATTTCTTCGTAAATTTTGGTGGAGAGATTCTTTGTAGTAGTACGAGATTCGCTGGCCTTTGTTATTTGATAATGGTTCGTACACCGGTACTTAAAATTCTCTTCTCTGTGACACATGCTTTCATCTCCATCGAATGATATTGGATAAGTATTCTTCACAAAGGTATACACACTGCAAGTACACGCTAAACTATCACATATTCTATTATAAAACACACTGAAATACCTCAAACACACCTTTGGTAGGGATGAAAAGTAATATTTATCGTTCTCAAAACACCAACTAAGTATTTCCTTTTGCTTCTGGATAAAATTTTCCATTGTCGAATAAGTGGATTACTGAGTTAAAATCCATAAAATCCATTCAAGAATAACGGAAACAAGCTAGCAGCGATAAGCGAAAGCAAAATTTTAATAAACATTCGGTAAATTTTGGGGATGTAAAGGATAATATGTTCTTTGAAGTAAATTTAGGACTTGATCAAATTCCTTCGCGAGTGACATAAATAGAAGATAGATCTACGCTTAAGTGAGTTATCGTCTTTAGGATTTGTTAACGAAAATGAACCGTATTCCCTTCATAATTAATGATCATTATCTGAAAATTATTAATTTTATCTGTAAATAAAGTTTCGAAAATATAAACCTTCCGAAAAACACACAAACTATGTTTTTCTAGTAATTATCGAGCGGCGAGCGGCGCATATGAAATTTAATTATAAACCAAAATAATTGATAACCAACTTCGTTTATATATATATATATATATATATATATATACAGGGTGGGCGGAAAGTAGCTCCCTATTTTGGATTGGTAAAAAAATACGTATATTATCCATTTATTTCAGAAGAAATAATATGAAAAGGTAGGCATACATGGTAGGTTTTCTCTGAAATTCAATGTGGGCTCCAACTCTTTCCACCAGCTTCTGGAGCCGCCCAGGAATGGCGTCCACTGACTTTAGCAGGAACTCCGGCGGGATGGAGGACATGACTTCCCGAATTCGGTCCTCCAGTTCTTCCAATGTCCTCGGTTTGGTGCGGTAGACTTCTTCCTTTACCCACCCCCAAAGAAAGAAGTCGCACGGTGTCAAGTCGGGGCTCCTGGCTGGCCATTGATGTGGACCACGACGACCCATCCAACGCCCAGGGAAGTGGGCATCCAGCCACTCACGGACAACAAGAGCGAAGTGCGGAGGGGCGCCATCTTGCATAAATATCAGATCGTCGATGTTCTCCCATGTGCTGACAACCGGCCAGACCTCGTTTCGCAACATAGCAAGGTACCGCTCAGCATTCATGGTGTTGCGCAGAAGGAACGGGCCCACAACCTGATCTGAGGTCATACCACACCACACCGTTACACTGAACCGATTCTGCCGTTTTTCAGCGGTAACCGTGCGACTTCTTTCTTTGGGGGTGGGTAAAGGAAGAAGTCTACCGCACCAAACCGAGGACATTGGAAGAACTGGAGGACCGAATTCGGAAGTCATGTCCTCCATCCCGCCGGAGTTCCTGCTAAAGTCAGTGGACGCCATTCCTGGGCGGCTCCAGAAGCTGGTGGAAAGAGTTGGAGCCCACATTGAATTTTAGAGAAAACCTACCATGTATGCCTACCTTTTCATATTATTTCTTCTGAAATAAATGGATAATATACGTATTTTTTTACCAATCCAAAATAGGGAGCTACTTTCCGCCCACCTGTATATATATATATATATATATACGGTTTCATCTCTCTTTGATTCATTATCAGCTCTCACCAGTAAATGAAAGAGCTCCCGCCAAATCCACTTGTAATTTTTAGTAATTATAAAGCAATAGAAAAATAAATTGTCTGATTGGATACAATCTGCCGTTCAGAATTTGTTGAAATCTCTAAATTTCGTATCAGGAATAGAATTACAAACTGAAAATATCCAAAAAGATTCTGTAAATTGCAAACAAATAATTTGGTTTAGTTATCAAAGAATTCACGAGTTTGATTTTAAACCCCAATTTGTATGTTTATTAAAGGTGTTGAGGAGCGAATTGGTGCGTAAGCATTGCCCTCTGGCACTGCTATTCATCAACTGAAGGAAAAGATCAACTGAAGAGAAAGATCAATTGAAAAAAAAGATCAACTCGTGATATCGCTATAAGAGAAAAAAATGATTTATTGAAGTTAACAAGACCTATCAATGTGTATATATATATATATATGTTGAAACTAAAAAATTAAATACCGAGTCAGGCCTGAAATTGAAAACCCACACACGCATATATATATATATATATATATATATAAACCACCTTTGAAACTAAATTAAAAATTAAATACTAAAAACAGGCATGAAATATGCCCTGACACTTTAATTTCCCGCCAAATGCAGATATATATATATATATATATATATATATATATATATATATATATATATATATATATTCCTACACATAGAGATATTGCGGGGAAAAACGTATTCTTGTGACCACACGATTAAAAAATCATTTTTCCGCTCACTTTCATTTACCCTTTTCGGGATTAAAAACGAAGCAGGTTTTTTTTCCTGTGGACTGTCTGTTTAATTGTATTTTTCACTCGAACCCGTGTTTCGGTTCGAATTCTGTTCGGTCTTTTGTTTCACTTTATGAAATAAAAACAAAAAAAAAAACAACAACCCGGGAATTGATTTTTCGACTTCATTTACGGACGTGTCGGTTGAATGACGCAAAAATGCTATCGGTATTGAGACCTTTTCGCTCTGTTGATGTTCATTAATATCTCTCTCCCTCTGTATATATATATATATATATATGCAGTGTTCAAAAGTCAGGCACCAATGCAATAAAATAAAATTAAAAAAAAACGCTATATGGTGGTATGGTACCTGACTTTTCGACCACCCTGTATATATAATTAGATTGCTTTTCGATTATTATTATTAGTGTTACTGCAAGTCTTTTCATGCCTTAGTTAAGGAGTAATAGATGCATCGTTTATATAAGTTTGGGACTATATAATGATCAAATTTAATAGCACTCGCCTCATCCCTTTATGCGCAAGAAGAAAATTACTACGCCTTAAGTATATCCTAACATTATAAGCCGTTGCAGTTAATTAAATTTAAGTGCACGTTTGTTACGCCTTATCAAAGGAAAAAGATTTCGAGTATTATATTACGCCATAACACTATTGTATACGTTACGCCTATTTAATTCTTAGGCAAATTCTATGCAACAGGAAAACAGAGAGAAATCAACACCTGTCCATTAGGCGTCAAATAAGTCTCCCGTAAAGGCGTATGAAAAAGAGGTTCTTACGTACTTAACGGAGCGCACTTTCGTCTTCTTAACGTACGGAATGAAACTTAGCGTAAATACACTGGTTGCTTTTCTTCAAATTCAATCAAGCGAGAGAACCTATTTTAATCTCCGTTTCCCCTTATCATAAGGAGTGTAATCCTTGTCTACCCTCCCCTAAATGCCCAATGATAAGGACGTGAGTAGGAAACCGATCTATGTCCAATAGTTGAAGGAAAGCCGCCAATACGATTCAGCCGAAGGGAAGGAAAGCAATTTAATGTCATTGTATTTTCGAATAGATCTTCGCCTTTCTTTTTTTTCTTCTTTAGGTCCTTGGGCGTGGGACGGACTAGGGAGGGTGGGTATGGGGACGCCAAAATGGGTGAGAGTTGAGAGAGTGAGAGTTGAGAGAGTGGGAAGTGAGTGAATGAGGGAAAGGGATCAGTGTTTGAAAATAACCCATTTCTATTGTAATATGCCGTAAATGTAATTTAAATATATTACAAAGAAATAGAATTGAAAAAAAAACCTTATATATATATATATATATATGTGTGTGTGTGTGTGTGTGTGTGTGTGTGTGTGTGGGGCTGTCCCTCAAACTATTTCTAATTTTTAGTATATAAATCTCTCCCCCACCATCATTACATACCTTTCTCTTTGTTAAATCCTTTTAATGGCTCACATAATACATCTCCAGTGAGTTAACAATTCATAAACGTTAAACTTTTGTAAAGGACAAAGATTTCCGTCATTTTGAATATATATTCATTTAGTTTTTTAGTGCAAATTATGTAAAGTTAATGGAAATTATTACCACTAATTAGTTCAAGAAAGCTACGCAAGTGTCAGGTAACTTTATTAAAATTACGTACAGTATATCTACGATACTATATATATATATATATATATATATATATGTGTGTGTGTGTGTGTGTTACGGCCTTTTTGCGAAATTGGCAATTTAGCAAAAAAATCGGCCTTTTTGCAAAAGGGCCAAAAACCGGGCCTTTTTGCATAATGGCATTAAATTCCAGGCCACTTTGCAAACAGGCTGGCATATTGGCCATTTTGGAAAATGACTGGTAATGCTGTCGGCCATTTTGCGAAACGGCAGAACTTCACATTGAACTGGACAGAGAATGGCCGGTTTGGTCAACTGAATGCCCTAACCGGGCATTCAATAATTAAAATAATTTCAATCGAACTGGATTGAATCTCTTGAATGGAGTTCTGCCTTTTCACAAATGGCAGACAGCATTACTAGTCATTTGCAAAATGACCAATATGCCGGCCTGTTTGCAAGGTGGCCTGGCATTTAATGCCATATGCAAAAAGGCCAACTTCGCAAAAAGGCCGTAAACACACACACACACACACATACACACATATGTGTATATATATATATAGTATATATATACAAATCTTTTTTCTCTCAGTTTTTGATTCATAGTAAAGTTATTCGAATTGAGCACTTTGTGCATAATGAGTACTTTTATAAATTTGAAAAGGAGGTTGAAAAAAAAAAAAAAATATATATATATATATATATATATATATATATATATATATATATTTATTACGCTCATGTTTAACCAGAAGATAAACTAAATAAAACTTTATAAGTGTTTAAATTTAAAGAACAATCATTTTTACGAACTCCCCCCCCACCCCTCCGAGTGTCACAAAATGGTAAAAATGGTTCCGTGTTTTATGCATGTCACATGCGTAAAACGTAATATGACCATACTGAATTTGGCCATTATTCAACCCACGCCAATCAGTGTAAAAGCGGACATGACCATAGTATGAGAGATATCGCAGATACAACAGTCCCGATGTCCGAATAACGTTAAATATTAACAAATTTAACTATATTTTTAATGAGAAAAATTGGCTTCATTTGATTGACTTTGAGTTGATGCCATAATGAAACCCATCAAATGGATAGTGCTCTCTCTCTCTCTCTCTCTCTCTCTCTCTCTCTCTCTCTCTCTCTCTCTCTCTCTCTCTCTCTCTCTCTCTCTCTCTCTCTCTCTCTCTCTCTCTCAGTTTAACCTAACCTAACGTAAAACAAATAACTTGTTGTGTAGTAAAACGTGGGTACAATATCATCCGATTTATTTGAATTTTGACTTTCTAGATTAAAACCGTAACGTGGGGGAAATTCAGAAACAATAATTGTACAGCGTAAAAAGCCACTTTCTTCAATTTTCTTAATGTAAAAGCCCCCAGAACCCTACTCAAACGAAGCCTGATTAATATTTAAAAAATTAAAAATATGAATTTTCTGAGTTATTGCGAGTTGGACTATCATGGACCAAAAAATTACACAAAATTGGAGCAAATAGCATATATATATATATATATATATATATATATATATATATATATATATACACATATATATATATATATATATATAATATATATATACACACACACAATGTATATACTGGTTTTTCCCCCACCCCTCTAGGAGTCCGTCAAATCTGAGTGCCGGTACCTTTTTTCTAGAAAAAGCACTATATATATATATATATATATATATATATATATTATATATATATATATATATATATATATATATATATATATATATATCCACACTAAATATGGCGGAGGATTATTTTTCAGCTTTAAGCAACATATTATTATCGCTATATAGAATGAATCGTATATAATAAAATTATCTATATAATTTATATAAAACCATTATTATTATTATTATAACAAATAACTTCCGAGACAAAATTAACTGCGTACACGTACAGGTACAGTATATGTAGACTCTAAGTTCACCATTAGTAGATTCTGAAAATACCTTCAAACCTTCAACGGAGAAGAAGCCGAGACAAAAATGAGACTAGCATGAAAATAAATAATGTCTGTTATAGTCTAATATCATGTAATCTTGAATCTCATAATGCCTTTCGTTGCATGCATAAGGCTAAGAAACACGAAGTCGCTATGAAAAAAACAGGCATGAAATTTTATAGCTGTTTCTAATACTAAATTCTAGGCACACCTTTAAAATATATGTATTCACGAATCGCTGTATAGCTGTAAATAATATTTATTATAGTTTGCCATTAATTAAAAAAAATAATTACTGTAGAAAACGTGGTGTTAATTACTTAGTGAAAAATATGCGTTTTTTTTTTTTTTTTTGAGGTAATGTTACGTTCAATCACGTATTGTAGGTCTAATTTATTTAATTGTTAACTAATTACAGTTGATTAGCGAGTACATATGTTATGTACTCTTTGTGTACTCTCTAAAGTTGGTCGTTTACGGCTACTTTAGGTCATACTGTACGCGTAAAACGTTTCTCCAATTGTACTCCTCACAACTAAAGTACATGTACTGCATTTTCATTATATTTTCATAAATTTTGGTTATATTTTAGATACCAAAAGTACAATTATACCCAAACAATACGTGTATTACTTAATGTATATGAGTAATAAATTGAAAGTGTATGAAACAATTAACTTCGAACGTACCCCATAAATATTTTCGCTAATACCGGATGTTCCAAAATTACCGCAACACATGGCGCATCTCTCTCTCTCTCTCTCTCTCTCTCTCTCTCTCTCTCTCTCTCTCTCTCTCTCTCTCTCTATATATATATATATATATATATATATATATATATACATATATCTCGTATGTATACCCATATAATTGGGTAAATATTTATTCGTTACTACCATGTATATCAATAAAGTTTAACTGTTCTTGCCTTATTCAATATGCAAATCCTAAAATTTGAATTTGTATTTGCCAAACGAACTCTAATGAATTCCAAATAGTTACAACAATAAACCAATCAAACAATTATTATTATTATTATTATTATTATTATTAACTTTATAAATAAATTCCATTCCAATAATAAATAAAAATATTTAAAAAAAAAAGGAAATTGAAACCAAAAACAACAAAAAAAAAAACGAATTAAAGGTAATTTTATTTTGTGTTTCATGACCAATTTTTATGAACGCGCTCAAACAATCCTGGATTTTGTTATTCAAACTTCGTCAAGATCAATAAAACGACTGGAGACCATTTTCGTCCGCCATTTTTCAATGACACATTTTAAGTATTGAAATAAAACTACTCAAAATTGGGTTGTAAAAAAAAAAAAAAAAAAAAAATTGATAAAATAAGTTTAGATTTTTTATGGATTTTTTTTGTCTCATTTTATTAAGTTTCAGTAAAGTTTGTAGAAACCCTTCAGAGTTTACGCTGTCGACACGAGACTTAATTACCCTTTTATTGAAAGTACAAAACTGGTAAATTGTGTTCTTATCGTGGATTAATACCGTTCGAGTGATTTAAAAATAACAATTGGAATTTTTATTATTTGGTTTACATAGGCGTATTTTACTGAATTATCATAATTCGGTGGTTTACTTTGGTGGTTTAATTTGGTCGTTAAAATTATTATGTACTGTACAAGTTTGGACATAAGATTGTTGACAAAACGAATCAAAAAGAAAAAAACTTACGGAACAAACCCTACAATATATATATATACATATATATATATATATATATATATATATATATATATATATATATATATATATATATATATATATATATATATATATACATATATACAGGGTGTGTTCGGAAAGTCACTGTGCACTTATATAATCGAGATCGTCCTCACGCTTGATGACCTGAAAACTGCAATAACTGCGTACATAGGTCCATTTCAAAAGAAGAACTGACAAAGGTGTTTCAAAATAAAATAAGACGGGTCCAGGCCTGTATTGCTGTTAAAGGACATCACTTTCACACCTTTTATAGGTTCTGATGGTCCCATCCATAACCTCTATCATATATGCAATGTTATACTATTGTATGCTATTAAATAAATATAATGCACAGTGACTTTCCGAACACCCTGTCTATTATATATATATATATATATATATATATGATGAATAAAACCACGAAGGAAAGGAAACACAAAACGGTGCTCAAGCGCTTTCGTCTAATGACATCCTCAGGATATATATATATATATATATATACTTGTATGTTAATAAAGGAATCCACTTCTGATTAGGTTAGACTAATAATTACTTACAGTAGCGCAAATCCGACAGTTTCAAAATAGCGCCCCGTACAACATAAATTCCCATAAATCATGCTTTGGATTTCCTCCTTTAATCCGGAATGCTTACCAAACAGAAGCGAATCCCCCTCCCCCACACACACATATGCAATGATCCCGTCAAGGATACTCTCATGTAATCACGAATCAAACCGTATAATACGCGAAACGTGTGTGTGTGTGTGTATATATATATATATATACGTCGTCCTGGCA
>JAJOZX010007854.1:0-196669 GCA_023014485.1 Bathynomus jamesi | reverse complement strand
GTCAGAAGGTTGCGCAAGGGACAACCGCCCCAAGATTTATAGAAATACTTGATAAGAGGTCAAGTCAAGGTTGCGCCAAGGGACAACCGCCCAGAGATTTATAGAAATACTTGATAAGAGGTCCAAGTCAGGCGCCAAAAGGGACAACCGCCCCAGAGATTTATAGAATACTTGATAAGAGGTCAAGTCAGAAGGTTGCGCCAAAAGGGACAACCGCCCCAGAGATTTATAGAAATACTTGATAAGAGGTCAAGTCAGAAGGTTGCGCCAAAAGGGACAACCGCCCCAGAGATCATAGAAATACTTGATAAAGGTCAAGTCATAGGTTGCATCAAGAGGGACAACCGCCTTAGTTTTGAAGAAGCCAGTTTTGAAGAAGCCAGTTTTGAAGCAGTTCGTTTTGAAGCAGTTAGTTTTGAAGCAGTTAGTTTTGAAGCAGTTAGTTTTGAAGCAGTTAGTTTTGAAGCAGTTAGTTTTTAAGAAGTCAGTTTTTAAGTCCCAAGTCATTTCAATGCAGTCAATTGAATTCAACTTTTTCTTTGTAAGTTAAGAGAATTTATTTAAGAAAATGTAATTTAAGAATTTAATTCAACCTTTTTTGGAAGATTTAATTCAACCTGAATTGACCGGGTTGCGTCTTTAGTTAACCTTTCTTTGTTTTGTTGTAAGAAGGAAATGGACCGACTTTCTTCTTTTTCATGCCATTGTTGCGTATAAAAATATAAGGTAAAATGACATATTTTATTGTTGGCAACCAAAACCGTTTTTACAAATGTTGGTAACGAGTTTTATAATTATTGCGATTATATGATGACAGAAATAGTGTAATAATTAATCGATCATGTACCTAATTTATCTTGCTCTGTATGGTCGGGAAATTTACCCGTAGGACCGCACATGCCCTAAATTTCAGTTGTGTTTATTCTTTTTTGTCATTTAATTTTAATAAAACTTCTACACAATAAAACATATGTATTTATCATATGCAAACAAGTTTTCAGACTAAAATATCAAATAATTCAGTCTATCAACATTTAACGAAAGAGTATAATTTTTCTACTTAACATACAAAAATTATTAAACCTTTTTAATATTTTTTTTTAGTATATAAAAATAATTTTTAATGTAAAATTTACCTGAAATTATTAAAAGAAAGATTGTTCGAAATGCTTTCCTTCCATTCAATAACACTTTTTATTCTTGGCCGAAACTCATCTAAGGTTCGATTTACTTTTATTTTTAAGAATATTATAAAATTATGTTTAGCTCATTAAAATGCATAAATTGATTTATATTTTAATTTGTATTCTTAATTTTCTTAATTCAATTATCGTACCGATACTTCTGGTTAATGTTAATGGTTATATAGTTCATATATAGCTAGGAATGTTACTAGTCGAATTTAATTCCATCTTCAAAATTCAATTTTTAAACCGTGAGATTTACTTTCATCAATTGTAAGTCCTCTAAGTACATTTCTTTTTATTACCTTAATTCGTGTAACTGATTTAATTAAATACTTAAATACTACCTTGAACTTGAAGGATTTTATATAATAATGAAATAATAATAAACACAATAATTGACTCAAAAGATTTTAAACCCTAAACCCATCTTAAATTATTATACATTATTTTTAAACTTTGTTAATTCAAAAACCTCCCAAATCCCTACACATACACACGCATGTATGCGCACTATATATATATATATATATATATATATATATATATACAAACCTTATGCTAAAATCATTGGATGTCACAATAAACTATTTCATAGCGTGAAAGTGCTAACTATGCTATTTATATAGTCCTACGCATTTTTGCTTACTTATATAAATTTTTGCTCAGGCGTTTATTCAGTTAATTTAAAAATCTCTCAGCTAATCTGTCCCTCAAATTATGATACACACTTTGTATCTAATACACACAAATACACACTAGACCCAGGTCTATACATCATCCATTACGTAATTCGATTTTTTACCTACAATAGTCAATAAAATTAGTTATAGACTGCACGATCAGGGTAACTTTGGAAAATAATTTATATTTTTCCCTTTTACCTACTATTCAGTATGTATGTAATTTTCTCCACATAAATTTTTTTTTAAATTAACAATATCATTCTTTGTCTAACTTAATTGTTTGTCCAAATTAATGTATTAATCCTTTTATTTTGTTTACATAAAGTTAATCTTTGAATTTTTTATATTTTATAAGCAAGTGTCATTTTAAAGATTTGATTACTCTCCATTGTACGCAACCACCGAACTCACTTGTTCTGTATAAAAATTTGTAATGTAAAGAAAAATTCGTCATCTAACTTGTAGTAGTTAGGATGTTATTTTCTCATTTGTATTGTATTAATGGTACCTATTAGATTATTGTATAAATATCATTTTTTTTAAAAGGGGAGAGCAATGTAAAAATGAAATGAATAATCAATATTCATTTTTACATAAGAACCAAAATCGCTTAACGCGAGTTTGGATAATAATTTTACTTGTGCTTCCTATTTTTGTTCGTGTCAAAACCCTACGATCTACCATACTATGGTTTAGTCGTATCCATTTTTATTTGTGTATAGAAGTTATTAATTAATTATGATTGTCTTGCATCTCACCCTCGTCCCTAGATTATGCATACACATTGCATATAACAGGATTGGAACCCGTAGTTGTACTTCTTAGTCATTAATGCCCTCTCTTTGCTCTAATTCGTTCTTGTAAATCTTCCTAATAATGATTTGTATTATACGTACAAAATTCAATAACTATGACGTCATAAAGTAACTTAATTCTCTTCACGTTTTCCATACCTTGAACACTGAATCACGTGTTTAGTATTTGGACATCTTCCTTATTGAATGTATGGTAAATTCTTTAATAATAATAATAAATAATAATAATAATAAAAAGAAAAAAACTTCATTCTCTATACATCATTAGTTATGTTGTTTCCTACCTATTGTCTACTGATACCTATCAACCTATCAGTCCATATTTTACGCGCGTCTATATTACGCACACAACCTATTGTTTACTACATGTAAAATACGTCCACATGTATTTTTTTTATTTTTTTTTTAAGTGCGTTCACCCTCACAAGACATTCATTAGGCTTACAGTAGTTAAATGCTCAAATTCGCGAATCAGCAGAACCAACGTTTCTAAGATAAACATCCCCTTTCGCTCTGATCCAAATTTATAACATGTTAAACATATTATAACATATTATGTATATAAATCTATATCATGTGTGCCATGTACTTTGTATTATATTTCTAACATCTTAATTGTCTATTAATATGAAACACTGTAAAAACAAAACAAAGCTATAGTAACTGTTTAATTGTAATTAACTAATACTTTAATTAATAATAACTTGTAATGTACTTCAATGAAACTATAATTGAATGTAATGACTTTATATATAATGTAAGAATGTACTTTAATAGAACTGTAAGGGACAATCATAAGCGAATGGGAAGTAATCCATAATCGAAATCATAATTGTAATAAACCCAAACAAAATGTACTCAGTCGTGAAATAATATCGCCTTCAGAAATGAAGACGTGGCAAAAAAAAATAAGATTAGTTTTTATTTTTATTTATTTTTTTTTTTTTTATTTGGAAACTTTCAAACACCTGATCGTGTTTAAAAGGGGGGAAACTTAACCTCCAACTGCCATCCCCCAACATTCAGGCATATTTTATACATGTATTTGTAAAATGAAGGACACTTCATTACGAGACTCTGCTTGGGTCACTGCTAAGAGACTCCCTGGTTAGCAGCCTCGCTGCGGGGAGGGGGGGCAGAGGCCCCTTGCCTCCTTAATATTTTTAGATTCCGGCCTGAGCTATGGTCGAAAGAGGTCGAACCTCTACCCCTGTAAATTCAGAGCAGTACCTGTATATTTTTAAGAAGTAAATTTACAGTAAGAGAAACTTTTTATTTTCCCCCTCGAGTTGGGCTATCGTCAGAGGAACTTAGTAAAGTCGATAAGTTATAAAGTATCAGAGAAAGAATTAGAAAATTATAGAAGAAAAGTAACAGAAGAAATATCCGTTGCTTGCCTCCGTAACTAAACCCCCGTCGATCCGAACCGAATCAGGGCCATAGACGGAGGGGTTAACAGACTGGCGACCCTTTACCAGGATAAGAAGAAGATTTATAAAAGAAGATTTATAAAAGGATTTATAAAAGAAGATTTATAAAAGAAGATTTATAAAAGAAGATTTATCAGGATAAAACCATTTGACCGGCGTGTCACGACTTCTAGTTCGTAACATCCACCCTTGACCGGTGTGTCACGACTCCAAGTTCTCCACGCCTAGTTTTCATCCAAGAACAAGTGGCCAGCAAGACACGTCTTCAGGACACGTCTCTAAGGATTTCCCCATAGAAAATTTTGTTAAGTACATTTTGTTTTCTTAAGTAATTTATAAACACTTGAAAAGTCAGTATTATTAACAGTTAATAATGAGTATTAAGTCAGAATTTACAAGAAAACACAGTGAACACTTCAGACACTAGTGATACATTTTTCTTAGTGTAACAGAGAGTTAATTGTAACAGAGAGTTAATTGTAACAGAGAGTTAATTTCAAAAGAGAGTTAATTTCAAAAGAGAGTTAATTTCAAGAGAGAGTTAATTTCAAGAGAGTTAATTTCAAGAGAGAGTTAATTTCAAAAGAGAGTTAATTTCAAAAGAGAGTTAATTTCAAAAGAGAGTTAATTTCAAAAGAGAGTTAATTTCAAAAGAGAGTTAATTTCAGAGAGAGTTAATTTCAGTTATTTTCACTGTTATATTCAGTATAGAATAATTTTATTTTATGTATCAAACATAATAGTATCGTACCTTCGTGTACATTAGAGTGAAATGTCGTTTACATTTTATATTTTTGTTTGCAAATTTTTTTCAATTACTGAATTGAATTGACTTGCAAATTAAGAGAGAGAGTGTTTATAGAGAGTTTATAGATTTAGAGAGATATTTGAAGTCAGTTTTGAAGTCAGTTTTAGTTGCAAAGAAGTTGCAAAGAAGTTTTGAAGTCAGTTTTAGTTGCAAAGAAGTTGCAAGTCAGTTTTGAAGTCAGTTTTGAAGTCAGTTTTAGTTGCAAAGAAGTTTTGAAGTCAGTTTTAGTTGCAAAGAAGTTGCAAGTCAGTTTTGAAGTCAGTTTTCGTTGCAAAGAAGTTGCAAGTCAGTTTTGAAGTCAGTTTTCGTTGCAAAGAAGTTGCAAGTCAGTTTTGAAGTCAGTTTTAGTTGCAAAAAAGTTGCAAGTCAGTTTTGAAGTCAGTTTTGAAGTCAGTTTTAGTTGCAAAGAAGTTGCAAGTCAGTTTTGAAGTAAGTTTTAGTTGCAAATAAGTTGCAAGTCAGTTTTGAAGTAAGTTTTAGTTGCAAATAAATTGCAAGTCAGTTTCGTTGCAAATAAGTTGCAAATAAGTTTTGAAGTCAGAAGGTTGCGCCAAGATGGACAACCGCCCCAGAGATTTATAGAAATACTTGACAAGAGGTCAAGTCAGAAGGTTGCGCCAAGATGGACAACCGCCCCAGAGATTTATAGAAATACTTGACAAGAGGTCAAGTCAGAAGGTTGCGCCAAGATGGACAACCGCCCCCAGAGACATAGAAATACTTGGCAAGAGGTCAAGTCAGAAGGTTGCGCCAAAAGGGACAACCGCCCCAGAGATTTATAGAAATACTTGATAAGAGGTCAAGTCAGAAGGTTGCGCCAAAAGGGACAACCGCCCCAGAGATTTATAGAAATACTTGATAAGAGGTCAAGTCAGAAGGTTGCGCCAAAAGGGACAACCGCCCCAGAGATTTATAGAAATACTTGATAAGAGGTCAAGTCGGAAGGTTGCGCCAAAAGGGACAACCGCCCCAGAGATTTATAGAAATACTTGATAAGAGGTCAAGTCAGAAGGTTGCGCCAAAAGGGACAACCGCCCCAGAGATTCATAGAAATACTTGATAAGAGGTCAAGTCAATAGGTTGCATCCAAGAGGGACAACCGCCTTAGTTTTGAAGAAGCCAGTTTTGAAGAAGCCAGTTTTGAAGCAGTTCGTTTTGAAGCAGTTAGTTTTGAAGCAGTTAGTTTTGAAGCAGTTAGTTTTGAAGCAGTTAGTTTTGAAGCAGTTAGTTTTTAAGAAGTCAGTTTTTAAGTCCCAAGTCATTTCAATGCAGTCAATTGAATTCAACTTTTTCTTTGTAAGTTAAGAGAATTTAATTTAAGAAAATGTAATTTAAGAATTTAATTCAACCTTTTTTTTTGTAAAGATAATTTAATTCAACCTGAATTGACCGGGTTGCGTCTTTAGTTAACCTTTCTTTGTTTTGTTGTAAGAAGGAAATGGACCGATTTGTCTTCTTTTTCATGCCATTGTTGCGTATAAAAATATAGGTAAAATGACATATTTTATTGTTGGCAACCAAAACCGTTTTTACAAATGTTGGTAACGAGTTTTATAATTATTGCGATTATATGATGACAGAAATAGTGTAATAATTAATCGATCATGTACCTAATTTATCTTGCTCTGTATGGTCGGGAAATTTACCCGTAGGACCGCACATGCCCTAAATTTCAGTTGTGTTTATTCTTTTTTGTCATTTAATTTTAATAAAACTTCTACACAATAAAACATATGTATTTATCATATGCAAACAAGTTTTCAGACTAAAATATCAAATAATTCAGTCTATCAACATTTAACGAAAGAGTATAATTTTTCTACTTAACATACAAAAATTAAAACCTTTTTAATATTTTTTTTAGTATATAAAAATAATTTTTAATGTAAAATTTACCTGAAATTATTAAAAGAAAAGATTGTTCGAAATGCTTTCCTTCCATTCCAATAACACTTTTTATTCTTGGCCGAAACTCATCTAAGGTTCGATTTACTTTTATTTTTAAGAATATTATAAAATTATGTTTAGCTCATTAAAATGCATAAATTGATTTATATTTTTAATTTGTATTCTTAATTTTCTTAATTCAATTATCGTACCGATACTTCTGGTTAATGTTAATGGTTATATAGTTCATATATAGCTAGGAATGTTACTAGTCGAATTTAATTCCATCTTCAAAATTCAATTTTTAAACCGTGAGATTTACTTTCATCAATTGTAAGTCCTCTAAGTACATTTCTTTTTTATTACCTTAATTCGTGTAACTGATTTAATTAAATACTTAAATACTACCTTGAACTTGAAGGATTTTATAATAATAATGATAATAATAATAATAACAACAATAATTGACTCAAAAGATTTTATAACCCTAAACCCATCTTAAATTATTATACATTATTTTTAAACTTTGTTAATTCAAAAACCTCCCAAATCCCTACACATACACACGCATGTATGCGCACTATATATATATATATATATATATATATATATATATATATATATATACAAACCTTATGCTAAAATCATTGGATGTCACAATAAACTATTTCATAGCGTGAAAGTGCTAACTATGCTATTTATATAGTCCTACGCATTTTTGCTTACTGTATATAAATTTTTGCTCAGGCGTTTATTCAGTTAATTTAAAAATTCTCTCAGCTAATCTGTCCCTCAAAGTTATGATACACACTTTGTATCTAATACACACAAATACACACTAGACCACAGGTCTATACATCATCCATTACGTAATTCGATTTTTTACCTACAATAGTCAATAAAAATTAGTTATAGACTGCACGATCAGGGTAACTTTGGAAAATAATTTATATTTTTCCCTTTTACCTACTATTCATTATGTATGTAATTTTCTCCACATAAATTTTTTTTTTAAATTAACAATATCATTCTTTGTCTAACTTAATTGTTTGTCCAAATTAATGTATTAATCCTTTTATTTTGTTTACATAAATTAAAGTATTAATCTTTGAATTTTTTATATTTTATAAGCAAGTGTCATTTAAAGATTTGATTACTCTCCATTGTACGCAACCACCGAACTCACTTGTTCTGTATAAAAATTTGTAATGTAAAGAAAAATTCGTCATCTAACTTGTAGTAGTTAGGATGTTATTTTCTCATTTGTATTGTATTAATGGTACCCTATTAGATTATTGTATAAATATCATTTTTTTTAAAAGGGGAGAGCAATGTAAAAATGAAATGAATAATCAATATTCATTTTTACATAAGAACCAAAATCGCTTAACGCGAGTTTGGATAATAATTTTACTTGTGGCTTCCTATTTTTGTTCGTGTCAAAACCCTACGATCTACCATACCTATGGTTTAGTCGTATCCATTTTTATTTGTTATAGAAGTTATTAATTAATTATGATTGTCTTGCATCTCACCCTCGTCCCTAGATTATGCATACACATTGCATATAACAGGATTGGAACCCGTAGTTGTACTTCTTAGTCATTAATGCCCTCTCTTTGCCTCTAATTCGTTCTTGTAAATCTTCCTAATAATGATTTGTATTATACGTACAAAATTCAATAACTATGACGTCATAAAGTAACTTAATTCTCTTCACGTTTTCCATACCTTGAACACTGAATCACGTGTTTAGTATTTGGACATCTTCCTTATTGAATGTATGGTAAATTCTTTAATAATAATAATAAGAATAATAATAATAATAAAAAAAAAAAACTTCATTCTCTATACATCATTATTTATGTTGTTTCCTACCTATTGTCTACTGATACCTATCAACCTATCAGTCCATATTTTACGCGCGTCTATATTACGCACACAACCTATTCTGTTACTTACATGTAAAATACGTCCACATGTATTTTTTTTATTTTTTCTTTTAAGTGCGTTCACCCTCACAAGACATTCATTAGGCTTACAGTAGTTAAATGCTCAAATTCGCGAATCAGCAGAACCAAACGTTTCTAAGATAAACATCCCCTTTCGCTCTGATCCAAATTTATAACATGTTAAACATATTATAACATATTATGTATATAAATCTATATCATGTGTGCCATGTACTTTGTATTATATTTCTAACATCTTAATTGTCTATTAATATGAAACACTGTAAAAACAAAACAAAGCTATAGTAACTGTTTAATTGTAATTAACTAATACTTTAATTAATAATAACTTGTAATGTACTTCAATGAAACTATAATTGAATGTAATGACTTTATATATAATGTAAGAATGTACTTTAATAGAACTGTAAGGGACAATCATAAGCGAATGGGAAGTAATCCATAATCGAAATCATAATTGTAATAAACCCAAACAAAAATGTACTCAGTCGTGAAATAATATCGCCTTCAGAAATGAAGACGTGGCAAAAAAAATAAGATTAGTTTTTATTTTTATTTATTTTTTTTTATTTTTATTTGGAAACTTTCAAACACCTGATCGTGTTTAAAAGGGGGGAAACTTAACCTCCAACTGCCATCCCCCAACATTCAGGCATATTTTATACATGTATTTGTAAAATGAAGGACACTTCATTACGAGACTCTGCTTGGGTCACTGCTAAGAGACTCCCCTGGTTAGCAGCCTCGCTGCGGGGAGGGGGGCAGAGGCCCCTTGCCTCCTTAATATTTTTAGATTCCGGCCTGAGCTATGGTCGAAAGAGGTCGAACCTCTACCCCTGTAAATTCAGAGCAGTACCTGTATATTTTTAAGAAGTAAATTTACAGTAAGAGAAACTTTTTATTTTCCCCCTCGAGTTGGGCTATCGTCAGAGGAACTTAGTAAAGTCGATAAGTTATAAAGTATCAGAGAAAGAATTAGAAAATTATAGAAGAAAAGTAACAGAAGAAATATCCGTTGCTTGCCTCCGTAACTAGAACCCCCGTCGATCCGAACCGAATCAGGGCCATAGACGGAGGGGTTAACAGACTGGCGACCCTTTACCAGGATAAGAAGAAGATTTATAAAAGAAGATTTATAAAAGGATTTATAAAAGAAATTTATAATTTATAAAAGAGATTTATCAGGATAAAACCATTTGACCGGCGTGTCACGACTTCTAGTTCGTAACATCCACCCTTGACCGGTGTGTCACGACTCCAAGTTCTCCACGCCTAGTTTTCATCCAAGAACAAGTGGCCAGCAAGACACGTCTTCAGGACACGTCTCTAAGGATTTCCCCATAGAAAATTTTGTTAAGTACATTTTGTTTTCTTAAGTAATTTATAAACACTTGAAAAGTCAGTATTATTAACAGTTAATAATGAGTATTAAGTCAGAATTTACAAGAAAACACAGTGAACACTTCAGACACTAGTGATACATTTTTCTTAGTGTAACAGAGAGTTAATTGTAACAGAGAGTTAATTGTAACAGAGAGTTAATTTCAAAAGAGAGTTAATTTCAAAAGAGAGTTAATTTCAAGAGAGAGTTAATTTCAAGAGAGAGTTAATTTCAAGAGAGAGTTAATTTCAAAAGAGAGTTAATTTCAAAAGAGAGTTAATTTCAAAAGAGAGTTAATTTCAAAAGAGAGTTAATTTCAAAAGAGAGTTAATTTCAGAGAGAGTTAATTTCAGTTATTTTCACTGTTATATTCAGTATAGAATAATTTTATTTTATGTATCAAACATAATAGTATCGTACCTTCGTGTACATTAGAGTGAAATGTCGTTTACATTTTATATTTTTGTTTGCAAATTTTTTTCAATTACTGAATTGAATTGACTTGCAAATTAAGAGAGAGAGTGTTTATAGAGAGTTTATAGATTTAGAGAGATATTTGAAGTCAGTTTTGAAGTCAGTTTTAGTTGCAAAGAAGTTGCAAAGAAGTTTTGAAGTCAGTTTTAGTTGCAAAGAAGTTGCAAGTCAGTTTTGAAGTCAGTTTTGAAGTCAGTTTTAGTTGCAAAGAAGTTTTGAAGTCAGTTTTAGTTGCAAAGAAGTTGCAAGTCAGTTTTGAAGTCAGTTTTCGTTGCAAAGAAGTTGCAAGTCAGTTTTGAAGTCAGTTTTCGTTGCAAAGAAGTTGCAAGTCAGTTTTGAAGTCAGTTTTAGTTGCAAAAAAGTTGCAAGTCAGTTTTGAAGTCAGTTTTGAAGTCAGTTTTAGTTGCAAAGAAGTTGCAAGTCAGTTTTGAAGTAAGTTTTAGTTGCAAATAAGTTGCAAGTCAGTTTTGAAGTAAGTTTTAGTTGCAAATAAATTGCAAGTCAGTTTCGTTGCAAATAAGTTGCAAATAAGTTTTGAAGTCAGAAGGTTGCGCCAAGATGGACAACCGCCCCAGAGATTTATAGAAATACTTGACAAGAGGTCAAGTCAGAAGGTTGCGCCAAGATGGACAACCGCCCCAGAGATTTATAGAAATACTTGACAAGAGGTCAAGTCAGAAGGTTGCGCCAAGATGGACAACCGCCCCCAGAGACATAGAAATACTTGGCAAGAGGTCAAGTCAGAAGGTTGCGCCAAAAGGGACAACCGCCCCAGAGATTTATAGAAATACTTGATAAGAGGTCAAGTCAGAAGGTTGCGCCAAAAGGGACAACCGCCCCAGAGATTTATAGAAATACTTGATAAGAGGTCAAGTCAGAAGGTTGCGCCAAAAGGGACAACCGCCCCAGAGATTTATAGAAATACTTGATAAGAGGTCAAGTCGGAAGGTTGCGCCAAAAGGGACAACCGCCCCAGAGATTTATAGAAATACTTGATAAGAGGTCAAGTCAGAAGGTTGCGCCAAAAGGGACAACCGCCCCAGAGATTCATAGAAATACTTGATAAGAGGTCAAGTCAATAGGTTGCATCCAAGAGGGACAACCGCCTTAGTTTTGAAGAAGCCAGTTTTGAAGAAGCCAGTTTTGAAGCAGTTCGTTTTGAAGCAGTTAGTTTTGAAGCAGTTAGTTTTGAAGCAGTTAGTTTTGAAGCAGTTAGTTTTGAAGCAGTTAGTTTTTAAGAAGTCAGTTTTTAAGTCCCAAGTCATTTCAATGCAGTCAATTGAATTCAACTTTTTCTTTGTAAGTTAAGAGAATTTAATTTAAGAAAATGTAATTTAAGAATTTAATTCAACCTTTTTTTTTGTAAAGATAATTTAATTCAACCTGAATTGACCGGGTTGCGTCTTTAGTTAACCTTTCTTTGTTTTGTTGTAAGAAGGAAATGGACCGATTTGTCTTCTTTTTCATGCCATTGTTGCGTATAAAAATATAGGTAAAATGACATATTTTATTGTTGGCAACCAAAACCGTTTTTACAAATGTTGGTAACGAGTTTTATAATTATTGCGATTATATGATGACAGAAATAGTGTAATAATTAATCGATCATGTACCTAATTTATCTTGCTCTGTATGGTCGGGAAATTTACCCGTAGGACCGCACATGCCCTAAATTTCAGTTGTGTTTATTCTTTTTTGTCATTTAATTTTAATAAAACTTCTACACAATAAAACATATGTATTTATCATATGCAAACAAGTTTTCAGACTAAAATATCAAATAATTCAGTCTATCAACATTTAACGAAAGAGTATAATTTTTCTACTTAACATACAAAAATTAAACCTTTTTAATATTTTTTTTAGTATATAAAAATAATTTTTAATGTAAAATTTACCTGAAATTATTAAAAGAAAAGATTGTTCGAAATGCTTTCCTTCCATTCCAATAACACTTTTTATTCTTGGCCGAAACTCATCTAAGGTTCGATTTACTTTTATTTTTAAGAATATTATAAAATTATGTTTAGCTCATTAAAATGCATAAATTGATTTATATTTTTAATTTGTATTCTTAATTTTCTTAATTCAATTATCGTACCGATACTTCTGGTTAATGTTAATGGTTATATAGTTCATATATAGCTAGGAATGTTACTAGTCGAATTTAATTCCATCTTCAAAATTCAATTTTTAAACCGTGAGATTTACTTTCATCAATTGTAAGTCCTCTAAGTACATTTCTTTTTTATTACCTTAATTCGTGTAACTGATTTAATTAAATACTTAAATACTACCTTGAACTTGAAGGATTTTATAATAATAATGATAATAATAATAATAACAACAATAATTGACTCAAAAGATTTTATAACCCTAAACCCATCTTAAATTATTATACATTATTTTTAAACTTTGTTAATTCAAAAACCTCCCAAATCCCTACACATACACACGCATGTATGCGCACTATATATATATATATATATATATATATATATATATATATACAACCTTATGCTAAAATCATTGGATGTCACAATAAACTATTTCATAGCGTGAAAGTGCTAACTATGCTATTTATATAGTCCTACGCATTTTTGCTTACTATATATAAATTTTTGCTCAGGCGTTTATTCAGTTAATTTAAAAATTCTCTCAGCTAATCTGTCCCTCAAAGTTATGATACACACTTTGTATCTAATACACACAAATACACACTAGACCACAGGTCTATACATCATCCATTACGTAATTCGATTTTTTACCTACAATAGTCAATAAAAATTAGTTATAGACTGCACGATCAGGGTAACTTTGGAAAATAATTTATATTTTTCCCTTTTACCTACTATTCATTATGTATGTAATTTTCTCCACATAAATTTTTTTTTTAAATTAACAATATCATTCTTTGTCTAACTTAATTGTTTGTCCAAATTAATGTATTAATCCTTTTATTTTGTTTACATAAATTAAAGTATTAATCTTTGAATTTTTTATATTTTATAAGCAAGTGTCATTTAAAGATTTGATTACTCTCCATTGTACGCAACCACCGAACTCACTTGTTCTGTATAAAAATTTGTAATGTAAAGAAAAATTCGTCATCTAACTTGTAGTAGTTAGGATGTTATTTTCTCATTTGTATTGTATTAATGGTACCCTATTAGATTATTGTATAAATATCATTTTTTTTAAAAGGGGAGAGCAATGTAAAAATGAAATGAATAATCAATATTCATTTTTACATAAGAACCAAAATCGCTTAACGCGAGTTTGGATAATAATTTTACTTGTGGCTTCCTATTTTTGTTCGTGTCAAAACCCTACGATCTACCATACCTATGGTTTAGTCGTATCCATTTTTATTTGTTATAGAAGTTATTAATTAATTATGATTGTCTTGCATCTCACCCTCGTCCCTAGATTATGCATACACATTGCATATAACAGGATTGGAACCCGTAGTTGTACTTCTTAGTCATTAATGCCCTCTCTTTGCCTCTAATTCGTTCTTGTAAATCTTCCTAATAATGATTTGTATTATACGTACAAAATTCAATAACTATGACGTCATAAAGTAACTTAATTCTCTTCACGTTTTCCATACCTTGAACACTGAATCACGTGTTTAGTATTTGGACATCTTCCTTATTGAATGTATGGTAAATTCTTTAATAATAATTAAGAATAATAATAATAATAAAAAGAAAAAAAAACTTCATTCTCTATACATCATTATTTATGTTGTTTCCTACCTATTTGTCTACTGATACCTATCAACCTATCAGTCCATATTTTACGCGCGTCTATATTACGCACACAACCTATTCTGTTACTTACATGTAAAATACGTCCACATGTATTTTTTTTTATTTTTCTTTTAAGTGCGTTCACCCTCACAAGACATTCATTAGGCTTACAGTAGTTAAATGCTCAAATTCGCGAATCAGCAGAACCAAACGTTTCTAAGATAAACATCCCCTTTCGCTCTGATCCAAATTTATAACATGTTAAACATATTATAACATATTATGTATATAAATCTATATCATGTGTGCCATGTACTTTGTATTATATTTCTAACATCTTAATTGTCTATTAATATGAAACACTGTAAAACAAAACAAAGCTATAGTAACTGTTTAATTGTAATTAACTAATACTTTAATTAATAATAACTTGTAATGTACTTCAATGAAACTATAATTGAATGTAATGACTTTATATATAATGTAAGAATGTACTTTAATAGAACTGTAAGGGACAATCATAAGCGAATGGGAAGTAATCCATAATCGAAATCATAATTGTAATAAACCCAAACAAAAATGTACTCAGTCGTGAAATAATATCGCCTTCAGAAATGAAGACGTGGCAAAAAAAAATAAGATTAGTTTTTATTTTTATTTATTTTTTTTTATTTTTATTTGGAAACTTTCAAACACCTGATCGTGTTTAAAAGGGGGGAAACTTAACCTCCAACTGCCATCCCCCAACATTCAGGCATATTTTATACATGTATTTGTAAAATGAAGGACACTTCATTACGAGACTCTGCTTGGGTCACTGCTAAGAGACTCCCTGGTTAGCAGCCTCGCTGCGGGAGGGGGGGCAGAGGCCCCTTGCCTCCTTAATATTTTTAGATTCCGGCCTGAGCTATGGTCGAAAGAGGTCGAACCTCTACCCCTGTAAATTCAGAGCAGTACCTGTATATTTTTAAGAAGTAAATTTACAGTAAGAGAAACTTTTTATTTTCCCCCTCGAGTTGGGCTATCGTCAGAGGAACTTAGTAAAGTCGATAAGTTATAAAGTATCAGAGAAAGAATTAGAAAATTATAGAAGAAAAGTAACAGAAGAAATATCCGTTGCTTGCCTCCGTAACTAGAACCCCCGTCGATCCGAACCGAATCAGGGCCATAGACGGAGGGGTTAACAGACTGGCGACCCTTTACCAGGATAAGAAGAAGATTTATAAAAGAAGATTTATAAAAGAAGATTTATAAAAGAAGATTTATCAGGATAAAACCATTTGACCGGCGTGTCACGACTTCTAGTTCGTAACATCCACCCTTGACCGGTGTGTCACGACTCCAAGTTCTCCACGCCTAGTTTTCATCCAAGAACAAGTGGCCAGCAAGACACGTCTTCAGGACACGTCTCTAAGGATTTCCCCATAGAAAATTTTGTTAAGTACATTTTGTTTTCTTAAGTAATTTATAAACACTTGAAAAGTCAGTATTATTAACAGTTAATAATGAGTATTAAGTCAGAATTTACAAGAAAACACAGTGAACACTTCAGACACTAGTGATACATTTTTCTTAGTGTAACAGAGAGTTAATTGTAACAGAGAGTTAATTGTAACAGAGAGTTAATTTCAAAAGAGAGTTAATTTCAAAAGAGAGTTAATTTCAAGAGAGAGTTAATTTCAAGAGAGAGTTAATTTCAAGAGAGAGTTAATTTCAAAAGAGAGTTAATTTCAAAAGAGAGTTAATTTCAAAAGAGAGTTAATTTCAAAAGAGAGTTAATTTCAAAAGAGAGTTAATTTCAAAAGAGAGTTAATTTCAGAGAGAGTTAATTTCAGTTATTTTCACTGTTATATTCAGTATAGAATAATTTTATTTTATGTATCAAACATAATAGTATCGTACCTTCGTGTACATTAGAGTGAAATGTCGTTTACATTTTATATTTTTGTTTGCAAATTTTTTTCAATTACTGAATTGAATTGACTTGCAAATTAAGAGAGAGAGTGTTTATAGAGAGTTTATAGATTTAGAGAGATATTTGAAGTCAGTTTTGAAGTCAGTTTTAGTTGCAAAGAAGTTGCAAAGAAGTTTTGAAGTCAGTTTTAGTTGCAAAGAAGTTGCAAGTCAGTTTTGAAGTCAGTTTTGAAGTCAGTTTTAGTTGCAAAGAAGTTTTGAAGTCAGTTTTAGTTGCAAAGAAGTTGCAAGTCAGTTTTGAAGTCAGTTTTCGTTGCAAAGAAGTTGCAAGTCAGTTTTGAAGTCAGTTTTCGTTGCAAAGAAGTTGCAAGTCAGTTTTGAAGTCAGTTTTAGTTGCAAAAAAGTTGCAAGTCAGTTTTGAAGTCAGTTTTAGTTGCAAAGAAGTTGCAAGTCAGTTTTGAAGTAAGTTTTAGTTGCAAATAAGTTGCAAGTCAGTTTTGAAGTAAGTTTTAGTTGCAAATAAATTGCAAGTCAGTTTCGTTGCAAATAAGTTGCAAATAAGTTTTGAAGTCAGAAGGTTGCGCCAAGATGGACAACCGCCCCAGAGATTTATAGAAATACTTGACAAGAGGTCAAGTCAGAAGGTTGCGCCAAGATGGACAACCGCCCCAGAGATTTATAGAAATACTTGACAAGAGGTCAAGTCAGAAGGTTGCGCCAAGATGGACAACCGCCCCCAGAGACATAGAAATACTTGGCAAGAGGTCAAGTCAGAAGGTTGCGCCAAAAGGGACAACCGCCCCAGAGATTTATAGAAATACTTGATAAGAGGTCAAGTCAGAAGGTTGCGCCAAAAGGGACAACCGCCCCAGAGATTTATAGAAATACTTGATAAGAGGTCAAGTCAGAAGGTTGCGCCAAAAGGGACAACCGCCCCAGAGATTTATAGAAATACTTGATAAGAGGTCAAGTCGGAAGGTTGCGCCAAAAGGGACAACCGCCCCAGAGATTTATAGAATACTTGATAAGAGTCAAGTCAGAGGTTGCGCCAAAAGGGACAACCGCCCCAGAGATTCATAGAATACTTGATAAGGTCAAGTCAATAGGTTGCATCAAGAGGGACAACCGCCTTAGTTTTGAAGAAGCCAGTTTTTGAAGAGCCAGTTTTGAAGCGTTCGTTTTGAAGCAGTTAGTTTTGAAGCAGTTAGTTTTGAAGCAGTTAGTTTTGAAGCAGTTAGTTTTGAAGCAGTTAGTTTTAAGAAGTCAGTTTTTAAGTCCAGTCATTTCAATGCAGTCAATTGAATTCAACTTTTTCTGTAAGTTAAAGAATTTAATTTAAGAAATGTAATTTAAGAATTTATTCAACTTTTTTTTTGTAAAGATAATTTAATTCAACCTGAATTGACCGGTTGCGTCTTTAGTTAACCTTTCTTTGTTTGTTGTAAGAAGGAAATGGACCGATTGTCTTCTTTTTTCATGACCATTGTTGCGTATAAAAATATATAGGTAAAATGACATATTTTATTGTTGGCAACCAAAACCGTTTTTTTACAAATGTTGGTAACGAGTTTTTATAATTATTGCGATTATATGATGACAGAAATAGTGTAATAATTAATCGATCATGTACCTAATTTATCTTGCTCTGTATGGTCGGGAATTTACCCGTAGGACCGCACATGCCCTAAATTTCAGTTGTGTTTATTCTTTTTTGTCATTTAATTTTAATAAAACTTCTACACAATAAAACATATGTATTTATCATATGCAAACAAGTTTTCAGACTAAAATATCAAATAATTCAGTCTATCAACATTTAACGAAAGAGTATAATTTTTCTACTTAACATACAAAAATTATTAAACCTTTTTAATATTTTTTTTAGTATAAAAATAATTTTTAATGTAAAATTTACCTGAAATTATTAAAAGAAAAGATTGTTCGAAATGCTTTCCTTCCATTCCAATAACACTTTTTATTCTTGGCCGAAACTCATCTAAGGTTCGATTTACTTTTATTTTTAAGAATATTATAAAATTATGTTTAGCTCATTAAAATGCATAAATTGATTTATATTTTTAATTTGTATTCTTAATTTTCTTAATTCAATTATCGTACCGATACTTCTGGTTAATGTTAATGGTTATATAGTTCATATATAGCTAGGAATGTTACTAGTCGAATTTAATTCCATCTTCAAAATTCAATTTTTAAACCGTGAGATTTACTTTCATCAATTGTAAGTCCTCTAAGTACATTTCTTTTTTATTACCTTAATTCGTGTAACTGATTTAATTAAATACTTAAATACTACCTTGAACTTGAAGGATTTTATAATAATAATGATAATAATAATAATAACAACAATAATTGACTCAAAAGATTTTATAACCCTAAACCCATCTTAAATTATTATACATTATTTTTAAACTTTGTTAATTCAAAAACCTCCCAAATCCCTACACATACACACGCATGTATGCGCACTATATATATATATATATATATATATACAAACCTTATGCTAAAATCATTGGATGTCACAATAAACTATTTCATAGCGTGAAAGTGCTAACTATGCTATTTATATAGTCCTACGCATTTTTGCTTACTATATATAAATTTTTGCTCAGGCGTTTATTCAGTTAATTTAAAAATTCTCTCAGCTAATCTGTCCCTCAAAGTTATGATACACACTTTGTATCTAATACACACAAATACACACTAGACCACAGGTCTATACATCATCCATTACGTAATTCGATTTTTTACCTACAATAGTCAATAAAAATTAGTTATAGACTGCACGATCAGGGTAACTTTGGAAAATAATTTATATTTTTCCCTTTTACCTACTATTCATTATGTATGTAATTTTCTCCACATAAATTTTTTTTTAAATTAACAATATCATTCTTTGTCTAACTTAATTGTTTGTCCAAATTAATGTATTAATCCTTTTATTTTGTTTACATAAATTAAAGTATTAATCTTTGAATTTTTTATATTTTATAAGCAAGTGTCATTTAAAGATTTGATTACTCTCCATTGTACGCAACCACCGAACTCACTTGTTCTGTATAAAAATTTGTAATGTAAAGAAAAATTCGTCATCTAACTTGTAGTAGTTAGGATGTTATTTTCTCATTTGTATTGTATTAATGGTACCCTATTAGATTATTGTATAAATATCATTTTTTTTAAAAGGGGAGAGCAATGTAAAAATGAAATGAATAATCAATATTCATTTTTACATAAGAACCAAAATCGCTTAACGCGAGTTTGGATAATAATTTTACTTGTGGCTTCCTATTTTTGTTCGTGTCAAAACCCTACGATCTACCATACCTATGGTTTAGTCGTATCCATTTTTATTTGTTATAGAAGTTATTAATTAATTATGATTGTCTTGCATCTCACCCTCGTCCCTAGATTATGCATACACATTGCATATAACAGGATTGGAACCCGTAGTTGTACTTCTTAGTCATTAATGCCCTCTCTTTGCCTCTAATTCGTTCTTGTAAATCTTCCTAATAATGATTTGTATTATACGTACAAAATTCAATAACTATGACGTCATAAAGTAACTTAATTCTCTTCACGTTTTCCATACCTTGAACACTAATCACGTGTTTAGTATTTGGACATCTTCCTTATTGAATGTATGGTAAATTCTTTAATAATAATAATAAGAATAATAATAATAATAATAAAAAGAAAAAAACTTCATTCTCTATACATCATTATTTATGTTGTTTCCTACCTATTGTCTACTGATACCTATCAACCTATCAGTCCATATTTTACGCGCGTCTATATTACGCACACAACCTATTCTGTTACTTACATGTAAAATACGTCCACATGTATTTTTTTATTTTTTCTTTTAAGTGCGTTCACCCTCACAAGACATTCATTAGGCTTACAGTAGTTAAATGCTCAAATTCGCGAATCAGCAGAACCAAACGTTTCTAAGATAAACATCCCCTTTCGCTCTGATCCAAATTTATAACATGTTAAACATATTATAACATATTATGTATATAAATCTATATCATGTGTGCCATGTACTTTGTATTATATTTCTAACATCTTAATTGTCTATTAATATGAAACACTGTAAAAACAAAACAAAGCTATAGTAACTGTTTAATTGTAATTAACTAATACTTTAATTAATAATAACTTGTAATGTACTTCAATGAAACTATAATTGAATGTAATGACTTTATATATAATGTAAGAATGTACTTTAATAGAACTGTAAGGGACAATCATAAGCGAATGGGAAGTAATCCATAATCGAAATCATAATTGTAATAAACCCAAACAAAAATGTACTCAGTCGTGAAATAATATCGCCTTCAGAAATGAAGACGTGGCAAAAAAAAATAAGATTAGTTTTTTTTTTATTTATTTTTTTTAATTTTTATTTGGAAACTTTCAAACACCTGATCGTGTTTAAAAGGGGGGAAACTTAACCTCCAACTGCCATCCCCCAACATTCAGGCATATTTTATACATGTATTTGTAAAATGAAGGACACTTCATTACGAGACTCTGCTTGGGTCACTGCTAAGAGACTCCCCTGGTTAGCAGCCTCGCTGCGGGGAGGGGGGCAGAGGCCCCTTGCCTCCTTAATATTTTTAGATTCCGGCCTGAGCTATGGTCGAAAGAGGTCGAACCTCTACCCCTGTAAATTCAGAGCAGTACCTGTATATTTTTAAGAAGTAAATTTACAGTAAGAGAAACTTTTTATTTTCCCCCTCGAGTTGGGCTATCGTCAGAGGAACTTAGTAAAGTCGATAAGTTATAAAGTATCAGAGAAAGAATTAGAAAATTATAGAAGAAAAGTAACAGAAGAAATATCCGTTGCTTGCCTCCGTAACTAGAACCCCCGTCGATCCGAACCGAATCAGGGCCATAGACGGAGGGGTTAACAGACTGGCGACCCTTTACCAGGATAAGAAGAAGATTTATAAAAGAAGATTTATAAAAGAAGATTTATAAAAGAAGATTTATCAGGATAAAACCATTTGACCGGCGTGTCACGACTTCTAGTTCGTAACATCCACCCTTGACCGGTGTGTCACGACTCCAAGTTCTCCACGCCTAGTTTTCATCCAAGAACAAGTGGCCAGCAAGACACGTCTTCAGGACACGTCTCTAAGGATTTCCCCATAGAAAATTTTGTTAAGTACATTTTGTTTTCTTAAGTAATTTATAAACACTTGAAAAGTCAGTATTATTAACAGTTAATAATGAGTATTAAGTCAGAATTTACAAGAAAACACAGTGAACACTTCAGACACTAGTGATACATTTTTCTTAGTGTAACAGAGAGTTAATTGTAACAGAGAGTTAATTGTAACAGAGAGTTAATTTCAAAAGAGAGTTAATTTCAAAAGAGAGTTAATTTCAAGAGAGAGTTAATTTCAAGAGAGAGTTAATTTCAAGAGAGAGTTAATTTCAAAAGAGAGTTAATTTCAAAAGAGAGTTAATTTCAAAAGAGAGTTAATTTCAAAAGAGTTAATTTCAAAAGAGAGTTAATTTCAAAAGAGAGTTAATTTCAGAGAGAGTTAATTTCAGTTATTTTCACTGTTATATTCAGTATAGAATAATTTTATTTTATGTATCAAACATAATAGTATCGTACCTTCGTGTACATTAGAGTGAAATGTCGTTTACATTTTATATTTTTTTGTTTGCAAATTTTTTTCAATTACTGAATTGAATTGACTTGCAAATTAAGAGAGAGAGTGTTTATAGAGAGTTTATAGATTTAGAGAGATATTTGAAGTCAGTTTTGAAGTCAGTTTTAGTTGCAAAGAAGTTGCAAAGAAGTTTTGAAGTCAGTTTTAGTTGCAAAGAAGTTGCAAGTCAGTTTTGAAGTCAGTTTTGAAGTCAGTTTTAGTTGCAAAGAAGTTTTGAAGTCAGTTTTAGTTGCAAAGAAGTTGCAAGTCAGTTTTGAAGTCAGTTTTCGTTGCAAAGAAGTTGCAAGTCAGTTTTGAAGTCAGTTTTCGTTGCAAAGAAGTTGCAAGTCAGTTTTGAAGTCAGTTTTAGTTGCAAAAAAGTTGCAAGTCAGTTTTGAAGTCAGTTTTAGTTGCAAAGAAGTTGCAAGTCAGTTTTGAAGTAAGTTTTAGTTGCAAATAAGTTGCAAGTCAGTTTTGAAGTAAGTTTTAGTTGCAAATAAATTGCAAGTCAGTTTCGTTGCAAATAAGTTGCAAATAAGTTTTGAAGTCAGAAGGTTGCGCCAAGATGGACAACCGCCCCAGAGATTTATAGAAATACTTGACAAGAGGTCAAGTCAGAAGGTTGCGCCAAGATGGACAACCGCCCCAGAGATTTATAGAAATACTTGACAAGAGGTCAAGTCAGAAGGTTGCGCCAAGATGGACAACCGCCCCAGAGACATAGAAATACTTGGCAAGAGGTCAAGTCAGAAGGTTGCGCCAAAAGGGACAACCGCCCCAGAGATTTATAGAAATACTTGATAAGAGGTCAAGTCAGAAGGTTGCGCCAAAAGGGACAACCGCCCCAGAGATTTATAGAAATACTTGATAAGAGGTCAAGTCAGAAGGTTGCGCCAAAAGGGACAACCGCCCCAGAGATTTATAGAAATACTTGATAAGAGGTCAAGTCGGAAGGTTGCGCCAAAAGGGACAACCGCCCCAGAGATTTATAGAAATACTTGATAAGAGGTCAAGTCAGAAGGTTGCGCCAAAAGGGACAACCGCCCCAGAGATTCATAGAAATACTTGATAAGAGGTCAAGTCAATAGGTTGCATCCAAGAGGGACAACCGCCTTAGTTTTGAAGAAGCCAGTTTTGAAGAAGCCAGTTTTGAAGCAGTTCGTTTTGAAGCAGTTAGTTTTGAAGCAGTTAGTTTTGAAGCAGTTAGTTTTGAAGCAGTTAGTTTTGAAGCAGTTAGTTTTTAAGAAGTCAGTTTTTAAGTCCCAAGTCATTTCAATGCAGTCAATTGAATTCAACTTTTTCTTTGTAAGTTAAGAGAATTTAATTTAAGAAAATGTAATTTAAGAATTTAATTCAACCTTTTTTTTGTAAAGATAATTTAATTCAACCTGAATTGACCGGGTTGCGTCTTTAGTTAACCTTTCTTTGTTTTGTTGTAAGAAGGAAATGGACCGATTTGTCTTCTTTTTCATGCCATTGTTGCGTATAAAAATATATAGGTAAAATGACATATTTTATTGTTGGCAACCAAAACCGTTTTTACAAATGTTGGTAACGAGTTTTATAATTATTGCGATTATATGATGACAGAAATAGTGTAATAATTAATCGATCATGTACCTAATTTATCTTGCTCTGTATGGTCGGGAAATTTACCCGTAGGACCGCACATGCCCTAAATTTCAGTTGTGTTTATTCTTTTTTGTCATTTAATTTTAATAAAACTTCTACACAATAAAACATATGTATTTATCATATGCAAACAAGTTTTCAGACTAAAATATCAAATAATTCAGTCTATCAACATTTAACGAAAGAGTATAATTTTTCTACTTAACATACAAAAATTATTAAACCTTTTAATATTTTTTTAGTATATAAAAATAATTTTTAATGTAAAATTTACCTGAAATTATTAAAAGAAAAGATTGTTCGAAATGCTTTCCTTCCATTCCAATAACACTTTTTATTCTTGGCCGAAACTCATCTAAGGTTCGATTTACTTTTATTTTTAAGAATATTATAAAATTATGTTTAGCTCATTAAAATGCATAAATTGATTTATATTTTTAATTTGTATTCTTAATTTTCTTAATTCAATTATCGTACCGATACTTCTGGTTAATGTTAATGGTTATATAGTTCATATATAGCTAGGAATGTTACTAGTCGAATTTAATTCCATCTTCAAAATTCAATTTTTAAACCGTGAGATTTACTTTCATCAATTGTAAGTCCTCTAAGTACATTTCTTTTTTATTACCTTAATTCGTGTAACTGATTTAATTAAATACTTAAATACTACCTTGAACTTGAAGGATTTTATAATAATAATGATAATAATAATAATAACAACAATAATTGACTCAAAAGATTTTATAACCCTAAACCCATCTTAAATTATTATACATTATTTTTAAACTTTGTTAATTCAAAAACCTCCCAAATCCCTACACATACACACGCATGTATGCGCACTATATATATATATATATATATATATATACAAACCTTATGCTAAAATCATTGGATGTCACAATAAACTATTTCATAGCGTGAAAGTGCTAACTATGCTATTTATATAGTCCTACGCATTTTTGCTTACTATATATAAATTTTTGCTCAGGCGTTTATTCAGTTAATTTAAAAATTCTCTCAGCTAATCTGTCCCTCAAAGTTATGATACACACTTTGTATCTAATACACACAAATACACACTAGACCACAGGTCTATACATCATCCATTACGTAATTCGATTTTTTACCTACAATAGTCAATAAAAATTAGTTATAGACTGCACGATCAGGGTAACTTTGGAAAATTTTATATTTTTCCCTTTTACCTACTATTCATTATGTATGTAATTTTCTCCACATAAATTTTTTTTTTAAATTAACAATATCATTCTTTGTCTAACTTAATTGTTTGTCCAAATTAATGTATTAATCCTTTTATTTTGTTTACATAAATTAAAGTATTAATCTTTGAATTTTTTATATTTTATAAGCAAGTGTCATTTAAAGATTTGATTACTCTCCATTGTACGCAACCACCGAACTCACTTGTTCTGTATAAAAATTTGTAATGTAAAGAAAAATTCGTCATCTAACTTGTAGTAGTTAGGATGTTATTTTCTCATTTGTATTGTATTAATGGTACCCTATTAGATTATTGTATAAATATCATTTTTTTTAAAAGGGGAGAGCAATGTAAAAATGAAATGAATAATCAATATTCATTTTTACATAAGAACCAAAATCGCTTAACGCGAGTTTGGATAATAATTTTACTTGTGGCTTCCTATTTTTGTTCGTGTCAAAACCCTACGATCTACCATACCTATGGTTTAGTCGTATCCATTTTTATTTGTTATAGAAGTTATTAATTAATTATGATTGTCTTGCATCTCACCCTCGTCCCTAGATTATGCATACACATTGCATATAACAGGATTGGAACCCGTAGTTGTACTTCTTAGTCATTAATGCCCTCTCTTTGCCTCTAATTCGTTCTTGTAAATCTTCCTAATAATGATTTGTATTATACGTACAAAATTCAATAACTATGACGTCATAAAGTAACTTAATTCTCTTCACGTTTTCCATACCTTGAACACTAAATCACGTGTTTAGTATTTGGACATCTTCCTTATTGAATGTATGGTAAATTCTTTAATAATAATAATAAGAATAATAATAATAATAATAAAAAAAAAACTTCATTCTCTATACATCATTATTTATGTTGTTTCCTACCTATTGTCTACTGATACCTATCAACCTATCAGTCCATATTTTACGCGCGTCTATATTACGCACACAACCTATTCTGTTACTTACATGTAAAATACGTCCACATGTATTTTTTTTATTTTTTCTTTTAAGTGCGTTCACCCTCACAAGACATTCATTAGGCTTACAGTAGTTAAATGCTCAAATTCGCGAATCAGCAGAACCAAACGTTTCTAAGATAAACATCCCCTTTCGCTCTGATCCAAATTTATAACATGTTAAACATATTATAACATATTATGTATATAAATCTATATCATGTGTGCCATGTACTTTGTATTATATTTCTAACATCTTAATTGTCTATTAATATGAAACACTGTAAAAACAAAACAAAGCTATAGTAACTGTTTAATTGTAATTAACTAATACTTTAATTAATAATAACTTGTAATGTACTTCAATGAAACTATAATTGAATGTAATGACTTTATATATAATGTAAGAATGTACTTTAATAGAACTGTAAGGGACAATCATAAGCGAATGGGAAGTAATCCATAATCGAAATCATAATTGTAATAAACCCAAACAAAAATGTACTCAGTCGTGAAATAATATCGCCTTCAGAAATGAAGACGTGGCAAAAAAAATAAGATTAGTTTTTATTTTTATTTATTTTTTTTAAATTTTTATTTGGAAACTTTCAAACACCTGATCGTGTTTAAAAGGGGGGAAACTTAACCTCCAACTGCCATCCCCCAACATTCAGGCATATTTTATACATGTATTTGTAAAATGAAGGACACTTCATTACGAGACTCTGCTTGGGTCACTGCTAAGAGACTCCCCTGGTTAGCAGCCTCGCTGCGGGGAGGGGGGGCAGAGGCCCCTTGCCTCCTTAATATTTTTAGATTCCGGCCTGAGCTATGGTCGAAAGAGGTCGAACCTCTACCCCTGTAAATTCAGAGCAGTACCTGTATATTTTTAAGAAGTAAATTTACAGTAAGAGAAACTTTTTATTTTCCCCCTCGAGTTGGGCTATCGTCAGAGGAACTTAGTAAAGTCGATAAGTTATAAAGTATCAGAGAAAGAATTAGAAAATTATAGAAGAAAAGTAACAGAAGAAATATCCGTTGCTTGCCTCCGTAACTAGAACCCCCGTCGATCCGAACCGAATCAGGGCCATAGACGGAGGGGTTAACAGACTGGCGACCCTTTACCAGGATAAGAAGAAGATTTATAAAAGAAGATTTATAAAAGAAGATTTATAAAAGAAGATTTATCAGGATAAAACCATTTGACCGGCGTGTCACGACTTCTAGTTCGTAACATCCACCCTTGACCGGTGTGTCACGACTCCAAGTTCTCGACGCCTAGTTTTCATCCAAGAACAAGTGGCCAGCAAGACACGTCTTCAGGACACGTCTCTAAGGATTTCCCCATAGAAAATTTTGTTAAGTACATTTTGTTTTCTTAAGTAATTTATAAACACTTGAAAAGTCAGTATTATTAACAGTTAATAATGAGTATTAAGTCAGAATTTACAAGAAAACACAGTGAACACTTCAGACACTAGTGATACATTTTTCTTAGTGTAACAGAGAGTTAATTGTAACAGAGAGTTAATTGTAACAGAGAGTTAATTTCAAAAGAGAGTTAATTTCAAAAGAGAGTTAATTTCAAGAGAGAGTTAATTTCAAGAGAGAGTTAATTTCAAGAGAGAGTTAATTTCAAAAGAGAGTTAATTTCAAAAGAGAGTTAATTTCAAAAGAGAGTTAATTTCAAAAGAGAATTAATTTCAAAAGAGAGTTAATTTCAAAAGAGAGTTAATTTCAGAGAGAGTTAATTTCAGTTATTTTCAGTTATATTCAGTATAGAATAATTTTATTTTATGTATCAAACATAATAGTATCGTACCTTCGTGTACATTAGAGTGAAATGTCGTTTACATTTTATATTTTTGTTTTCAAATTTTTTTCAATTACTGAATTGAATTGACTTGCAAATTAAGAGAGAGAGTGTTTATAGAGAGTTTATAGATTTAGAGAGATATTTGAAGTCAGTTTTGAAGTCAGTTTTAGTTGCAAAGAAGTTGCAAAGAAGTTTTGAAGTCAGTTTTAGTTGCAAAGAAGTTGCAAGTCAGTTTTGAAGTCAGTTTTGAAGTCAGTTTTAGTTGCAAAGAAGTTTTGAAGTCAGTTTTAGTTGCAAAGAAGTTGCAAGTCAGTTTTGAAGTCAGTTTTCGTTGCAAAGAAGTTGCAAGTCAGTTTTGAAGTCAGTTTTCGTTGCAAAGAAGTTGCAAGTCAGTTTTGAAGTCAGTTTTAGTTGCAAAAAAGTTGCAGGTCAGTTTTGAAGTCAGTTTTAGTTGCAAAGAAGTTGCAAGTCAGTTTGAAGTAAGTTTTAGTTGCAAATAAGTTGCAAGTCAGTTTTGAAGTAAGTTTTAGTTGCAAATAAATTGCAAGTCAGTTTCGTTGCAAATAAGTTGCAAATAAGTTTTGAAGTCAGAAGGTTGCGCCAAGATGGACAACCGCCCCAGAGATTTATAGAAATACTTGACAAGAGGTCAAGTCAGAAGGTTGCGCCAAGATGGACAACCGCCCCAGAGATTTATAGAAATACTTGACAAGAGGTCAAGTCAGAAGGTTGCGCCAAGATGGACAACCGCCCCCAGAGACATAGAAATACTTGGCAAGAGGTGAAGTCAGAAGGTTGCGCCAAAAGGGACAACCGCCCCAGAGATTTATAGAAATACTTGATAAGAGGTCAAGTCAGAAGGTTGCGCCAAAAGGGACAACCGCCCCAGAGATTTATAGAAATACTTGATAAGAGGTCAAGTCAGAAGGTTGCGCCAAAAGGGACAACCGCCCCAGAGATTCATAGAAATACTTGATAAGAGGTCAAGTCAATAGGTTGCATCCAAGAGGGACAACCGCCTTAGTTTTGAAGAAGCCAGTTTTGAAGAAGCCAGTTTTGAAGCAGTTCGTTTTGAAGCAGTTAGTTTTGAAGCAGTTAGTTTTGAAGCAGTTAGTTTTGAAGCAGTTAGTTTTGAAGCAGTTAGTTTTTAAGAAGTCAGTTTTTAAGTCCCAAGTCATTTCAATGCAGTCAATTGAATTCAACTTTTTCTTTGTAAGTTAAGAGAATTTAATTTAAGAAAATGTAATTTAAGAATTTAATTCAACCTTTTTTTTTGTAAAGATAATTTAATTCAACCTGAATTGACCGGGTTGCGTCTTTAGTTAACCTTTCTTTGTTTTGTTGTAAGAAGGAAATGGACCGATTTGTCTTCTTTTTCATGCCATTGTTGCGTATAAAAAATATAGGTAAAATGACATATTTTATTGTTGGCAACCAAAACCGTTTTTACAAATGTTGGTAACGAGTTTTATAATTATTGCGATTATATGATGACAGAAATAGTGTAATAATTAATCGATCATGTACCTAATTTATCTTGCTCTGTATGGTCGGGAAATTTACCCGTAGGACCGCACATGCCCTAAATTTCAGTTGTGTTTATTCTTTTTTGTCATTTAATTTTAATAAAACTTCTACACAATAAAACATATGTATTTTATCATATGCAAACAAGTTTTCAGACTAAAATATCAAATAATTCAGTCTATCAACATTTAACGAAAGAGTATAATTTTTCTACTTAACATACAAAAATTATTAAACCTTTTTAATATTTTTTTTAGTATATAAAAATAATTTTTAATGTAAAATTTACCTGAAATTATTAAAAGAAAAGATTGTTCGAATGCTTTCCTTCCATTCCAATAACACTTTTTATTCTTGGCCGAAACTCATCTAAGGTTCGATTTACTTTTATTTTAAGAATATTATAAAATTATGTTTAGCTCATTAAAATGCATAAATTGATTTATATTTTTAATTTGTATTCTTAATTTTCTTAATTCAATTATCGTACCGATACTTCTGGTTAATGTTAATGGTTATATAGTTCATATATAGCTAGGAATGTTACTATTCGAATTTAATTCCATCTTCAAAATTCAATTTTTAAACCGTGAGATTTACTTTCATCAATTGTAAGTCCTCTAAGTACATTTCTTTTTTATTACCTTAATTCGTGTAACTGATTTAATTAAATACTTAAATACTACCTTGAACTTGAAGGATTTATAATAATAATGATAATAATAATAATAACAACAATAATTGACTCAAAAGATTTTATAACCCTAAACCCATCTTAAATTATTATACATTATTTTTAAACTTTGTTAATTCAAAAACCTCCCAAATCCCTACACATACACACGCATGTATGCGCACTATATATATATATATTTAGGCCGTTTCGAAAAATCGAAATTTATGATGGCTCAACGCACACATACTAAAAACGTAATATGTCATGAATAAAGACTTCATGCAAAATATTAAGACAAGAGCTTATTGTTATCCCACCCCTCAATGCATATCTATTTTACCCCTCATGAGAAAATTTTCATTTTTCTGGCAAATATATTTATTTATTTTGTGATGTCCTCTTAAATTTGGTATATAAAATTCATAAATAAAATTGGAAGATAAGTAGGTCATTTTCAGGAATGGTCCAGTAACCCCCCTATATTCTTTAGAGAATTCTAGAAAATTCTTCCTTCAGGATAACTATTCTAGAATTTCCATTTTTTCCCTTTATGGATTATATGATGTTTTATTTGCTTTTTCATCTATAATTACTGATATTTTCACAAGTTTACTGTTCTAGAAAGGTTACTTCATGTTACTTTACAACTTTCTTACAGTAATCAAGTCATAATATAATTTAGGTGAGTGATTAATGATTATATTATATTATTATTAAGACTAACAGGTGGTAAAACTTTTTCCCTCAGAATTATGGCAAAAACCAGAAACAAGTGTGAAGTCTGGTTGGTCGGACAAGTGCTGGAAGAGGGTTTTTCTGAGAAGCAGCTTCCAACTAACAGTGATGTCCTTAAACGTCTTTTTTATCACATTAGGTGGGAAAGCAAAATGTCTCTGTAGCTTGCGCAACTGTAGCCAACGAAGTTATTGCTATGTGGGAAAAAGCCTCCTTAATTACATCCCACAAGCCTTATATTGTCTCAAAGCTTAAAAGGCTTTACAATAAGCATGAAGGGCTAGTCAAGAACCGAACTCGACGAACTCCTACCCAAGAGAGAATGAAGCAGAATTTGTCACCAGCTTAAAGAAGCTTTTCGATGTAGCTCATTCAGAAGTGGAAACAGAAATAAAATTGCAGGAGGATAAAGATTTTCTTAAGGATCAAAGGAACGATCGGAAAATGATTATGGGTCCAGAAGACAAGGAGTTTTCAAGAAAGGCAAAAGCACGACAGATAAGCATGGAAAGAATGGAAAAACTTCGCAGGAAATCAAAGGAAGAAATGAGGCAATTGACAAAGGTTGTGGATCTCAACCAATGTGAAAATTCCAGTTCAGGAGGAAGTGAAGAATCATCTGGTGATGAATTGTTTTATAGAGCACTCTCATCATCATCTTCAAAAAAGGAGAAGCTTGAACCAGGTGTAATTGTTAGGGATAAAAAGTTCTTGGCTGCTCTGGACCGCACTGGAACATCTGCAAGAGCTGCTATGCACATTGTGGCACCTGCCCTTTCAGCTGCTGGAGTGGAAATTGAAGAGATCACACTTTCATCATCCTCTTTCTACAGGTCTCGGCGATCAACACGGATGCAGATGGGAGAAGACATTAAAGCCAGTTTCCAACCAAATACCCCTTTAATAATTCATTTTGATGGAAAGCTTCTTCCATCCATGCATGGGGGTAAGATTGATGTAATGCCCATTGTTGTGACTGGTGCAGGCGAATTAGAAAAATTACTGTCTATTCCAAAGCTTATTTCTGGAACGGGAGAAGAAATGGGGAGAGCAGTTTTAGATGTCTTGAAGCAATGGCCACAAGTAAATGAGTGGGTAGCAGGCCTTTGTATTGATACTACTGCAAGCAATACAGGTATCCATGCTGGGGCTTGTACCATCATCCAAAAGGCCCTTCAGAGATCACTCCTTTTTCTGGCATGCCGCCACCATATCCACGAGCTTCTTATCACTGCAGTTTTTGACATGTTTTTCTCTTCTTCGGGTCCACAAATTCCCTTATTCAATCGATTCAGAGATTGTTGGGATAACATTGATCATTGGATCTTGAAGCACAGAGACAAGCTTATTTCTTTCATCAACTCCAAACTTCAAGAGGGCCACACTCGAGGTGACTACAGGGAATACTTAGAACTTGCACTTATCTTCCTTGGTTGTCCAATGCCTAAAACAAATAAAGGCTCTGATAGCAGATTCCACTACCCAGGAGCTTACAGCAGAGCTAGATGGATGGGAAAGGGCATCTATTCCTTAAAAATTTACTTATTTAGGAACCAATTCCTTCTCACCCCTCATGAAAAACAAGCTCTGATACGAATAAACGCCTTTTCAGTGACAGTTTATCTTCAAGCTTGGTATACATCTCCAGTTGGAATTGATGCTCCAGCAAATGATTTGGCCCTCCTCAAGATGCTACATATCTACAAGATCCAGGTTGATAAGGAAGTGGGTGCTACAGCCCTCAAAAAACTTCAGAACCATGGTTGGTACTTGAATGAGGATCTTGTAGGATTTGGCTTTTTCTCAAACCTCGTGACTGAAGATGATAAGGTTCTAATGCTCCACAACCTTCACCACGCGCTCCTCGAAAAGTGAGGGCAAGAAAGGTGGACCCCCGAATGTTGCAAAAACCCAATGACTTAAAGATTACCAGTTTTGTCACAACTCAAACACAAGACTTCTTCAAGTGTTTGAAAATAGAAATTCCCAAGAAACTTGAAGACATTGAGGAGCACCGTAATCGGGTCATGGCAGTCAAGTAATCAACGACTGTGCTGAACGAGGAGTCAAACTGGCTACAGAGTTTAATGAGAAGCTCACAAAGAGTGAGGAAGAGACAACTGGCCTTTCAAATCATTGAAAATCAGAGAAAGGAGGTCCCTCAGCCACTGAAATCCCTATATTCTTAATCAATATATGTCTTAAATAGAATTTAAGTCGCTTGTTTTAAAACATATTTTTCGTTCAATCTTATATTTGCTCTAATTATCCATTAATGTAAAAGAAGTGCCATCTGAGGGGTGCCTTTTTATCATTCAAATAAAATGATATTTTGTCTATTTGTTTTTCTTCCTTTATATAAAAAAATAAAAGTGTGTGCGTTTCAAAATTCAATTTGAAAAATTACCATATAATCGTGAAACAGTCTAATATATATTATATATATATATATATATATATATACAAACCTTATGCTAAAATCATTGGATGTCACAATAAACTATTTCATAGCGTGAAAGTGCTAACTATGCTATTTATATAGTCCTACGCATTTTTGCTTACTATATATAAATTTTTGCTCAGGCGTTTATTCAGTTAATTTAAAAATTCTCTCAGCTAATCTGTCCCTCAAAGTTATGATACACACTTTGTATCTAATACACACAAATACACACTAGACCACAGGTCTATACATCATCCATTACGTAATTCGATTTTTTACCTACAATAGTCAATAAAAATTAGTTATAGACTGCACGATCAGGGTAACTTTGGAAATAATTTATATTTTTCTCTTTTACCTACTATTCATTATGTATGTAATTTTCTCCACATAAATTTTTTTTTTAAATTAACAATATCATTCTTTGTCTAACTTAATTGTTTGTCCAAATTAATGTATTAATCCTTTTATTTTGTTTACATAAATTAAAGTATTAATCTTTGAATTTTTTATATTTTAAAGCAAGTGTCATTTAAAGATTTGATTACTCTCCATTGTACGCAACCACCGAACTCACTTGTTCTGTATAAAAATTTGTAATGTAAAGAAAAATTCGTCATCTAACTTGTAGTAGTTAGGATGTTATTTTCTCATTTGTATTGTATTAATGGTACCCTATTAGATTATTGTATAAATATCATTTTTTTTAAAAGGGGAGAGCAATGTAAAAATGAAATGAATAATCAATATTCATTTTTACATAAGAACCAAAATCGCTTAACGCGAGTTTGGATAATAATTTTACTTGTGGCTTCCTATTTTTGTTCGTGTCAAAACCCTACGATCTACCATACCTATGGTTTAGTCGTATCCATTTTTATTTGTTATAGAAGTTATTAATTAATTATGATTGTCTTGCATCTCACCCTCGTCCCTAGATTATGCATACACATTGCATATAACAGGATTGGAACCCGTAGTTGTACTTCTTAGTCATTAATGCCCTCTCTTTGCCTCTAATTCGTTCTTGTAAATCTTCCTAATAATGATTTGTATTATACGTACAAAATTCAATAACTATGACGTCATAAAGTAACTTAATTCTCTTCACGTTTTCCATACCTTGAACACTAAATCACGTGTTTAGTATTTGGACATCTTCCTTATTGAATGTATGGTAAATTCTTTAATAATAATAATAAGAATAATAATAATAATAAAAAGAAAAAAACTTCATTCTCTATACATCATTATTTATGTTGTTTCCTACCTATTGTCTACTGATACCTATCAACCTATCAGTCCATATTTTACGCGCGTCTATATTACGCACACAACCTATTCTGTTACTTACATGTAAAATACGTCCACATGTATTTTTTTTATTTTTTCTTTTAAGTGCGTTCACCCTCACAAGACATTCATTAGGCTTACAGTAGTTAAATGCTCAAATTCGCGAATCAGCAGAACCAAACGTTTCTAAGATAAACATCCCCTTTCGCTCTGATCCAAATTTATAACATGTTAAACATATTATAACATATTATGTATATAAATCTATATCATGTGTGCCATGTACTTTGTATTATATTTCTAACATCTTAATTGTCTATTAATATGAAACACTGTAAAAACAAAACAAAGCTATAGTAACTGTTTAATTGTAATTAACTAATACTTTAATTAATAATAACTTGTAATGTACTTCAATGAAACTATAATTGAATGTAATGACTTTATATATAATGTAAGAATGTACTTTAATAGAACTGTAAGGGACAATCATAAGCGAATGGGAAGTAATCCATAATCGAAATCATAATTGTAATAAACCCAAACAAAAATGTACTCAGTCGTGAAATAATATCGCCTTCAGAAATGAAGACGTGGCAAAAAAAAATAAGATTAGTTTATTTTATTTATTTTTTTTTTTAAATTTTTATTTGGAAACTTTCAAACACCTGATCGTGTTTAAAAGGGGGGAAACTTAACCTCCAACTGCCATCCCCCAACATTCAGGCATATTTTATACATGTATTTGTAAAATGAAGGACACTTCATTACGAGACTCTGCTTGGGTCACTGCTAAGAGACTCCCTGGTTAGCAGCCTCGCTGCGGGGAGGGGGGCAGAGGCCCCTTGCCTCCTTAATATTTTTAGATTCCGGCCTGAGCTATGGTCGAAAGAGGTCGAACCTCTACCCCTGTAAATTCAGAGCAGTACCTGTATATTTTTAAGAAGTAAATTTACAGTAAGAGAAACTTTTTATTTTCCCCCTCGAGTTGGGCTATCGTCAGAGGAACTTAGTAAAGTCGATAAGTTATAAAGTATCAGAGAAAGAATTAGAAAATTATAGAAGAAAAGTAACAGAAGAAATATCCGTTGCTTGCCTCCGTAACTAGAACCCCCGTCGATCCGAACCGAATCAGGGCCATAGACGGAGGGGTTAACAGACTGGCGACCCTTTACCAGGATAAGAAGAAGATTTATAAAAGAAGATTTATAAAAGAAGATTTATAAAAGAAGATTTATCAGGATAAAACCATTTGACCGGCGTGTCACGACTTCTAGTTCGTAACATCCACCCTTGACCGGTGTGTCACGACTCCAAGTTCTCCACGCCTAGTTTTCATCCAAGAACAAGTGGCCAGCAAGACACGTCTTCAGGACACGTCTCTAAGGATTTCCCCATAGAAAATTTTGTTAAGTACATTTTGTTTTCTTAAGTAATTTATAAACACTTGAAAAGTCAGTATTATTAACAGTTAATAATGAGTATTAAGTCAGAATTTACAAGAAACACAGTGAACACTTCAGACACTAGTGATACATTTTTCTTAGTGTAACAGAGAGTTAATTGTAACAGAGAGTTAATTGTAACAGAGAGTTAATTTCAAAAGAGAGTTAATTTCAAAAGAGAGTTAATTTCAAGAGAGAGTTAATTTCAAGAGAGAGTTAATTTCAAGAGAGAGTTAATTTCAAAAGAGAGTTAATTTCAAAAGAGAGTTAATTTCAAAAGAGAGTTAATTTCAAAAGAGAAATTTCAAAAGAGAGTTAATTTCAAAAGAGAGTTAATTTCAGAGAGAGTTAATTTCAGTTATTTTCAGTTATATTCAGTATAGAATAATTTTATTTTATGTATCAAACATAATAGTATCGTACCTTCGTGTACATTAGAGTGAAATGTCGTTTACATTTTATATTTTTGTTTGCAAATTTTTTTCAATTACTGAATTGAATTGACTTGCAAATTAAGAGAGAGAGTGTTTATAGAGAGTTTATAGATTTAGAGAGATATTTGAAGTCAGTTTTGAAGTCAGTTTTAGTTGCAAAGAAGTTGCAAAGAAGTTTTGAAGTCAGTTTTAGTTGCAAAGAAGTTGCAAGTCAGTTTTGAAGTCAGTTTTGAAGTCAGTTTTAGTTGCAAAGAAGTTTTGAAGTCAGTTTTAGTTGCAAAGAAGTTGCAAGTCAGTTTTGAAGTCAGTTTTCGTTGCAAAGAAGTTGCAAGTCAGTTTTGAAGTCAGTTTTCGTTGCAAAGAAGTTGCAAGTCAGTTTTGAAGTCAGTTTTAGTTGCAAAAAAGTTGCAAGTCAGTTTTGAAGTCAGTTTTAGTTGCAAAGAAGTTGCAAGTCAGTTTTGAAGTAAGTTTTAGTTGCAAATAAGTTGCAAGTCAGTTTTGAAGTAAGTTTTAGTTGCAAATAAATTGCAAGTCAGTTTCGTTGCAAATAAGTTGCAAATAAGTTTTGAAGTCAGAAGGTTGCGCCAAGATGGACAACCGCCCCAGAGATTTATAGAAATACTTGACAAGAGGTCAAGTCAGAAGGTTGCGCCAAGATGGACAACCGCCCCAGAGATTTATAGAAATACTTGACAAGAGGTCAAGTCAGAAGGTTGCGCCAAGATGGACAACCGCCCCCAGAGACATAGAAATACTTGGCAAGAGGTCAAGTCAGAAGGTTGCGCCAAAAGGGACAACCGCCCCAGAGATTTATAGAAATACTTGATAAGAGGTCAAGTCAGAAGGTTGCGCCAAAAGGGACAACCGCCCCAGAGATTTATAGAAATACTTGATAAGAGGTCAAGTCAGAAGGTTGCGCCAAAAGGGACAACCGCCCCAGAGATTTATAGAAATACTTGATAAGAGGTCAAGTCGGAAGGTTGCGCCAAAAGGGACAACCGCCCCAGAGATTTATAGAAATACTTGATAAGAGGTCAAGTCAGAAGGTTGCGCCAAAAGGGACAACCGCCCCAGAGATTCATAGAAATACTTGATAAGAGGTCAAGTCAATAGGTTGCATCCAAGAGGGACAACCGCCTTAGTTTTGAAGAAGCCAGTTTTGAAGAAGCCAGTTTTGAAGCAGTTCGTTTTGAAGCAGTTAGTTTTGAAGCAGTTAGTTTTGAAGCAGTTAGTTTTGAAGCAGTTAGTTTTGAAGCAGTTAGTTTTTAAGAAGTCAGTTTTTAAGTCCCAAGTCATTTCAATGCAGTCAATTGAATTCAACTTTTTCTTTGTAAGTTAAGAGAATTTAATTTAAGAAAATGTAATTTAAGAATTTAATTCAACCTTTTTTTTTGTAAAGATAATTTAATTCAACCTGAATTGACCGGGTTGCGTCTTTAGTTAACCTTTCTTTGTTTTGTTGTAAGAAGGAAATGGACCGATTTGTCTTCTTTTTCATGCCATTGTTGCGTATAAAAATATATAGGTAAAATGACATATTTTATTGTTGGCAACCAAAACCGTTTTTACAAATGTTGGTAACGAGTTTTATAATTATTGCGATTATATGATGACAGAAATAGTGTAATAATTAATCGATCATGTACCTAATTTATCTTGCTCTGTATGGTCGGGAAATTTACCCGTAGGACCGCACATGCCCTAAATTTCAGTTGTGTTTATTCTTTTTTGTCATTTAATTTTAATAAAACTTCTACACAATAAAACATATGTATTTATCATATGCAAACAAGTTTTCAGACTAAAATATCAAATAATTCAGTCTATCAACATTTAACGAAAGAGTATAATTTTTCTACTTAACATACAAAAATTATTAAACCTTTTTAATATTTTTTTTAGTATATAAAAATAATTTTTAATGTAAAATTTACCTGAAATTATTAAAAGAAAAGATTGTTCGAAATGCTTTCCTTCCATTCCAATAACACTTTTTATTCTTGGCCGAAACTCATCTAAGGTTCGATTTACTTTTATTTTTAAGAATATTATAAAATTATGTTTAGCTCATTAAAATGCATAAATTGATTTATATTTTTAATTTGTATTCTTAATTTTCTTAATTCAATTATCGTACCGATACTTCTGGTTAATGTTAATGGTTATATAGTTCATATATAGCTAGGAATGTTACTAGTCGAATTTAATTCCATCTTCAAAATTCAATTTTTAAACCGTGAGATTTACTTTCATCAATTGTAAGTCCTCTAAGTACATTTCTTTTTTATTACCTTAATTCGTGTAACTGATTTAATTAAATACTTAAATACTACCTTGAACTTGAAGGATTTTATAATAATAATGATAATAATAATAATAACAACAATAATTGACTCAAAAGATTTTATAACCCTAAACCCATCTTAAATTATTATACATTATTTTTAAACTTTGTTAATTCAAAAACCTCCCAAATCCCTACACATACACACGCATGTATGCGCACTATATATATATATATATATATATATATATATATATATATATATATACAAACCTTATGCTAAAATCATTGGATGTCACAATAAACTATTTCATAGCGTGAAAGTGCTAACTATGCTATTTATATAGTCCTACGCATTTTTGCTTACTATATAAATTTTTGCTCAGGCGTTTATTCAGTTAATTTAAAAATTCTCTCAGCTAATCTGTCCCTCAAAGTTATGATACACACTTTGTATCTAATACACACAAATACACACTAGACCACAGGTCTATACATCATCCATTACGTAATTCGATTTTTTACCTACAATAGTCAATAAAAATTAGTTATAGACTGCACGATCAGGGTAACTTTGGAAAATAATTTATATTTTTCCCTTTTACCTACTATTCATTATGTATGTAATTTTCTCCACATAAATTTTTTTTTAAATTAACAATATCATTCTTTGTCTAACTTAATTGTTTGTCCAAATTAATGTATTAATCCTTTTATTTTGTTTACATAAATTAAAGTATTAATCTTTGAATTTTTTATATTTTATAAGCAAGTGTCATTTAAAGATTTGATTACTCTCCATTGTACGCAACCACCGAACTCACTTGTTCTGTATAAAAATTTGTAATGTAAAGAAAAATTCGTCATCTAACTTGTAGTAGTTAGGATGTTATTTTCTCATTTGTATTGTATTAATGGTACCCTATTAGATTATTGTATAAATATCATTTTTTTTAAAAGGGGAGAGCAATGTAAAAATGAAATGAATAATCAATATTCATTTTTACATAAGAACCAAAATCGCTTAACGCGAGTTTGGATAATAATTTTACTTGTGGCTTCCTATTTTTGTTCGTGTCAAAACCCTACGATCTACCATACCTATGGTTTAGTCGTATCCATTTTTATTTGTTATAGAAGTTATTAATTAATTATGATTGTCTTGCATCTCACCCTCGTCCCTAGATTATGCATACACATTGCATATAACAGGATTGGAACCCGTAGTTGTACTTCTTAGTCATTAATGCCCTCTCTTTGCCTCTAATTCGTTCTTGTAAATCTTCCTAATAATGATTTGTATTATACGTACAAAATTCAATAACTATGACGTCATAAAGTAACTTAATTCTCTTCACGTTTTCCATACCTTGAACACTGAATCACGTGTTTAGTATTTGGACATCTTCCTTATTGAATGTATGGTAAATTCTTTAATAATAATAATAAGAATAATAATAATAATAATAAAAGAAAAAAACTTCATTCTCTATACATCATTATTTATGTTGTTTCCTACCTATTGTCTACTGATACCTATCAACCTATCAGTCCATATTTTACGCGCGTCTATATTACGCACACAACCTATTCTGTTACTTACATGTAAAATACGTCCACATGTATTTTTTTTATTTTTTCTTTTAAGTGCGTTCACCCTCACAAGACATTCATTAGGCTTACAGTAGTTAAATGCTCAAATTCGCGAATCAGCAGAACCAAACGTTTCTAAGATAAACATCCCCTTTCGCTCTGATCCAAATTTATAACATGTTAAACATATTATAACATATTATGTATATAAATCTATATCATGTGTGCCATGTACTTTGTATTATATTTCTAACATCTTAATTGTCTATTAATATGAAACACTGTAAAAACAAAACAAAGCTATAGTAACTGTTTAATTGTAATTAACTAATACTTTAATTAATAATAACTTGTAATGTACTTCAATGAAACTATAATTGAATGTAATGACTTTATATATAATGTAAGAATGTACTTTAATAGAACTGTAAGGGACAATCATAAGCGAATGGGAAGTAATCCATAATCGAAATCATAATTGTAATAAACCCAAACAAAAATGTACTCAGTCGTGAAATAATATCGCCTTCAGAAATGAAGACGTGGCAAAAAAAAATAAGATTAGTTTTTATTTTTATTTATTTTTTTTTAATTTTTATTTGGAAACTTTCAAACACCTGATCGTGTTTAAAAGGGGGGAAACTTAACCTCCAACTGCCATCCCCCAACATTCAGGCATATTTTATACATGTATTTGTAAAATGAAGGACACTTCATTACGAGACTCTGCTTGGGTCACTGCTAAGAGACTCCCTGGTTAGCAGCCTCGCTGCGGGGAGGGGGGGCAGAGGCCCCTTGCCTCCTTAATATTTTTAGATTCCGGCCTGAGCTATGGTCGAAAGAGGTCGAACCTCTACCCCTGTAAATTCAGAGCAGTACCTGTATATTTTTAAGAAGTAAATTTACAGTAAGAGAAACTTTTTATTTTCCCCCTCGAGTTGGGCTATCGTCAGAGGAACTTAGTAAAGTCGATAAGTTATAAAGTATCAGAGAAAGAATTAGAAAATTATAGAAGAAAAGTAACAGAAGAAATATCCGTTGCTTGCCTCCGTAACTAGAACCCCCGTCGATCCGAACCGAATCAGGGCCATAGACGGAGGGGTTAACAGACTGGCGACCCTTTACCAGGATAAGAAGAAGATTTATAAAAGAAGATTTATAAAAGAAGATTTATAAAAGAAGATTTATCAGGATAAAACCATTTGACCGGCGTGTCACGACTTCTAGTTCGTAACATCCACCCTTGACCGGTGTGTCACGACTCCAAGTTCTCCACGCCTAGTTTTCATCCAAGAACAAGTGGCCAGCAAGACACGTCTTCAGGACACGTCTCTAAGGATTTCCCCATAGAAAATTTTGTTAAGTACATTTTGTTTTCTTAAGTAATTTATAAACACTTGAAAAGTCAGTATTATTAACAGTTAATAATGAGTATTAAGTCAGAATTTACAAGAAAACACAGTGAACACTTCAGACACTAGTGATACATTTTTCTTAGTGTAACAGAGAGTTAATTGTAACAGAGAGTTAATTGTAACAGAGAGTTAATTTCAAAAGAGAGTTAATTTCAAAAGAGAGTTAATTTCAAGAGAGAGTTAATTTCAAGAGAGAGTTAATTTCAAGAGAGAGTTAATTTCAAAAGAGAGTTAATTTCAAAAGAGAGTTAATTTCAAAGAGAGTTAATTTCAAAAGAGAGTTAATTTCAAAAGAGAGTTAATTTCAAAAGAGAGTTAATTTCAGAGAGAGTTAATTTCAGTTATTTTCACTGTTATATTCAGTATAGAATAATTTTATTTTATGTATCAAACATAATAGTATCGTACCTTCGTGTACATTAGAGTGAAATGTCGTTTACATTTTATATTTTTTTTGCAAATTTTTTTCAATTACTGAATTGAATTGACTTGCAAATTAAGAGAGAGAGTGTTTATAGAGAGTTTATAGATTTAGAGAGATATTTGAAGTCAGTTTTGAAGTCAGTTTTAGTTGCAAAGAAGTTGCAAAGAAGTTTTGAAGTCAGTTTTAGTTGCAAAGAAGTTGCAAGTCAGTTTTGAAGTCAGTTTTGAAGTCAGTTTTAGTTGCAAAGAAGTTTTGAAGTCAGTTTTAGTTGCAAAGAAGTTGCAAGTCAGTTTTGAAGTCAGTTTTCGTTGCAAAGAAGTTGCAAGTCAGTTTTGAAGTCAGTTTTCGTTGCAAAGAAGTTGCAAGTCAGTTTTGAAGTCAGTTTTAGTTGCAAAAAAGTTGCAAGTCAGTTTTGAAGTCAGTTTTAGTTGCAAAGAAGTTGCAAGTCAGTTTTGAAGTAAGTTTTAGTTGCAAATAAGTTGCAAGTCAGTTTTGAAGTAAGTTTTAGTTGCAAATAAATTGCAAGTCAGTTTCGTTGCAAATAAGTTGCAAATAAGTTTTGAAGTCAGAAGGTTGCGCCAAGATGGACAACCGCCCCAGAGATTTATAGAAATACTTGACAAGAGGTCAAGTCAGAAGGTTGCGCCAAGATGGACAACCGCCCCAGAGATTTATAGAAATACTTGACAAGAGGTCAAGTCAGAAGGTTGCGCCAAGATGGACAACCGCCCCCAGAGACATAGAAATACTTGGCAAGAGGTCAAGTCAGAAGGTTGCGCCAAAAGGGACAACCGCCCCAGAGATTTATAGAAATACTTGATAAGAGGTCAAGTCAGAAGGTTGCGCCAAAAGGGACAACCGCCCCAGAGATTTATAGAAATACTTGATAAGAGGTCAAGTCAGAAGGTTGCGCCAAAAGGGACAACCGCCCCAGAGATTTATAGAAATACTTGATAAGAGGTCAAGTCGGAAGGTTGCGCCAAAAGGGACAACCGCCCCAGAGATTTATAGAAATACTTGATAAGAGGTCAAGTCAGAAGGTTGCGCCAAAAGGGACAACCGCCCCAGAGATTCATAGAAATACTTGATAAGAGGTCAAGTCAATAGGTTGCATCCAAGAGGGACAACCGCCTTAGTTTTGAAGAAGCCAGTTTTGAAGAAGCCAGTTTTGAAGCAGTTCGTTTTGAAGCAGTTAGTTTTGAAGCAGTTAGTTTTGAAGCAGTTAGTTTTGAAGCAGTTAGTTTTGAAGCAGTTAGTTTTTAAGAAGTCAGTTTTTAAGTCCCAAGTCATTTCAATGCAGTCAATTGAATTCAACTTTTTCTTTGTAAGTTAAGAGAATTTAATTTAAGAAAATGTAATTTAAGAATTTAATTCAACCTTTTTTTTTGTAAAGATAATTTAATTCAACCTGAATTGACCGGGTTGCGTCTTTAGTTAACCTTTCTTTGTTTTGTTGTAAGAAGGAAATGGACCGATTTGTCTTCTTTTTCATGCCATTGTTGCGTATAAAAATATATAGGTAAAATGACATATTTTATTGTTGGCAACCAAAACCGTTTTTACAAATGTTGGTAACGAGTTTTATAATTATTGCGATTATATGATGACAGAAATAGTGTAATAATTAATCGATCATGTACCTAATTTATCTTGCTCTGTATGGTCGGGAAATTTACCCGTAGGACCGCACATGCCCTAAATTTCAGTTGTGTTTATTCTTTTTTGTCATTTAATTTTAATAAAACTTCTACACAATAAAACATATGTATTTATCATATGCAAACAAGTTTTCAGACTAAAATATCAAATAATTCAGTCTATCAACATTTAACGAAAGAGTATAATTTTTCTACTTAACATACAAAAATTATTAAACCTTTTTAATATTTTTTTTAGTATATAAAAATAATTTTTAATGTAAAATTTACCTGAAATTATTAAAAGAAAAGATTGTTCGAAATGCTTTCCTTCCATTCCAATAACACTTTTTATTCTTGGCCGAAACTCATCTAAGGTTCGATTTACTTTTATTTTTAAGAATATTATAAAATTATGTTTAGCTCATTAAAATGCATAAATTGATTTATATTTTTAATTTGTATTCTTAATTTTCTTAATTCAATTATCGTACCGATACTTCTGGTTAATGTTAATGGTTATATAGTTCATATATAGCTAGGAATGTTACTAGTCGAATTTAATTCCATCTTCAAAATTCAATTTTTAAACCGTGAGATTTACTTTCATCAATTGTAAGTCCTCTAAGTACATTTCTTTTTATTACCTTAATTCGTGTAACTGATTTAATTAAATACTTAAATACTACCTTGAACTTGAAGGATTTTATAATAATAATGATAATAATAATAATAACAACAATAATTGACTCAAAAGATTTTATAACCCTAAACCCATCTTAAATTATTATACATTATTTTTAAACTTTGTTAATTCAAAAACCTCCCAAATCCCTACACATACACACGCATGTATGCGCACTATATATATATATATATATATATATATATATATATATATATATACAAACCTTATGCTAAAATCATTGGATGTCACAATAAACTATTTCATAGCGTGAAAGTGCTAACTATGCTATTTATATAGTCCTACGCATTTTTGCTTACTATATATAAATTTTTGCTCAGGCGTTTATTCAGTTAATTTAAAAATTCTCTCAGCTAATCTGTCCCTCAAAGTTATGATACACACTTTGTATCTAATACACACAAATACACACTAGACCACAGGTCTATACATCATCCATTACGTAATTCGATTTTTTACCTACAATAGTCAATAAAAATTAGTTATAGACTGCACGATCAGGGTAACTTTGGAAAATAATTTATATTTTTCCCTTTTACCTACTATTCATTATGTATGTAATTTTCTCCACATAAATTTTTTTTTTAAATTAACAATATCATTCTTTGTCTAACTTAATTGTTTGTCCAAATTAATGTATTAATCCTTTTATTTTGTTTACATAAATTAAAGTATTAATCTTTGAATTTTTTATATTTTATAAGCAAGTGTCATTTAAAGATTTGATTACTCTCCATTGTACGCAACCACCGAACTCACTTGTTCTGTATAAAAATTTGTAATGTAAAGAAAAATTCGTCATCTAACTTGTAGTAGTTAGGATGTTATTTTCTCATTTGTATTGTATTAATGGTACCCTATTAGATTATTGTATAAATATCATTTTTTTTAAAAGGGGAGAGCAATGTAAAAATGAAATGAATAATCAATATTCATTTTTACATAAGAACCAAAATCGCTTAACGCGAGTTTGGATAATAATTTTACTTGTGGCTTCCTATTTTTGTTCGTGTCAAAACCCTACGATCTACCATACCTATGGTTTAGTCGTATCCATTTTTATTTGTTATAGAAGTTATTAATTAATTATGATTGTCTTGCATCTCACCCTCGTCCCTAGATTATGCATACACATTGCATATAACAGGATTGGAACCCGTAGTTGTACTTCTTAGTCATTAATGCCCTCTCTTTGCCTCTAATTCGTTCTTGTAAATCTTCCTAATAATGATTTGTATTATACGTACAAAATTCAATAACTATGACGTCATAAAGTAACTTAATTCTCTTCACGTTTTCCATACCTTGAACACTGAATCACGTGTTTAGTATTTGGACATCTTCCTTATTGAATGTATGGTAAATTCTTTAATAATAATAATAATAATAATAATAATAATAAAAAGAAAAAAACTTCATTCTCTATACATCATTATTTATGTTGTTTCCTACCTATTGTCTACTGATACCTATCAACCTATCAGTCCATATTTTACGCGCGTCTATATTACGCACACAACCTATTCTGTTACTTACATGTAAAATACGTCCACATGTATTTTTTTTATTTTTTCTTTTAAGTGCGTTCACCCTCACAAGACATTCATTAGGCTTACAGTAGTTAAATGCTCAAATTCGCGAATCAGCAGAACCAAACGTTTCTAAGATAAACATCCCCTTTCGCTCTGATCCAAATTTATAACATGTTAAACATATTATAACATATTATGTATATAAATCTATATCATGTGTGCCATGTACTTTGTATTATATTTCTAACATCTTAATTGTCTATTAATATGAAACACTGTAAAACAAAACAAAGCTATAGTAACTGTTTAATTGTAATTAACTAATACTTTAATTAATAATAACTTGTAATGTACTTCAATGAAACTATAATTGAATGTAATGACTTTATATATAATGTAAGAATGTACTTTAATAGAACTGTAAGGGACAATCATAAGCGAATGGGAAGTAATCCATAATCGAAATCATAATTGTAATAAACCCAAACAAAAATGTACTCAGTCGTGAAATAATATCGCCTTCAGAAATGAAGACGTGGCAAAAAAAAATAAGATTAGTTTTTATTTTTATTTATTTTTTTTATTTTTATTTGGAAACTTTCAAACACCTGATCGTGTTTAAAAGGGGGGAAACTTAACCTCCAACTGCCATCCCCCAACATTCAGGCATATTTTATACATGTATTTGTAAAATGAAGGACACTTCATTACGAGACTCTGCTTGGGTCACTGCTAAGAGACTCCCTGGTTAGCAGCCTCGCTGCGGGAGGGGGGGCAGAGGCCCCTTGCCTCCTTAATATTTTTAGATTCCGGCCTGAGCTATGGTCGAAAGAGGTCGAACCTCTACCCCTGTAAATTCAGAGCAGTACCTGTATATTTTTAAGAAGTAAATTTACAGTAAGAGAAACTTTTTATTTTCCCCCTCGAGTTGGGCTATCGTCAGAGGAACTTAGTAAAGTCGATAAGTTATAAAGTATCAGAGAAAGAATTAGAAAATTATAGAAGAAAAGTAACAGAAGAAATATCCGTTGCTTGCCTCCGTAACTAGAACCCCCGTCGATCCGAACCGAATCAGGGCCATAGACGGAGGGGTTAACAGACTGGCGACCCTTTACCAGGATAAGAAGAAGATTTATAAAAGAAGATTTATAAAAGAAGATTTATAAAAGAAGATTTATCAGGATAAAACCATTTGACCGGCGTGTCACGACTTCTAGTTCGTAACATCCACCCTTGACCGGTGTGTCACGACTCCAAGTTCTCCACGCCTAGTTTTCATCCAAGAACAAGTGGCCAGCAAGACACGTCTTCAGGACACGTCTCTAAGGATTTCCCCATAGAAAATTTTGTTAAGTACATTTTGTTTTCTTAAGTAATTTATAAACACTTGAAAAGTCAGTATTATTAACAGTTAATAATGAGTATTAAGTCAGAATTTACAAGAAAACACAGTGAACACTTCAGACACTAGTGATACATTTTTCTTAGTGTAACAGAGAGTTAATTGTAACAGAGAGTTAATTGTAACAGAGAGTTAATTTCAAAAGAGAGTTAATTTCAAAAGAGAGTTAATTTCAAGAGAGAGTTAATTTCAAGAGAGAGTTAATTTCAAGAGAGAGTTAATTTCAAAAGAGAGTTAATTTCAAAGAGTTAATTTCAAAAGAGAGTTAATTTCAAAAGAGAGTTAATTTCAAAAGAGAGTTAATTTCAAAAGAGAGTTAATTTCAGAGAGAGTTAATTTCAGTTATTTTCAGTTATATTCAGTATAGAATAATTTTATTTTATGTATCAAACATAATAGTATCGTACCTTCGTGTACATTAGAGTGAAATGTCGTTTACATTTTATATTTTTGTTTGCAAATTTTTTTCAATTACTGAATTGAATTGACTTGCAAATTAAGAGAGAGAGTGTTTATAGAGAGTTTATAGATTTAGAGAGATATTTGAAGTCAGTTTTGAAGTCAGTTTTAGTTGCAAAGAAGTTGCAAAGAAGTTTTGAAGTCAGTTTTAGTTGCAAAGAAGTTGCAAGTCAGTTTTGAAGTCAGTTTTGAAGTCAGTTTTAGTTGCAAAGAAGTTTTGAAGTCAGTTTTAGTTGCAAAGAAGTTGCAAGTCAGTTTTGAAGTCAGTTTTCGTTGCAAAGAAGTTGCAAGTCAGTTTTGAAGTCAGTTTTCGTTGCAAAGAAGTTGCAAGTCAGTTTTGAAGTCAGTTTTAGTTGCAAAAAAGTTGCAAGTCAGTTTTGAAGTCAGTTTTAGTTGCAAAGAAGTTGCAAGTCAGTTTTGAAGTAAGTTTTAGTTGCAAATAAGTTGCAAGTCAGTTTTGAAGTAAGTTTTAGTTGCAAATAAATTGCAAGTCAGTTTCGTTGCAAATAAGTTGCAAATAAGTTTTGAAGTCAGAAGGTTGCGCCAAGATGGACAACCGCCCCAGAGATTTATAGAAATACTTGACAAGAGGTCAAGTCAGAAGGTTGCGCCAAGATGGACAACCGCCCCAGAGATTTATAGAAATACTTGACAAGAGGTCAAGTCAGAAGGTTGCGCCAAGATGGACAACCGCCCCCAGAGACATAGAAATACTTGGCAAGAGGTCAAGTCAGAAGGTTGCGCCAAAAGGGACAACCGCCCCAGAGATTTATAGAAATACTTGATAAGAGGTCAAGTCAGAAGGTTGCGCCAAAAGGGACAACCGCCCCAGAGATTTATAGAAATACTTGATAAGAGGTCAAGTCAGAAGGTTGCGCCAAAAGGGACAACCGCCCCAGAGATTTATAGAAATACTTGATAAGAGGTCAAGTCGGAAGGTTGCGCCAAAAGGGACAACCGCCCCAGAGATTTATAGAAATACTTGATAAGAGGTCAAGTCAGAAGGTTGCGCCAAAAGGGACAACCGCCCCAGAGATTCATAGAAATACTTGATAAGAGGTCAAGTCAATAGGTTGCATCCAAGAGGGACAACCGCCTTAGTTTTGAAGAAGCCAGTTTTGAAGAAGCCAGTTTGAAGCAGTTCGTTTTGAAGCAGTTAGTTTTGAAGCAGTTAGTTTTGAAGCAGTTAGTTTTGAAGCAGTTAGTTTTGAAGCAGTTAGTTTTTAAGAAGTCAGTTTTTAAGTCCCAAGTCATTTCAATGCAGTCAATTGAATTCAACTTTTTCTTTGTAAGTTAAGAGAATTTAATTTAAGAAAATGTAATTTAAGAATTTAATTCAACCTTTTTTTTTGTAAAGATAATTTAATTCAACCTGAATTGACCGGGTTGCGTCTTTAGTTAACCTTTCTTTGTTTTGTTGTAAGAAGGAAATGGACCGATTTGTCTTCTTTTTCATGCCATTGTTGCGTATAAAAATATATAGGTAAAATGACATATTTTTTGTTGGCAACCAAAACCGTTTTTACAAATGTTGGTAACGAGTTTTATAATTATTGCGATTATATGATGACAGAAATAGTGTAATAATTAATCGATCATGTACCTAATTTATCTTGCTCTGTATGGTCGGGAAATTTACCCGTAGGACCGCACATGCCCTAAATTTCAGTTGTGTTTATTCTTTTTTGTCATTTAATTTTAATAAAACTTCTACACAATAAAACATATGTATTTATCATATGCAAACAAGTTTTCAGACTAAAATATCAATAATTCAGTCTATCAACATTAACGAAAGAGTATAATTTTTCTACTTAACATAAAAAATTATTAAACCTTTTTAATATTTTTTTTAGTATATAAAAATAATTTTTAATGTAAAATTTACCTGAAATTATTAAAAGAAAGATTGTTCGAAATGCTTTCCTTCCATTCCAATACACTTTTTTATTCTTGGCCGAAACTCATCTAAGGTTCGATTTACTTTTATTTTTAAGAATATTATAAAATTATGTTTAGCTCATTAAAATGCATAAATTGATTTTATTTTTAATTTGTATTCTTAATTTTCTTAATTCAATTATCGTACCGATACTTCTGGTTAATGTTAATGGTTATATAGTTCATATATAGCTAGGAATGTTACTAGTCGAATTTAATTCCATCTTCAAAATTCAATTTTTAAACCGTGAGATTTACTTTCATCAATTGTAAGTCCTCTAAGTACATTTCTTTTTATTACCTTAATACGTGTAACTGATTTAATTAAATACTTAAATACTACCTTGAACTTAAAGGATTTTAATATATGATAATAATAATAATAACAACAATAATTGACTCAAAAGATTTTATAACCCTAAACCCATCTTAAATTATTATACATTATTTTTAAACTTTGTTAATTCAAAAACCTCCCAAATCCCTACACATACACACGCATGTATGCGCACTATATATATATATATATATATATATATATATATATATATACAAACCTTATGCTAAAATCATTGGATGTCACAATAAACTATTTCATAGCGTGAAAGTGCTAACTATGCTATTTATATAGTCCTACGCATTTTTGCTTACTATATATAAATTTTTGCTCAGGCGTTTATTCAGTTAATTTAAAATCCTCTCCGCTAATCTGTCCCTCAAATTATGATACACACTTTGTATCTAATACACACAATACACACTAGACCACAGGTCTATACATCATCCATTACGTAATTCGATTTTTTACCTACAATAGTCAATAAAATTAGTTATAGACTGCACGATCAGGGTAACTTTGGAAAATAATTTATATTTTTCCCTTTTACCTACTATTCATATGTATGTAATTTTCTCCACATAAATTTTTTTTTTAAATTAACAATATCATTCTTTGCTAACTTAATTGTTTGTCCAAATTAATGTATTAATCCTTTTATTTGTTTACATAAATTAAAGTATTAATCTTTGAATTTTTTATATTTTATAAGCAAGTGTCATTTTAAAGATTTGATTACTCTCCATTGTACGCAACCACCGAACTCACTTGTTCTGTATAAAAATTTGTAATGTAAAGAAAAATTCGTCATCTAACTTGTAGTAGTTAGGATGTTATTTTCTCATTTGTATTGTATTAATGGTACCCTATAGATTATTGTATAAATATCATTTTTAAAAGGGGAGAGCAATGTAAAAATGACAATGAATAATCAATATTCATTTTTACATAAGAACCAAAATCGCTTAACGCGAGTTTGGATAATAATTTTACTTGTAGCTTCCTATTTTTGTTCGTGTCAAAACCCTACGATCTACCATACTATGGTTTAGTCGTATCCATTTTTATTTGTTATAGAAGTTATTAATTAATTATGATTGTCTTGCATCTCACCCTCGTCCCTAGATTATGCATACACATTGCATATAACAGGATTGGAACCCGCAGTTGTACTTCTTAGTCATTAATGCCCTCTTGTCTCTAATTCGTTCTTGTAAATCTTCCTAATAATGATTTGTATTATACGTACAAAATTCAATAACTATGACGTCATAAAGTAACTTAATTCTCTTCACGTTTTCCATACCTTGAACACTGAATCACGTGTTTAGTATTTGGACATCTTCCTATTGAATGTATGGTAAATTCTTTAATAATAATAATAAGAATAATAATAATAATAAAAAAGAAAAAAACTTCATTCTCTATACATCATTATTTATGTTGTTTCCTACCTATTGTCTACTGATACCTATCAACCTATCAGTCCATATTTTACGCGCTCTATATTACGCACACAACCTATTGTTATTACATGTAAAATACGTCCACATATTTTTTTTTATTTTTTTTTTAAGTGCGTTCAACCCTCACAAGACATTCATTAGGCTTACAGTAGTTAAATGCTCAAATTCGCGAATCAGCAGAACCAACGTTTCTAAGATAAACATCCCCTTTCGCTCTGATCCAAATTTATAACATGTTAAACATATTATAACATATTATGTATATAAATCTATATCATGTGTGCCATGTACTTTGTATTATATTTCTAACATCTTAATTGTCTATTAATATGAAACACTGTAAAAACAAAACAAAGCTATAGTAACTGTTTAATTGTAATTAACTAATACTTTAATTAATAATAACTTGTAATGTACTTCAATGAAACTATAATTGAATGTAATGACTTTATATATAATGTAAGAATGTACTTTAATAGAGCTGTAAGGGACAATCATAAGCGAATGGGAAGTAATCCATAATCGAAATCATAATTGTAATAAACCCAAACAAAAATGTACTCAGTCGTGAAATAATATCGCCTTCAGAAATGAAGACGTGGCAAAAAAAAATAAGATGTTTTTATTTTTATTTATTTTTTTTTTTTATTTGGAAACTTTCAAACACCTGATCGTGTTTAAAAGGGGGAAACTTAACCTCCAACTGCCATCCCCCAACATTCAGGCATATTTTATACATGTATTTGTAAAATGAAGGACACTTCATTACGAGACTCTGCCTTGGTCACTGCTAAGAGACTCCCCTGGTTAGCAGCCTCGCTGCGGGGAGGGGGGCAGAGGCCCCTTGCCTCCTTAATATTTTTAGATTCCGGCCTGAGCTATGGTCGAAAGAGGTCGAACCTCTACCCCTGTAAATTCAGAGCAGTACTGTAAATTTTTAAGAAGTAAATTTACAGTAAGAGAAACTTTTTATTTTCCCCCTCGAGTTGGGCTATCGTCAGAGGAACTTAGTAAAGTCGATAAGTTATAAAGTATCAGAGAAAGAATTAGAAAATTATAGAAGAAAAGTATCAGAAGAAATATCCGTTGCTTGCCTCCGTAACTAGAACCCCCGTCGATCCGAACCGAATCAGGGCCATAGACGGAGGGGTTAACAGACTGGCGACCCTTTACCAGGATAAGAAGAAGATTTATAAAAGAAGATTTAAAAGAATTTATAAAAGAAGATTTATCAGGATAAACCATTTGACCGGCGTGTCACGACTTCTAGTTCGTAACATCCACCCTTGACCGGTGTGTCACGACTCCAAGTTCTCGACGCCTAGTTTTCATCCAAGAACAAGTGGCCAGCAACACATCTTCAGGACACGTCTCTAAGGATTTCCCCATAGAAAATTTGTTAAGTACATTTTGTTTTCTTAAGTAATTTATAAACACTTGAAAAGTCAGTATTATTAACAGTTAATAATGAGTATTAAGTCAGAATTTACAAGAAACACAGTGAACACTTCAGACACTAGTGATACATTTTTCTTAGTGTAACAGAGAGTTAATTGTAACAGAGAGTTAATTGTAACAGAGAGTTAATTTCAAAAGAGAGTTAATTTCAAAAGAGAGTTAATTTCAAGAGAGAGTTAATTTCAAGAGAGAGTTAATTTCAAGAGAGAGTTAATTTCAAAAGAGAGTTAATTTCAAAAGAGAGTTAATTTCAAAAGAGAGTTAATTTCAAAAGAGAATTAATTTCAAAAGAGAGTTATTTCAAAGAGAGTTAATTTCAGAGAGAGTTAATTTCAGTTATTTTCAGTTATATTCAGTATAGAATAATTTTATTTTATGTATCAAACATAATAGTATCGTACCTTCGTGTACATTAGTTTCAAAAGAGAGTTAATTTCAAAAGAGAGTTAATTTCAGAGAGAGTTAATTTCAGTTATTTTCAGTTATATTCAGTATAGAATAATTTTATTTTATGTATCAAACATAATAGTATCGTACCTTCGTGTACATTAGAGTGAAATGTCGTTTACATTTTATATTTTTGTTTTCAAATTTTTTTCAATTACTGAATTGAATTGACTTGCAAATTAAGAGAGAGAGTGTTTATAGAGAGTTTATAGATTTAGAGAGATATTTGAAGTCAGTTTTGAAGTCAGTTTTAGTTGCAAAGAAGTTGCAAAGAAGTTTTGAAGTCAGTTTTAGTTGCAAAGAAGTTGCAAGTCAGTTTTGAAGTCAGTTTTGAAGTCAGTTTTAGTTGCAAAGAAGTTTTGAAGTCAGTTTTAGTTGCAAAGAGTTGCAAGTCAGTTTTGAAGTCAGTTTTCGTTGCAAAGAAGTTGCAAGTCAGTTTTGAAGTCAGTTTTCGTTGCAAAGAAGTTGCAAGTCAGTTTTTGAAGTCAGTTTTAGTTGCAAAAAAGTTGCAGGTCAGTTTTGAAGTCAGTTTTAGTTGCAAAGAAGTTGCAAGTCAGTTTTGAAGTAAGTTTTAGTTGCAAATAAGTTGCAAGTCAGTTTTGAAGTAAGTTTTAGTTGCAAATAAATTGCAAGTCAGTTTCGTTGCAATAAGTTGCAAATAAGTTTGAAGTCAGAAGGTTGCGCCAAGATGGACACACCGCCCCAGAGATTTATAGAAATACTTGACAAGAGGTCAAGTCAGAAGGTTGCGCCAAGATGGACAACCGCCCCAGAGATTTATAGAAATACTTGACAAGAGGTCAAGTCAGAAGGTTGCGCCAAGATGGACAACCGCCCCCAGAGACATAGAAATACTTGGCAAGAGGTCAAGTCAGAAGGTTGCGCCAAAAGGGACAACCGCCCCAGAGATTTATAGAAATACTTGATAAGAGGTCAAGTCAGAAGGTTGCGCCAAAAGGGACAACCGCCCCAGAGATTTATAGAAATACTTGATAAGAGGTCAAGTCAGAAGGTTGCGCCAAAAGGGACAACCGCCCCAGAGATTTATAGAAATACTTGATAAGAGGTCAAGTCGGAAGGTTGCGCCAAAAGGGACAACCGCCCCAGAGATTTATAGAAATACTTGATAAGAGGTCAAGTCAGAAGGTTGCGCCAAAAGGGACAACCGCCCCAGAGATTCATAGAAATACTTGATAAGAGGTCAAGTCAATAGGTTGCATCCAAGAGGGACAACCGCCTTAGTTTTGAAGAAGCCAGTTTTGAAGAAGCCAGTTTTGAAGCAGTTCGTTTTGAAGCAGTTAGTTTTGAAGCAGTTAGTTTTGAAGCAGTTAGTTTTGAAGCAGTTAGTTTTTAAGAAGTCAGTTTTTAAGTCCCAAGTCATTTTCAATGCAGTCAATTGAATTCAACTTTTTCTTTGTAAGTTAAGAGAATTTAATTTAAGAAAATGTAATTTAAGATTTAATTCAACCTTTTTTTTGTAAAGATAATTTAATTCAACCTGAATTGACCGGGTGCGTCTTTAGTTAACCTTTCTTTGTTTTGTTGTAAGAAGGAAATGGACCGATTTGTCTTCTTTTTCATGCCATTGTTGCGTATAAAAAATATAGGTAAAATGACATATTTTATTGTTGGCAACCAAAACCGTTTTTACAAATGTTGGTAACGAGTTTATAATTATTGCGATTATATGATGACAGAAATAGTGTAATAATTAATCGATCATGTACCTAATTTATCTTGCTCTGTATGGTCGGGAAATTTACCCGTAGGACCGCACATGCCCTAAATTTCAGTTGTGTTATTCTTTTTTGTCATTTAATTTTAATAAAACTTCTACACAATAAAACATATGTATTTATCATATGCAAACAAGTTTTCAGACTAAAATATCAAATAATTCAGTCTATCAACATTTAACGAAAGAGTATAATTTTTCTACTTAACATACAAAATTATTAAACCTTTTTAATATTTTTTTTAGTATATAAAAATAATTTTAATGTAAAATTTACCTGAAATTATTAAAAGAAAGATTGTTCGAAATGCTTTCCTTCCATTCCAATAACACTTTTATTCTTGGCCGAAACTCATCTAAGGTTCGATTTACTTTTATTTTTAAGAATATTATAAAATTATGTTTAGCTCATTAAAATGCATAAATTGATTTATATTTTTAATTTGTATTCTTAATTTTCTTAATTCAATTATCGTACCGATACTTCTGGTTAATGTTAATGGTTATATAGTTCATATATAGCTAGGAATGTTACTATTCGAATTTAATTCCATCTTCAAAATTCAATTTTTAAACCGTGAGATTTACTTTCATCAATTGTAAGTCCTCTAAGTACATTTCTTTTTTATTACCTTAATTCGTGTAACTGATTTAATTAAATACTTAAATACTACCTTGAACTTGAAGGATTTTATAATAATAAGATAATAATAATAATAACAACAATAATTGACTCAAAAGATTTTATAACCCTAAACCCATCTTAAATTATATACATTATTTTTAAACTTTGTTAATTCAAAAACCTCCCAAATCCCTACACATACACACGCATGTATGCGCACTATATATATATATATATATATATATATATATATATATATATATATATACAAACCTTATGCTAAAATCATTGGATGTCACAATAAACTATTTCATAGCGTGAAAGTGCTAACTATGCTATTTATATAGTCCTACGCATTTTGCTTACTGTATATAAATTTTTGCTCAGGCGTTTATTCAGTTAATTTAAAAATTCTCTCAGCTAATCTGTCCCTCAAAGTTATGATACACACTTTGTATCTAATACACACAAATACACACTAGACCACAGGTCTATACATCATCCATTACGTAATTCGATTTTTTACCTACAATAGTCAATAAAAATTAGTTATAGACTGCACGATCAGGGTAACTTTGGAAAATAATTTATATTTTTCCACAAACTCAGAATGGTTCCCTGAGAACATTATATGTTAAACAAAGACCGTGCATGGAACAAGGAACTCTTCTGGGAAAATTAAATCCACTATAGTCCGAATAAGTAATGGTAAATGACAATACCATAGTTTTTTTTTCCTTTTCATGATTTTAGCCGACGTGGGCAACGGGTCTCTCGCAAAGAGATCCCATAAATATAGCTTCCCTCACCAGCTATCTGCAAAGCAGACAGGATCCAGCTTTGGGACGTGGATCTAGGGTTTAAAGCAAGCCTAGTTCCCTACACTCAGAACCTCTATATAAGTAAAAGACTCGTTGCATTCACGTCGTGTTGAATAAATCAAAGAAAAAGGGGGTAACTATTGTATTTTTAGCCAAAAAAAAACAAAACTTAAACCTCAACCGGGACATTGAGCGTCCACTTTTCAAGGCACGAAACACGTCCGTTTAGTATACACAAACTCAGGAACCATTCTGAGTTTGTGTATACTAAACGGACGTGTTTCGTGCCTTGAAAAGTGGACGCTCATGTCCCGGTTGAGGTTTAAGTTTTGTTTTTTTTTTGGCTAAAAATACAATAGTTACCCCCTTTTTCTTTGATTTATTCAACACGACGTGAATGCAACGAGTCTTTTACTTATATAGAGGTTCTGAGTGTAGGGATCTTGGCTTGCTTTAAACCCTAGATCCACGTCCCAAAGCTGGATCCTGTCTGCTTTGCAGATAGCTGGTGAGGGAAGCTATATTTATGGATCTCTTTGCGAGAGACCCGTTGCCCACGTCGGGCTAAAATCATGAAAAAGGAAAAAAACTATGGTATTTGTCATTTACCATTACTTATTCGGACTATAGTGGATTTAATTTTCCCAGAAGAGTTCCTTGTTCCATGCACGGTCTGTGTTTAACATATATATTTTTCCCTTTTACCTACTATTCATTATGTATGTAATTTTCTCCACATAAATTTTTTTTTAAATTAACAATATCATTCTTTGTCTAACTTAATTGTTTGTCCAAATTAATGTATTAATCCTTTTATTTTGTTTACATAAATTAAAGTATTAATCTTTGAATTTTTTATATTTTATAACAAGTGTCATTTAAAGATTTGATTACTCTCCATTGTACGCAACCACCGAACTCACTTGTTCTGTATAAAAAATTTGTAATGTAAAGAAAAATTCGTCATCTAACTTGTAGTAGTTATGATGTTATTTTCTCATTTGTATTGTATTAATGGTACCCTATTAGATTATTGTATAAATATCATTTTTTTTAAAAGGGGAGAGCAATGTAAAAATGAAATGAATAATCAATATTCATTTTTACATAAGAACCAAAATCGCTTAACGCGAGTTTGGATAATAATTTTACTTGTGGCTTCCTATTTTGTTCGTGTCAAAACCCTACGATCTACCATACCTATGGTTTAGTCGTATCCATTTTTATTTGTTATAGAAGTTATTAATTAATTATGATTGTCTTGCATCTCACCCTCGTCCCTAGATTATGCATACACATTGCATATAACAGGATTGGAACCCGTAGTTGTACTTCTTAGTCATTAATGCCCTCTCTTTGCCTCTAATTCGTTCTTGTAAATCTTCCTAATAATGATTTGTATTATACGTAAAAAATTCAATAACTATGACGTCATAAAGTAACTTAATTCTCTTCACGTTTTCCATACCTTGAACACTGAATCACGTGTTTAGTATTTGGACATCTTCCTTATTGAATGTATGGTAAATTCTTTAATAATAATAATAAGAATAATAATAATAATAAAAAGAAAAAACTTCATTCTCTATACATCATTATTTATGTTGTTTCCTACCTATTGTCTACTGATACCTATCAACCTATCAGTCCATATTTTACGCGCGTCTATATTACGCACACAACCTATTCTGTTACTTACATGTAAATACGTCCACATGTATTTATTTTTTTTTTCTTTTAAGTGCGTTCACCCTCACAAGACATTCATTAGGCTTACAGTAGTTAAATGCTCAAATTCGCGAATCAGCAGAACCAAACGTTTCTAAGATAAACATCCCCTTTCGCTCTGATCCAAATTTATAACATGTTAAACATATTATAACATATTATGTATATAAATCTATATCATGTGTGCCATGTACTTTGTATTATATTTCTAACATCTTAATTGTCTATTAATATGAAACACTGTAAAAACAAAACAAAGCTATAGTAACTGTTTAATTGTAATTAACTAATACTTTAATTAATAATAACTTGTAATGTACTTCAATGAAACTATAATTGAATGTAATGACTTTATATATAATGTAAGAATGTACTTTAATAGAACTGTAAGGGACAATCATAAGCGAATGGGAAGTAATCCATAATCGAAATCATAATTGTAATAAACCCAAACAAAAATGTACTCAGTCGTGAAATAATATCGCCTTCAGAAATGAAGACGTGGCAAAAAAAATAAATTAGTTTTTTTTTTTATTTATTTTTTTTTTATTTTTATTTGGAAACTTTCAAACACCTGATCGTGTTTAAAAGGGGGAAACTTAACCTCCAACTGCCATCCCCCAACATTCAGCATATTTTATACATGTATTTGTAAAATGAAGGACACTTCATTACGAGACTCTGCTTGGGTCACTGCTAAGAGACTCCCCTGGTTAGCAGCCTCGCTGCGGGGAGGGGGGGCAGAGGCCCCTTGCCTCCTTAATATTTTTAGATTCCGGCCTGAGCTATGGTCGAAAGAGGTCGAACCTCTACTCCTGTAAATTCAGAGCAGTACCTGTATATTTTTAAGAAGTAAATTTACAGTAAGAGAAACTTTTTATTTTCCCCCTCGAGTTGGGCTATCGTCAGAGGAACTTAGTAAAGTCGATAAGTTATAAAGTATCAGAGAAAGAATTAGAAAATTATAGAAGAAAAGTAACAGAAGAAATATCCGTTGCTTGCCTCCGTAACTAGAACCCCCGTCGATCCGAACCGAATCAGGGCCATAGACGGAGGGGTTAACATATATATATAATATTTTTTTGGGGGGGGCACTGATAAGGTTTGGCCTAGGGCCCACAAGCAAGTAAATCCGGCCCTGTCACTCACCCACTCTTCTTCAGCATGGCGTTCTCCCACAATAGGCTGATTAGAAGGCCAATTTTCACTTCCAAGTTTTAGCCACTCTGGCCCATTCCACCACAAACTTGACTGTGCAAGATCTTTTACTGAAATTTCTCGTGTTGGTAAATCAGGTGGATTTTGGGTGCCTGGACATTGCTTCCATTGCTTTGGATCTGTGTGTGCTTGAATTTCCTCCACCCTATTGGCAACAAATGGTTTCCATTTCCTTGCCTGGCTTCTTAACTAGTGCCAAACTATAATGGAGTCTGTCCAATAATAGCTTGGAATTTCATAAAGGCCCAAAGAATTTTGCACTGTAACTGCAAGCCAACTACCAATGACCACCCATCAATTCCAACCTTGGAATAGAAAGCCTTTTCAAAGGTGCTACTCTGCTCTTTGCAACAACCAACCTGCAACTTGCTTCCTCTTCAAATGTGCTTCTTTTATAAATGTAAGTTGCATAGGCTTCCTCACTTGCATCACAGAAGATGTGCAGCTCCAAATTATCTGAACTATTGTTCAACTCTCCGAAGTACCATCTTGGGATTTCAGTGTCTCCAAGATGTGCCACTTCTTTGAACCAATATTTCCACTTTACCACCATATGAGTGGGTAACTCTTGGTCCCAACCAAGTCCAATTTCCCAGAGGCTCTGAAACCAAATTTTTGTCTGTATCACAAATGGAGCCAGGAATCCAAGAGGATCAAAGACCTCCGAAGCGAAACTAAGAGCTGTACGTTTTGTCCACCTTGTCTCATTCTCAGCCAGCTCTACTAAAAATTTCCCATTGAAGGTAAACAAATCCTCTCCTTGCTGCCAAACAATGCCTACCACCTTTGTGTCTATTGCCCACAACTCCTTAATACCAGAATCCTCAATACTTTCTCCTGCATCAAGTCCTACACAGGACTGACTCATAAACTGTTGTAACTGAGAATGATTGGTCTGCCATTTTCTAAGCTCCATGCCAGCCCCCCCTCATTATAGCTCTAGCCTTCATGAATATCTGTTTAGCCATTTCTGTATTATCCACTGAACACAGCAAATCATCAACATAAAAATTTTGCCTTATGTGTTCAATAGTATCAGGATAGACTTCAGAAAATTTCTTAAAATGGTACTGCATAGTAGCTGCCAACAGAAATGGACCAGAGCTGAGGCCAAACAACACTGATTCATTCTATATACTTGAACCTTGGGTCCATTTTCCAACAAGTTGTTCGTATCCACCCACAGATACCTTACTGCATCTCTGTCCTCTGGTTTTAACTTTATCCTCAAAAAGGCTTGCTTCACATCTGCAGTCAATGCTACTCTACCAAACCTGAATCTCAGTAACAAGGAAAATATATCTGCATTTAAATTTGGCCCAGCATCCAAACAGTCATTCAAGGACACACCACACCACCTTTGTCCTTGGCTGAGCCATCAAAAACTACCCTCAGTTTGGTAGTAGTTTTGTTTCGTCGTACCACTGCATGGTGTGGCAGATAATGTGCCTCTGGCTCACCAGCTCACCTTGCACCCTTTCGGCATAGCCCTCCTTTACATAGCTTAGGATGGCCTCATTGTATTCATTTAACACTTCTTATTTTTCTTTAGCCTGTGTAATGAAATCTCCAACCTCCTATTAGCTAGCTGAAGGTTTGAGCTGGGTTTGCAAGAATCCTTCCAAGGGAGGCCAACTTCATAGCAACCATCTCTAACCCCAATACCTTTTCCAAATTTCTCTAAAACCTCCCTGTTCACTGTACTTACCTGCTTCTCCTGTTTGTCCTTTATGCCAATGGATTCAAGTTCCCAAAAGGCTTTCAAATGCCTTTCCAAACCATGGCAGTTCTCCTCAATCTTAACAAAAAGAGCTTTAACCTCCATTTTACTGCAATAGCTACCATGTAGCATCCAGCCTAGCTTGCTTTCAATAGCTACAGGACCTTGAGATGTGCGGACAATGTTGCCAGTGATGCCGTCCCAATAATAGTCAGCTCCAATCAAAAGACTAATATCCTCTGTTCCTTCAAACTTATTATTGCCCAAATTAATTCCTTTAACTTGCAATTCTTGGACACATGCCATATCTAACCAAGTCATGACTGGAGCACAAAGTTCCTCAATCTCTACAGCTTGGACCTTGATAGTGGGACTTTGTGGTAACAACCTCTTAACCAGAACTTCTACCTTCTTAACTTTGGTTCGGTTTTGAACTGAACGCTCAAACCCAAAAATTCTTAAATTTTCCCTCTTAAGTTCATTAAACTTCAAATTTCTGGAAATTCTGGTCTTAATAAAGCTACACTGGCTACCACTATCAAACAACACTCTTACAGTAGCTTCTCCATCATTACCAATTAATAATGTTGCAGCTGTTTGCAATAATCACCCCCTTTACTCTTACTCCCTTTCATAGTGGTGACATGTGCCACTGATGTCTCTACTTCTGGGGTAGGCCTACTTGGAGTGTTTTCACACAATAATGGCTGATGCCGGCCATGGTATTTTTTGCACAAAATTTTAAACTTACAAAACCTTGCTCTGTGACCTTTCAAAACACATTTAAAACATGCTGTGGACTTAGTTACCCTGTCCTTTCTCTCCTCAACAGATAGACTCGGCAACCTCACATTTATACGACTTGTGGTTGCCTTCGCAAAATATGCATTCCTTGATTCCCTTTAATTTATTCTCAGAGGATGCATGTAGAGCTAACACTGTACCTGGGCTATTCCTTTTTGTAGAAACTTTGGTGCTGTGCCTGCCTTTGTCCCATTGTTTAACATCCCACCGTGCAAACTCAATTCCCTCTCGTCTTGTTAATTCTGTGCCTAAAAGGCTTAACATCTGCTGAAGGGGGATGTACATATGCTCTGTAGAGTGTCCCCTACTTAATTCAAGCAAAATTGAGCTAGGCAATTTAGACTCCAGTACCTTTCCATTCCTACACCCAAGTTGTCCAGGGACCTAGTTCTAACTTCAAATTCATCATATAACTGCCGTAACTCCTTGACACTATTGGGATTATTAACAGGAGGTATAACTAAAAGTTCGCGGAGGTGGCTTTTAATTAAGATCTCTGACTTACCAAACCGTTTCTTTAATATATCCTAAGCCCAGGGCCAGCGAGAGCTGCCACGGGCCCCGGGGAAGCATTGGTATATGGGCCCCCCTGTTTACTCAGTATTTTATTATGAATATTTTTTATGTACATAACAAACAAACTGATTATATGTCCAAGTCACTATTCAAAACATACAGTGTGAATAAATAACTCAGAAGAAAATGACCATTTTATTTTTCGAATCAATTATATTAATTCTCTCACCATACAATTTACAAATGCAGTACCAGTCCATGCAGGCAAGACAATTGTTTACTGCAAGATTTTCATAATTAGAAGTGTACTTTCTTTGCCTTCTCTCTAGCAAAGTGGTAAATGATTCTGATAAAATTTAAAGTACGGGCTAACTGGCTTTCACTTACAATGGTTTCCAGATCTGTCAGTCGGTCTTGGGCATTGGTGGACCGCAGATAATATTTTATGTTTCAGTTTGACTATGATAATCTCTATAAAATGTAGTTTTAGATTTTATCCCCCTCTCTTTCCGGGCCCCCTAGAAGTCCGGACCCCGGGGATTTAACCCGGCTTCCCCGCCCTCTCGGCGGCCCTGCCCAAGCCACATTATAATTAGCCTTCGTTAATGGTAATCCTACTATTGTCTTTGCTGCCTCCCCTTCTAAGAGGGACTGCAAATAATTAAACTTCTCCACAGCACTTAACACTTGACTAGAGTGAACTGCTGACTGAAAACTGCCTGCCCATCCTTGCCATTCCTGAATACTCCCAGAAAATGTTTTGAGTACAAGCCTCGGTAATTGAACTGCTGATCTGCACAAACAGTGTTTGTTGAGGGCTGTGTTTCATTATTAGATCTGGTCTCTAACTGTACTGAGCTGCTAAACTCTTTTGCTTTGTGGCACGCTTTAATTATGTCATCAGTAATCTCTTCAAAGTAAATTATTTCATTTTCCATTTCATCTCTTCTATAAGAGCCTCAATTTTAACATTTACTTCGCTTAGAGCAACCTTTTTAGTTTCTAATGTGGAAAGCTGCGCAGTCACTAAGCTTAAATCCTCTTGCGCTATGGCAGAATCTATAGTGGCAATGACCTTTGTAGTTAGACCTTTGTAAGTCCTTCTCTTTTTTCTAAACTTGTTCAATTCAGCTGCACTCATCTTCGATGCAAGCAAACAACTGGGCTCATGACCAAATAAGCTGAATTGGCCAAAATACTTAACCAAACTGACCAAACTCAAAATTTGCCTTTTGTCAAATAAACTGAATTGCCTGGGTTGGGTACTGACCAAACCACCAGTCTGGAATATCAAATTTTCCACCCAAGTAACTGGCGCAATGAAGTCTGCAACCTCCACCTGCGAACAATAAAACCAAATGTAGGCCCAAAACAACCACAGACTAGCGGCCAAGTTTCGCAATGGAGCGACCAAACTTTCTACCCTGAGACCTTAACTCATTTATGTTCAACCCGTTCAGGCCTAACTTAGGCTATAATTTTCACAATCAGAACTTTGTCGAAAAATAGTCACTGACTCAGTCTTAGGCTAGAATCCGGTTCGAAGGACCATGTTATTTTATTTATTTTGATTGGGTTCAGAATCCCAGCTGAGCCTTGAACGGTCAAGCTCTGGGGCTACTTTAACTTATAGCCTAAGTTAAGCTAAACTAGAACAAACTTACGGACTTGGAGGTCCTACTTCAGGGTTGCTGACTCGATGTGGGCCTAGTTTAGGCCTCAGCAGGGGCGTACCGAAGGGGGGAAGACAGAGGCGGTCGCTCACCCCTCCTTGGGCCTTGTACCAGTGTCTATTGATGTGCTTATCTCTATAACTATGTACTAAAGTTTGTACATACAGTTACAGAAATAAGCAGGTTTTGTTTTAGTTTGTATATTTTATAGTACGAATACATTTTAAATTATTACGAATTTATTCTATATGCATTAATATGAAATATTAATACTAAACCTGTCATCCCAGGCCAGTGTGGCCAGGTAAAAAATTGAAACCCCGCCAAATCATACTTAAAAACCAGCCCAAAAACAGCCAAACCAAGCTTTCACAAACTTTCCGCTATTAGTCAAAAAGACGTTATCCGAATTTAAAAAACAGTAAAAAATTCGCCAACCCGCGACTGTAGATTTTTACCCGCCAATTAGTCTTAAAACCAGCTCAATTTGGCGAGAAAACTGCGGACTTGGCAACTGTGCCCCTGCATTGTATACTCGTACATTGTGAAGTGAGCTGCCATCATGGATCTTCATCATTATTTCAAAAGAAAAAATGAGAGTGATGCAAATACGAATGAAGCTGATAATTAATCAGAGTAAATTTGCCAAATATAGATTTAATCAAACTGACAATTTTGAACAATCTTCTGTTGCAAATAGTACAGTGACGGTTAGTATACAGACCAAGACTTCAAATTCTGGTGTCCCAAGTGCATCTAGTGATTATGCGGCATCAGCAAGCAGTTCGTCAAACCTTGGTAGGTAACATTCATGAAGCATCTAAGATGCATCCTATATATATGATGTATATGGTCCTTCTTGCCGCATATTATATGTGGCATATAATTTATTCATCTGAGAAATGAAAATGAGGAATGAAAATTGTAGGGACTCATACTGTTACAGTGTTAATTAGTAAAACAGTTATTTTGCTTATTTTCCCATTCATGTCATTGTATTGGTTTGGTTGTTGGATTTGGTACAGAATTTATGCATTTTTATTGTTTAAATCTACTGCATGTTTATAGGTCAGTATACAAGACACTATTATATTATGCAGCCAGTTGATGAACAAGCTTGGAAACTGCATGTAATTACCACACCATGGTGTCTACCTCCCAACTTTGCATGGCCAACTTCAACTCCCAAAAAGAAGGACAAGGGTGAGATTAGGTGGGTAACTTTTTGTTTATATCAGGTTGGAAACTTTGTTTATTGTAAATTTTTATCATAAATGTCTATCAGAAATCAGTGAAGAGCTATTCCTGTATAATTTTGTGTTTATTTTAACAGAAAAATGAGTTTGAAACACTTGGGCCAATTTAAGTGGCTTTGCTGCTCAAAAAGTAAAAGTGGATTTTTTTGAAAATTCTGCATGATTTTCTCTACAAGTGAAGTTGGATCAGGAAAATGTGGTCAAATACCAGGCAAATTGATTAACCATCCACTAAAGGTATTCAACAAACCAGTAGTATGGGCGCAAAATGGGAGAGCGCACGAATGTTGCAATGCAATGGCAATCAATGTTGCAAAGTGGTTATACAACAAAGGGGGTATGCAATGAAGAGGGAGGTTATGCAATGAAGGATGAGGGGATTATGCAATGAAGGTGAGGGGGTTTATGCAAAGGGGGAGGGGGGAATGTTGCAAGAGCAACAAAGGGTTATGCAACTTGGAGGCGGAGTTATCCCCCAAGAGAAAGAGAGGAGAAGGAAAGAGAGGTGTTCGCTTGGCAGGAGCCAAGCGCATATTAAGACTTCATCTGAGCGCCCGCTGTCTTATAAGGTGTAAATCCGCCAGTTAGCTTAGAAGGCGTAAATGGCTTGTACAGGTTGAGTTGCCAGATTGCGCTATTTATTTAATTAAAGCATATATTATTGACAGTTGGCTTAGAAATCCGCCAGTTGGCTTAGAAGGTGTAAATGGCTTGTTCAGGTGTACAGGTTGAGTTGCCAGATAGCGCTATTTATTTATCAAAAGCATATATTCTTGACGGTTGGCTTAGAAATCCGTCAGTCGGTTTAGAAGGCGTAACCAGCCATTTGGTACAATGAAATAATAATATCGTTTAAACCAAAAGAATTAAATAAAACACCATTACATCATTCTGTTTATTTAGACGAATTATTGGAATCAGAAATATATAAAAAATAAATATACAATCAAACGATGAAATATATCATATATGATCAAAAAATAAAATAAAAAATAATAATAGTATAAGAAATATGAACGAGGAATATGTATAAAATAAAAAATATAAAAAATATAACCATCAATATAACAGTACAGGAAAAATATATATACACAATTATGTTAAATAATTAAATATATTGAAAATAATACATACACTTTAACTTCTACTGCAAAAAATAAAAAATAAAAAATAAGAAATACAAAACGATGGAGTATAACCATCAATATAGCAGTACAGGAGAACTATATATATAATATATATATATATATATATATATATATATAAGGGGTTCCAAAAAACCTTAGCCCCCCATTTGCAGCTTACATGTTTACTTATATCGAAATAGTTTTTAGTGATTATAAAAATATATAAAATTCTTTATTTATTGCAGGTATTAAAACTACTCTAGCTGATGAAGTGATAATATAATGGCTTCTCAATTAATTGGTGATTCGGAGAAGCAACGTGTGATAGATCGCATACGAGCAATAACATTTCGGGAAGCTCGTGATGCTGGAGCCACCTTTATAACACGTTCATGGGTTGCCAAAAAGTTGCGAAGAATTGAGGACTTCGTAAAAAAAAATGGAATAAAACTTTGGATGAATGTGAAATGTATACAACTAAATCTGGGCGCCCAAATTTGCCCACTCTCTCAGGAAACAAAGGACATCATTGAAAGCGGTACGCCTAAGCGGAAAAACAGCTGTGCTAAACTTTCTAGAGAGATCGAAGTGTTGAGAGAAAAGATCGTTAGTGGTGAGATCATTCGACTGTACCGTCATAGGCAAGGTTTAAAGCCTTGGCATGAACTTCCAAAGCCAAGAAAAACTCAACTTAACATCGATGACAGAATGTGGTTTGCCCATTATCTTAAAGATTGGGATGTGGATGATTTCATGCATTTAGCTGTCTCCGATGAATTTTTTGTTTACGTAACACGTCGGCCTAACTACCAAAATGATCGAGTGTGGGCCACAACACCAGATGAAATCGATGACAATGAACATTATCGCGAATTATTAAAAAGTCCAGACTGTGTTCGTGTGTTTGTTTTGTTCACTGCAAAGAAGCTCATGTGGGACCTGAAGCCAAATGGTCAGAGTTGGGATGGACAGTATTTTCGTGATATTATTCTATCCCAGCAGGTCATTCCTTTTCTAAGAAACCCAAACAATGTTATGGATGTCGATCAGGTCACACTTCTGCACGATAAGGCCCCCTGCTTTAAGGCATTAGCCACTCAACAGTTGTTGCGGAACCATGAGATCGATTTCTTTGGAAATGAAGAATGGCCAGGAAATTCTCCTGACCTGAACGTCTGTGAACACATTGGATCAGTTATAAAGGACAAGGTTGAATGTCTCTTGTTTCAAGAACCTGCAGCAAATCGATTTTCGAAGGATACAATGACGCAATACATTGAAACTGTTTTAACAAGTTTGCGTAACGATCAAGATCTATTCACGTCATTTTTGGCAAGCTACCCAAAGCGAATTCAGGCTGTCTTGGAAGCCAATAGCGGGAACACCAAGTTTTAATTGTTTCTCATTAAATGCAGGATTAAATTCTCTTTTGTAAGGTATGTTTAGTTTTATTGTACCTCTAATGGTTTAGGCCATGGGCGGGGGGGGCTAAGGTTTATTGGAGCCCGTATATATATATATATATATATATATATATATATACACACACACACACACACAGTTATGTCAAATAATTAAATATATTGAAAATTCATCAAAATACATTCACTTTGTTCTACTGCGCAAAACACTAAACTCACACGTAATCAAGTCTACAATCACATCATTATTGCTTTGCACTACGCAGTAAACGCAGCTTAATACTATTTCACCGCTCAAGTTATAGGGAAGCCTATACTCTATATAAATGGCCTTCATATCGTTCAGTACTACTTTTGTGCCCACTTTACATCCGGTTGGCAAGTTATCTTTAAATACGTCTAGAATACAATCAAAAGCACGCACAAAGAGGTCATCGTTAGCCACAACGTCATTATTAAATACAAGTTTATAAACACTCCTTTCCAATCGAGGGTTTATTTTTACCCACCCAAGCTTTTCAATCGTGAACTCTTCTTCACACTGCATAGCGGCAGTTGAAATAATCTTCTAAGTCGTTACGACAGCTGCTCATTATATAAAGAAATAGTTCTTCAGGGTGAACGGTGTAGGTGAGCTCAGCCCTCTACTGTACCGCTCCACTCAAGTGCTTTGTACCAAAGTTCATGATATTTCAAAGAGTCTAAACCTTTTAAATAAGCATCCAGCTCTAGACCATTCTCGCCTTGTTCAGTCCTACACTCGGTAAACCCATCGAGCAGAGCGGTGCATGCGTATTCAAGAACCGTATCAAAATAAAGCATATCCGTAACACGCGCGTCTAATATAGGCTTCAGCTTGCGGAATCCGACGATTTCAAACATTCTGTCGAGGATGAAACGGTTTCGCGTAGGGACAAGAGCGTTATTATCAGAAGCATTCTTCCACATCAGCCGTATATCAATGCATGGCCGATCGTTATTTATACACAACGTACAAACAACGGCATATGAGGGGGTGTCACTAATCTGCTCTCTTCTTGTACTTACACCTGCAGGAATTTTATAACGATCCTCACTCCACTTCTCAATTACCACGAAGATTCTATTCAGCTCCTCAACACTTAAATAAACAACATTCCATTTGTTTGTTTGTCTACAAGTCGTTTCCAGGACATAATTAATGGCACCGGTTTTACTGTACATCTGTACACGCGCAACGACTTCGTCACGGACACATCGTACACGCCGTTGAGAGTGCTGCTCAAAGGAAGTTCCATCGTATTCAAGGAGCGCACGTCCAGTCGGTTCAAGCTCTGAGATGACTATGAGCCACGTGCAACGGGTCGGCACGACGGGAGGAGTGAGTCACGCCATAAGCTAGTGAAACGTGTACAGCGTTGTTCGAATACTTGTATCCCATTATATTGGGTAGGTGTTTTGAGAAATTTTCCGATACATGAAGCAATATCGGTTTTAACGTTTTATCACTCACCAGACGTTCATTTCCACAAACTAAACATCTTCACAATCCGGCGCACTATTTGAGAGAAACATATGCCCATATTTTTCATTTTTGTTTAACAATCGATACTCGTCTCTAAAGTCTGTTAAAAACTCACACAGGCCATTAGCCTCAACCTCACTACAAACCTCGTCATGATATATATTAATATAGTGGTAAAAATACTTAAGATTCTCCATGATGACAAGATTTACAATCTCAGTCGCAGGGTACTAGTACTCGGTATGATGCAACATGACATAATATCGCTTGACACCACTCATCAACAAGACTCACTATCCATATCCGTTGCTTCTCTTCTGCACGTGTTGTTTCTTCTACTTCACGGTATATGTAAGCTTTTATAAAGTTTAATCCTACAACATAGTTCAGTACATCACTTGTACCTCGAAACCCTACAATTCTCTCGCCAGAATAGCCGTAGAGTATTTGTACCTCTTGCTCCTTCGCACGATTCAATGTAGCCTTAAAAGTATCAAAGGAGGGTGGAATAGGGAGTTTTTCAGTATCCACCACATCTTGGCACTTTGACGAATACCACTTCATAAACGTCGAACACGCAATATTAAAGGTAGCCATTACTATTTTTCGTCTACGCGGGAGAATACACGTCTGAGATCCAGAGCATACTGCGATCAATTGAGCACGCAGGGAAGAGATATGCCCAGGTAGTAGCAGAAGTCACGTGATCAATCATACAGGTGGGCGGAGCTTAGAACTTTCTCCTGTACACACGCTGGCCGGGTACCTCATCGTCATTCACGGTTCTGTGGGAGAAGAGAAAAGCAAGACTGTAGAATATAAGGGTCATCAGTTAAATATTTATTATATTTTGTAAATGACGCACTTAGGAGTGTGACGTGTTAGAAGTGGATTCTGTAGAAAAATTCAGGTTCACGAGCCCATCCACATGCATTATATCTGGCCCTACAGGATGTGGTAAAACTATGTTTATGCTTAAAATCATTAAAGAAAACGGAGAGATGTTCTCAAAATTTGTGCATAAAGTTATATGGTGCTATTCGACGTATCAATCAGTGTTCAACGACTACCAAGATGATATTTTGTTCCACAAAGGTGTATACGACGTTAATTCGTTAAAGGGAAATGAACATACAGTCATTGTAATTAACGATCTCATGTTGGAGATGGATAAAACGTTTACCGAGACATTTACAGTATTCTCCCACCATCTTAACATAAGCATATTCTTCATCAATCAGAATCTATTTTTAAAAAATAGATACATGCGCGATGTGTCGTTAAATACACAATATGTAGTCTTATTCGCGCAACGTAGAGATGTATCACAAATTGGGGTATTAGCTAATCAAATGTTCCCGAGTCAGCGTAAGGAGTTTTTGGAAGTTTATAAAGAAGCTAGAAATCCGCGTTACGGATATTTGCTTTGCGACCTTCATCCGCGAAACACGTTTAGGGTGCTTCTAAGAACGAATATATTTCCAAACGAACCTGAAACGGTGTATATTCCAGAATGACAAAGAGGCTAAAGAAATATCATGAATTAATAAAAATCTATCATCGACTGCCCCGGGAAATGCAGGAGATGTTTGCTAAAAATATCGACTCCGACTTTTTAAAATGTATCTGTGAAATCTGTCTTAACGTTATAAATTGCAATGTATCAAGGAAACCACCTCAGAAGGCTCGCCTACGCCGTTACAAGAACATAATACGTGCACTCGCTCATAAAAGTCAAACTGTAGGGAAGAAAAAACGAATTATTGTACAAAGAGGAGGGTCATTCCTCCCCATCTTATTTTCAGTTTTGGTTCCTTTACTGACTAGATTAATATAATGAAGAAAGTGGTAGTGATTCCACACGAGGTGTATGCTTCACTGCAAAGTTCAAAGAATCCAGACACGGATCTAGATCCCCGTAAAAGCAGGCTTAAAAGAATGGAAAGCAAATTGTTAACCCTATTAAACAGTGAAAAAACACCTAATGAGAAAAGAATCTTATACCAGAAGCTCTGCAGAAATTTCTTCATGAGTACGAAAATTATAAGAACCCGACAGAGATTCCCGTGGTTATTAGGCACAGCACGGGGAACGATGGACATGGTGACATAGGACCTATGTCCGACAATAGAGCTGACCAACCAAAGATTAATGGGTTGACCACACAACATATCGAGCATGTATTAAAAAGCACCCTCCCACATAAAGGGTGTCAGGAAATGATTGCCCCCCCCTGTACAGAAGAAACTGAAAGGAATAGAAAAAAACAGACAAAACCACGCGAAAGAGCGTTTAATTTTGAATAAAAAACACTTGTTTTAATATCGGGTGTTGCCCCCATTTGCAGCTCTGACGGCCATTAATCGACGGGGGTATGATCCCAGAAGTGTCTCAAAGAGATCGGTATCATGACTCATTTCTTCAAGGACTTCGTTGATCTTTGCAGTCATAATTTCTGTTGAATACCGATTCTGAATGGGTTGTTCCAGCATTAAGGACTCCACCCGATCCTTCATGATGGATCCGACATGTTCACAGACATTAAGATCGGGAGAATTGCCAGGCCATTCATTATTTCCGAAAAAATCAATGTTATTGTCCTTAAGCAGTTGTTGAGTCGCAAGTGCTTTCATACAGGGGGCTTTGTCGTGAAGAAAGGTTGCCTGTTCAACATCCAAAACACAAACACACTCGGGGTCTTTCAAAAACGGAATTACATGTTGGGCTAAAATTACATTTCGAAAATAAGGCCCATCCCAACTGGTTCCTCTTGGTTTGATAACCCAGATGAGCTTCCGAATAGAGAACATAATGAAAACACCCACACATGCTGGATTTTTTACTATTTCTCGATACTTCTGGTCGTCTGGGACTTCATCAGGAGTTGTTGCCCAAACCCGATCATTCTGAAAATTTGGTTTTCTGGAGACATAAACGAAGAATTCATCGCTGACAACCAAGTGAAGGAAATCGTCTTCCGTCCATTCCTCAAGATAATCACAAAACCATAGCCGATCTTCAATATTAAGATCACTCTTCCGTGGCTTAGCTATTTCATGCCAAGCACTCAAGCCTTGGCGAACTCGAAATTGATGCACAAGTTGCCGATTGACTATCTTACCACGACGGATAAGTATCTCTTTCGCTACCTCAGAGCAGCTCTTCTTTCGGCGCCGTGATGCAGCAAGCACAATGTCTTTCGATTCTTGAGATAATTTCTCCGGTCTTCCTCCTCGAAATTCTGTTTCACAATCTTCAGGATTCTTATTCCAATTCCTTTTGACAAAGTCTTCTGATCTTTTTAATCTCTCAGCCACCCAGTGTCGAGTTATGAAAGTTGCACCAGCTTCCTTTGCTTCACGAAATGTGACAGCTCGAATGCGGTCAAGAACTCGCTTTTTCTCTGAATCGTTCAAAATAGATGATGCCATGGTTTCTGTGGGGAAAAAAATGGTAAGAATTAAAATCACAGGAATAGAATATAATGGTTTTTACTCAGATTTTAACGCTCTTTCAAGTTGTCTCGCCGGTTTTTATCTATCTCTTCTAGTTTTTGCTCTACAGGGGGGGGGGCAATCATTTCCTGACACCCCTTTATAATCTATTGAATGAGGACCCCGCCATACAATGGACCGATAAGGGTGAGATCATTGTGGAAGGAGCAAAGGTACAAGGATCGAATATCGTAGACATCGTCCATAATCTGGTGAGAAAATGGGATAGGCCCTCACCATCAGGATGGAAGCATATTAAAGCAAGACTACAACAAATAAATGTCCCCAAAACAATGATAGGAAATCTGAACAGGTTAAAAGACTTGGAACATGCGTCGCACGTGACACAATTGAAGACGCCATCACCCCCGGCGGTAACACCTCTGAAGAGGAGAAAGAAGAGGTTAAACAACGGTCAACCCTACCCACGTGCCTCTAAAATACGCAAATGGCTAGCATATTAAGAAGACGTTATTATGACATTTCTAACCCTGCCTCCTACGGAGGCGTAGCTAGACTGTACAGAAGTGTTTACGGAGTAGAGAAAAAAGATGTTGAGAGATTTTTGCGGGAGCAGGACGCTTATACACTTCATAAGCCTGTGAGAAAAAGGTTTAAAACAGCCAAGACAACAGCTGCTTCGATTGACTCTATTTGGCAAGCAGATTTAACAGATATGCAAAGATATTCAGTTTTATAACGATGGTTACCGATACATTCTATTCATAATAGATGTATTCTCTAGATATATGTGGCTAATTCCTCTGAAAAATAAATCACCTGAAACTGTTGCTAAAGCCACCAAAACGCTGATGTTGAAAGAAAACAGGGTTCCTGGCTATTTTTGTACAGATTTGGGGAAGGAATTTATAGGCCGTGCTTTTCAGGACATGTTAACAGAGTTTAATATCAGCTATTACACTACCAATTCTATACATAAGGCTTCTTTAGCTGAAAGAGTTCAACGTACCATAAAGAAACGCATGCACCGCTATTTTACATAAAAATACATACAGATTTCTAGACATCCTACAACCGCTCACACCATCGCACGATTGGGACAACACCTAACGAAGTTTTAGAAAGAGGTACGCGCCCAGAGGTGAGAAGAGATGGAACACCACCATCACCACCACACTCTGCGCGTTTCAAAATCAATGATTTTGTAAGGTTTTCGCTTTCGGGAAATAAATTCGCGAAGGGATTTGAGGAAGGATGGACACGTGAGATTTTTAAAGTTAGGGCTATGAGACCTAAAGGTGAGGTAATGATGTATTACGTGGAAGATTTGAATGGGGAAGAAATCGCCGGAGGCTTTTACCGCGAGGAGTTGCAGAAAGTGGCATTTAATTTAGGAAAAGATGTGTTTAAAATTGAGAAAATTTTAGGAAGAAAAGGTTCAGAAAAGAGAAAATTGTACCTGGTGAAATGGCTAGAGTACCCAGAAAGCTTACGATTCTTAGAGACATTGATGAGTGTGAAAAAGCCGGGGTAACTCGGGATGAAACTATACGTATCGCCAGGACTGAGTTTACACGGTATTACAGTACAGTAGTAACACCAGGTCCGGGCCGTTATGGTTCGGCTGAGGATGTTGTGAGAGACTTAAACGTAAGTTTAAAAAACTCAAATCTTACGACTGATTTAGTATACGAAATCGTAAAAAAAGGAAACCCTACACATACTCTAATACTAAAATCAAAGGCTAACAGAAATATTAAAGACCAAAGAGTTCAAAATTATGACCGAGGGGCGATATCGATTAGCCTTCCAAAGAGACACATTTCACGAGGTACAACATGACTTGTCCAGCCTAGATGAAATTGGAGAAATTGGTTGCTGACTATACACCCCCAGACATGTGCTATATTTACAGCAATATAGTGGAGCACCAGTTTGTTGGGGATACCCAGGCACGCTTGCTGCGCATTGCTCACATTCCCAACCACAGAGGAAGGAGTTTGAGTATTACATATGACAGATCCCATTATGTGAATGTCGCAACTAATCTAATAACCAATATCTCAATATACAGGGTGTCCCAAAAAAAACTATATACTCTTTATAGCATCATATATTTTATAATTAAAAAAAAAACCCAAACAATATATTGTTATAGCAATTGCCAATGAAAGGTAAATTAGTAATCTAAGTGATCAAAATGTTATAGCGAGTTGTTTGCATATAAAATTTAATTAACTACGCCAAGTGCTCAAAATGTTCTCCGGCGGCATGAATGCACTTTCAATACAACAAAATCGTGTGGTCTGATGAAGCTACCTTCAAGCTGAATGGCACAGTAAATCGACACAACTGCAGGTACTGGTCACTTGATAATCCACACGTTTATGTGGATAAACATGTTAATTTACCAGGATTAACAGCATGGTGTGGTTTATCATCCAGGGGTTTGGTTGGACCATTTTTCTTTAATGGGACAGTTACCGGTGCCGCATATCCCGACATGCTGCGGACAGAAATTATACCTGCAGTTCGGAAGTTGTTTGGAAACGACGACTTTTACTTTCAACAAGATGAAGCCCCCTCATTATCATTGTGATGTCAGAAGGTACCTCGATGAAACGTTGCCTAACCGTTGGATAGGACGAAGAGGAAGCGTTGAGTATCCTCCACGTTCACCGGACTTGACTCCACTTAATTTTTACTTGTGGGGCTACCTGAAGGATGCAGTTTATGGTACAAGACCTGCAACACTCGAACACCTTAAGGATGCAATTAGGGAAAAGTGCGGGACCATCACAGCATCCACATTAGTCCATGTCTGCGAATCAGTGAGTCTACGCATTCAAAAGTGCATTCATGCCGCCGGAGAACATTTTGAGCACTTGGCGTAGTTAATTAAATTTTATATGCAAACAACTCGCTATAACATTTTGATCACTTAGATTACTAATTTACCTTTCATTATATGATGCTATAAAGAGTATATAGTTTTTTGGGACACCCTGTATATAAGAACGATTGAGGGAAAACATTTCCCATTCGGTGATGGGAGCTTAACAGTGAAGCTGCACTTTCGACGCACTAAGTTATAATTGACAGAAAGCCTTTCACAGTCTATCGAGGGGTGAGATACCAGCGTGGTAGTGGACTTGGATCCATTTTTTCAACCATACTACTTACGGCTGTCCCTTTGCTGAAGAGGGGTGTCAGATATCTCGGAAGGAAAGCGCTACAATCAGGTCTTAACACTGCAGAAGACATTTGGCTGGGGCTAAACCTAAAGAAGCTCTAAAAAAAACACTTAAAGCGTACACGGGACGAAATCGTCAAAAATGCAAAGAGAAAAATGCGTGGTGGTGGGAAGAAGAAGAGGACTGTCCGGAAGAAGGGATTACATCACGTGGCATTAAACGTAAAAGGATATCAAAAAAGAAGTGTTCTAAGCGAATGAAACCTATGGATGACCATTTTTTTGACTGATATAAGCTAAGGACATTGATCTCATGAATCATAGTTTGTTTACTACTTGTCGAGAGAGGAGGCACTATTTCTAACTCGTCATGGCAGGCTTCATCCATCCGTGTAGTTCACAATGTTGTAAATCGAAGCTGTCCCTCTTTGACATACCCCCAACTCAAGTTTCTATTGAACACAGTGACTTTATTACAATTAACCCTTTAAACACAATTAGTTTCCCGAGTGCCCCTATAGAATTGGGGCTGAATGTACGCTGAATGTACGCTAAACTACGTATCGCCCATTCTGATGGAACGGACTGCGATGACAAATATGCTGTATACCCTGAAACAAATTTCTGCACTCCATATTCAACCAGTGTGACGTATATTTAAATCAGGTCAACATATCGGCAGGCACGGGGTACTATCACCTACGAGCCTATCTGGAAAATGTTCTCAACTTTTCCAAAGAAGCGAAGAATACCTTTTTAAGTGCCGAGGGATATTATCAAGCTAAAGACGCAAGTAGTATAAAGGACAAATTTAAAAATTCTAAAAAGAAGATAGACGAGTGTTTTTGACGCCTGCATACAGATTTCATATTCCAGAAGTTGCTTGTGAATGGGGTGGATATGAAAATAAAGCTCACCCGCGCGAATCCTGAGATCTGTTTAAATCTGGATGCTGATCAAGAAGAGGGAGCAGAACCCGTTGTGGTTCACATTATGGAAACATACCTCTGCGTACGGCGAGTGAAATTAAGTTCACCAAAACAAATAGAAGTTGAGAAAAATTTACTACACGCCACAGTAAAATACCCAATTAACAGAGTACAGATCAAACTATACATGGTGCCAGCAGGGTTGGCATCGAAACAGATAGAAAACATAGCCCTGGGAAATCTACCTAAAAGATATTAATTGGAATGCAGGAACACAATTCGGTGAATGGAAAATATAAAAAGAATGCCTTTAAATTCGAGAATTTCGGCCTTAAAAATATTACTCTATACGTTAATGGCGTTGTGTTGGGAGGAACATTGGATACGGACTATTCATCAGACGCTGTGTTACCGCTTTGCGCGAGAGCATATAGTATCTGGCCCATATTGCATGTAATTGTGATGAGCTCGGGATTCGGGTAACGCAGAAAGAATTCATTGATTAATTTAACCTTTATCCGTTTGACATCACACCTGACTTATCTGCTAATGTAAATACACACTTAATTCCACAACAGAGTGGAAACATCTCAGTTAGATTGGAATTCGCCAAGCCTATAGACGCGCCTATAAGTGTACTAGTTTACCTCGAGTCGCAAGCCCTAATAGAAATAGACAGATTTAGGAGCATTGTCATTGACGTTTAAAAAATGGATGCAAATACACTTCAGAGAGTAATGAATAGTGAACGAACCACACATTCCAAATTTATCGATGTGTTTGCGAAGAATGAATCATTGAAATTGCCATCTACGAGAAATTGCAGTAGCCTTATTGTGAACACAGATGTTATTGGTAGTGAAGGGATTCATTGGTTTGCAATCTATTTTAAAAATAGGGACCGCATGTACTATTTTGATTCACTCAGGACTCAACCCTGGAGTGACCCTGTTATTGTAAAATTTCTCGATCAGTTGCATATCCCAGAAGTTGTATGGAATCCTTTCGGGCTACAAGGATATTTTAGTAATACGTATGGGATGTACTGCCTTTCATTTCTCATGCATATGTCACGTGGTAAAGATTTTATAAATTTTTAAAAATTATTCGACCCGTGTCACACTCAACCAAACGACAAAATGGTATGCAGACAGATAAAAAGCCGTTTTCCGATTGTGCGTACTCGTTGTATAGTATGATGTTTTGTTCGTGTATGTATATATTTGTAACCAATAATGTTAGTTTGTATATTCTACAGTTTAAGATGGTTATTTTACAAAAAACATGATTTCTTTCATTTAATAAATTGATAAAAATACATTGTGTCTTCTTCCCCAAAAGAAAGATCGAAATATGAAAAATGCTTACATTATTTCGTTAATGATGTGACAATCGTTGGGCTGACTTCTCGGTAAATCTTCTACCTCCGTATTCAGGTCCATGACATAGGTTTCTTCAAAACGAAAAGATTGTATAACACGTGTCAAATCCTCATCGGACCTTAAATGAGAAAGAATAATTCATTAGTTCATACTGAATCTTTTTTAATAAAAACCCAAAACATATGCAGAGTATATATACAGTAAGAGTATTACAGTGTGAGGATATCTTTGAACCGCTAAGAGAAGTTCCTTTAAGAGATAATTCCGAATAACATTTATTACGGAATTTAAAATTATTTAAAACATGCAAAAGATTGCTATAAAAATTATTTAAAACATGCCAAAGATTGCTATAAAAAAATCAATGAATCAAAAACAGGACTTTAGCATAATATTAATTGCAAACTAATCTATAATTATGGATACCTAAATGAAGCATTTTTAATGTGATGAGATGAATTACTACAACCATTCATATATATGATGAAATAATCCAGAACAGTGCTCTTTCTGACAGGCACATTAAATAAATAACAAGGTTGCGAATAATTGGCTGCAAAAAATAAAATTACAGGCACTTACATTTCTACGGCAGTCCCTTGCGTCGGATCATAAGGAGCGTCACTGCAAATATCATCAACGGTTTGCCTTGGAAATAATCCATCCCGGTCAGCCGCGTTAAAAAGATTAATTGTGGACAACGCTACAATGTCACCATCTTGATATAATTTGGGTAAACTGTAAAGTTCTTGATTAATGGCGGAGGGAATATTTATTCACTGGTGAAAATAACTACTGTGACTCCCAGCTGAAAATATTTCCTTTTATATGCATGATCCCCAAGCACTACCCCAAAAGACTAATAGACGGTTCGTAAGTTTAATGATTGGTTGTCATTGTAACTGGGCGGGATTATGATAAATTTGTGTACCAATCGTGACACCATATTACGGGTCCACGCTTTGGACGTCCTGATTGGTAGACTAATGATGTCTTTATCTTCTCTCCGTAGATTTAATGCCTACATCGTGTATTGCCACTTGCAATCTCTATTTTGACAATAATTGCATTTGCGCCCATACTTTCCTCGGTTTTCCCATTTTAGAACCCACCCCCTTTATGCAATATCCCTCGCCCCTTTGCAACATTGATCAATATTTGCCATCTCTATCACGACAATATTTTACATTATTATTGTTATTTGCGGTCATACTATTTTATCCTCAATTTTCCCCATTTTGGATAGGGAGATGGGCAACTTGAGCGGCGACAAGTCATTATAGGAATATCTTCATCAGAGCCGCTCAGCTCAGTACCACAGGAAACAGAAGTAGCGCCGCTACTCTTCATAATCCTGACATAGATCATTACCAGAGACAGCACAGTAACATCCGATGACACAAAGATCATTAGAAAATAAGAAATCTAGAAGATCTCTACCAGCAGACTGTTTTGTGCATTATTATTATTTGCGGTCATACTATTCTCAGCTTTCCCAAGATTCCTGACTTGTGGATTTGGTTTTTCTATATACAGGGTGTTTCAGGAGGAAAGGTCTAATTCTGAATGGTTACGGAGATAGAGCTGTTTGAATCTACAAATACAAAAGCATTGTTAATGGTAATCAAGAAAGCGAAACCAATTACCGTTTCTAACATTTAATGTTTAAACATTGGCATTTTGAATGGTATCAGATACAGAAATGACAAATTTGTTACAGTTTACAATACGTTTTCGAAAATCCCACCGTCAACCTCAATGCACTTTGCAACTCGTGTGCGAAGATCGCGTGTTGTTCGTCTGAGTTGATATTGACGTGTCTTTATGCGGACAGCAGCATCCAAAATGCGCGCGAGCAATTCGTCTCGTGTATCCACCTTTCTTTTGTAAACTTGACTTTTCATCCACCCCCACAAACAATAATCTAACGGAGAGAGGTTTGGAGACCATGGTGGCCATTGAATGGGACCACCGCGGCCGATCCATCGACCAGGAAAAGTTTGATTTAGGTATTGCATCACCAGACGGGTAGAATGTGGAGGAGCTCCATCATGCTGAAAGTACATACCAGCGCGTGTAGCCAAAGGAACATCCTCCAATAGTCCTGGCAATTCATTTTGCAGAAATTCTAGGTAACTTTGTCCTGTAAGACGATTCTCTAAAGTAACAGGGCATTCAGCTGATCGATGATACCGCACCACACATTGGCAGAGAAGCGATGTTGAAAATTTGTTTGCACAGTGGCATTTGGATTTTCGTCTGACCACCGATGAATTACAAATGTTGTTGATACCGTCACGGGTGAAAGTAGCTTCATCGGTGAACAGTAATAATCGAAGCAATCGGCAATTAGCATTTACCCAATGACAAAATTCCAGTCGCATGGCAGCGTCTCCTGGTTGAAGGTGTTGTACACGCTGTACATGATCTAGATGCAAGTCTTCCTCACGTAATGTTCGCCATACTCTTGTGTGTGGTACACCGAGACGTGTAGAACTTCTTCGTGAGCTACTAGTAGGACTACACTTTACCAACTGAAGAATGTTTTCCACTTCATCCACATCTTGTTGACCTTCACGTTCAGATGAAACATGAGCGCTGGGAAGTGTACCAATCTCACGCAATGTGTTGAAAACCCTGGTAAACACTCTTCGATCCGGAATTCTGCGGTTCGGAAACCGTCGACGGTATTCTGCAACGGCAGCTGTTGCACTTCCATCGCAAAAACCGTAGACATACACCATATCTGCATATTCGGCATGTGTGAAGGTGTGTGGCATTCTTGACACTGCTCCAAACACCAAACAATGTCACTCACAACAGTCATCTGTCGATTGGCTTATGTTACATGCTTACGTAAGCATTACACCTTACATGGTTCAAGGTTATAGGGGAGGGAAGGGGGAGGAAGAGCTGCGCGCGCATCAGAATCAAACAGCTCTATCTCCGTAACCATTCAGAATTAGACACATGTTCATATTAACTTTTTTTCTCACAATGACCGGTACTATCACCTCCCGAAGTATTGACCTTTCCTCCTGAAAACCCTGTGTGTATATATATATAGATATATATATATATATATAATATATATATTATATATATATATATATATGAATAAAACCACGAAGGAAATGAAACACAGAATGGTGCTCAAGCGCTTTCGTCTAATGACATCCTCAGGAACACTGAAGTACATAAAGAGTTACAACCTATATATAGGTTACAAAAAAAAATATTATATATATATATACAATAAACGGAGGAAAAAAATTAAAGGATTGTGGGAGGAGCATACAAATTTGTAAGGAAAAACTACCGATTTTAACACTGCCCGAATCCAACACAAGATTAAATGAATTGTTTCCAACCAATGTTATAGTTAATTAAAAAAATAATAAATTGAAAAATAAAAATAAAACTTGTAAGAGGAGCATACAAATTTATACTGGAAATCTGCCCAGGTTTTACCACTCTGCCCTTCTTGTCTAACTCCGATATATATAAAAATAAATTGAAAAATAAGTTATTAGAGAAGCATACAAGTTTACCAAAGGTTTAGCACTCTACCCTTCTTGTCTAAATCCATTCTGAACGAATTCAAAACAACGGGATCGAGTTGAAAAGGACCTATGCTCATGTTAAAGTTATTTGTAAGTTGGATAATGGCAGACTCAAGAATATTTCTATTAACAATGTTGCCAGATTGAAACAAAATGAAGCATTATTCCAATCATTGCAGTGGGATAACTCTGACAAATGGACAAAAAGGGCACTGGACGACTTCCCGTTCTAACGGAATATTGACGCTGTTTTACACGTGTGTGAAAATCCTTTCCCGTCTGACCTATGTAAAAGGAATCACATTGTTTACAACCAATTTTATAGATAATGCCTGAATTATTGGTAGGGCTATTTTTTACTATGATATTTTTCACAATATTGTTACATGAAAATACTACATTAATATCCAAAAGTTTAAGTACATTAGCAATGCCTAAAAAGCCCGGGAAAAATGGAAGTACTAAAATATTCTTTGACAAAGTACGAGTGTTATTATTCACACGATAGTAGGTTCTTTTTGCCTTGTTGAGACAAGATTCCATAAACGCAAGTGGGTAACACAGATCACTTCCAATACCGTTGATTTTTTCTAATTCGGCATCGATGTATTCCGGACTGGCGATCCTAAGGGCGTGGAGAAACATTGAAGAAAAAATGGCCTTCTTAGTGGGGGTGTCATGTCCCGAGTAAAAGTGTACGTAGAACAAATTGTTTTTTTTTCCGATAGATACTAAACTTAAAACCTGGGCTTTCCCTATGTACACGAACATCCAAAAACGAGATTGAGTTGTCTTGTTCCACTTCTAAAGTAAACTTAATGGAGGGGACTTGATCATTTAACTGAAGGAGGAAGTCATCCAGGTCACGATTCATGGGCCAGATACACAAAATATCGTCGACGTACCGCAACCATGGGATGCCAACCCCCAGGATTCTCGGAATGTAAGTAATTTCGAAAACCTCCATATAAATATTGGAGAGGAGGGGCGACAAGGGGTTGCCCATGGTCATCCCAAAAACTTGTTGATAATACTCGTTATTGAAAGTGAATTTAGTCTTTGATGCAAAGCTTAATAAGATCCAAAACAATGTGTGAAGGTAGTGGCAGGTCATACTTATGTAATTCTTGGGAGAGAAAGTCAAGCATATCGTCACTCGGCACTTTTGCAAACAATGAACAAACGTCAAAACTGATCAATCTATCGTTGGTTTCAGTACGTGCATTATTCAATTTTTCAGTAAGATCCATGGAATTTTTTACATGTGAATCAGAGATAGTTCCGAGAATGGGGGACAAGACTTTGACAAGCCATTTGGAGAGTTTATAAGTAATAGAGCCCACGGAGCTAATAATAGGGCGCATAGGGTTGCAGTTTTGTGGGTTTTAATAAGACCGTAAAGGTAGGGAAGAGAAGGTGAAGTGGACATGAAAAGCGGAATTAAGTCCCTATGATCTTTGAGAATGCGTTTCAAGCCACTATTGAATGATTTGATAACGTCATCCTCCCACAATCCTTTAACTTTTTTTTCACCGTTTATTGTATGTATATATATATATATATATATATATATATATTTTTTTTTTTTTTTTTTGTAACCTATATATAGGCTGTAACTCTTTATGTACTTCAGTGTTCCTGAGGATGTCATTAGACGAAAGCGCTTGAGCACCATTCTGTTTCCTTTCCTTCGTGGTTTTATTCATCATAAATATTTTTCACGTTACTTCCGTGAAATAATTTTCATATATATATATGTGTGTGTGTGTGTGTGTGTGTGTGTGTGTTAATTGCCACTTGCAGTCTCTACTACGATGGTTTCAAATATTTGCAAAATATATGTTTGCGGTCATACTATTCGATCCTCAACTTTAATTAATGTATTCGGCTTGACTTTCTACTAGTGATGGGACGATTAATCGGAATCGGAATCGAGAATCGGAAGAATCGAGTGTTTTTCAGGAATCGGCATCGGCATCGGAATCGTAAGAATTTGGTTACGACTTTCGATTCTTACAACGATTCTTTGTCATTTAGTGACAAAAATGAACTAATTATTAATTAATTATCTTTTTCTTTTCAGAGCACAAATTTAATTTTCATTTCCAATTTGATTACTGATATTCTGATATTCAATATTCAAGGCTTAAATTTAGTAGTTTTATTTATAGCAATTTATAACTTAGTTTTCATTATTAATTTGCTTTTGTAGCCTTCGAAAATTGTTTTAAATAAGGTGGGAAATTTGTTTAAATAATGTAAGAATTGCATTCTAAGCTTAGAAGGAATAAAGGATTACAAATTATTGTTCAATTGTAATTATTAAAGGAAAAATTTTAAAATGTTTCTTTAATAAGATTAAATCTAACAGGTATATTTGTTTCTTATATTTACAACCTAATCAATTAGATTCTAAGGTGATATTACCATACTATTACTTTATATAGTTAGTCTTACAAATAAATAAAATAGGACTACATAGGTATAGTTTTCCGAAGAGCACCAAATAAACTCTTATCTATAAAAATACTGAGAATCGGAATCGGCATCGGAATCGGCATCGGAATCGGGACATTTTATTGGCATCGGAATCGGAATCGGCATCGATTGAAATTTAGGTATCGTCCCACCATTACTTTTTACCTGCCAATTCTCGCGTAGGAGTGTGATTAAATTGTGTTTAGCTCATGAAAATGAATGTCTGCTTGGGTTGGTAGATAAATGGGCGCCCTAGGCATCCTAGTGGTTAAGACGCTGGGGTGCTGGTCGAGAGATCGAGTCCGGGCAATGACTTTGTGATTTCAGCCTGCCCGTGCTGCAGCTTAGTTTGGATTCCACGTTAAACTGAAGGTCTAAGGCGGAGTGAAAAGCTTGACCCTCGTCAAAATGAATAATTCGGTGAGAAGGAAAACCGAGTTAGCTATTATTATTACTACTGTAATTTGCACCACCATATATATATATATATATATATATATATATATACATACACATACATATATATACACACACACACACACACACATATAATATATATATATATATATATATTGCTGTTGCATATGGAAATATGATAAGGAAAATCATTACTTAATCAAAGTCTAATTTAGCCTATAAATAATTTGGAAAACAATCACGTGATGCTTATGTATATATTTAAATTCAGTTTTTGACTTCATTATAATGATAATAATAATGACAATTGTAATAATACGAGTGGAAGGAAACAAAAAACTGTTTTGGAGACGAGAAGTGGGACAAATCGACCTTTGCGGTTTGCCTCGACGAAATAGGCGCGAGTTTATCTTCCTTTCCTCGAATAAAAAGATTTGTTTTAACGTATGCCTTCCTTGTCTTTCGAATTATAGGTAAAATGAATATTATTTTTATAGAATATTTAAAATTGTTTATTATCAAATTTAATATACAGTTTAGTATATCTATTGTACTGGGTGATCCAGATAAATGGGACCCATAAAAAAAAACCAAATATTCTTAATATTTAATTCCTTTCATAAAAATTATATAGCATTTGAAAGAGTAGAGTTACAAGTTTATTATGAAATATTTATTTTTTTAAAATGACTCCTTTCAAATGTGCTCCATTAGTTGCCAAGCATTCCAGTGTTCTTGCTTGTAAGTTCTGCATCACTTTTGCAAGAGTGTGCGGTGGTATGGCCTGTATCTCATTTGTGATGGCGGCCTTCAATTCTTGCAAGGTCCTTGGGTTATTTCTGTAGACCATACTCTTTAAATATCCCCAAAGATAATAATCTAAGGGAGAAAAATCCGGAGACCTTGCGGGCCATTCAACGTCTCCAAATCTTGAGATTAACTCGCCTGGAAACGTTTGACGCAAAACTGCCATGCAGTTCCTCGTGGTATGGCAAGTAGCTCCGTCTTGTTGGAACCAGTGGTTTTCTAGACAAAGATCTCTTAATTTAGGAATAAGGAAATCGGTCAACATTTTTTCGTAGCGATCACCATTTACAGTGACCGTGTTTCCGGTGGAATCCTCGAAAAAGTACGGCCCTATGATCTGAGATGCAGTAAGACCACACCAAACAGTTACACGCTGACTATGCAACGGGACTTCGGTAATATTCAATGGATTTTCTGTTGCCCAGAACGACAATTTTGTTTGTTTACAGTTCCATTCAAGTGAAAATGGGCTTCGTCTGACATAATCAAAGTTGCTAGAAAATTGGTGGTGTCATTTACCTTCTGTTGGATCCATTGACAGAATTGTCGTCTTCGTGCGAAATCTCCATCGTTTAGTTGTTGCACTGTTTGAATTTTATATGGAAAGAGCATTAAATTTTGCTTGAATATACGGTGTGTTGTTCCAAATCCAACTCCTAACAGCTGAGAAACACGTCTGATGCTTATGTTAGGATTATCCTGTACAATTTCATGAGTTCTGTTAATGATCTCGTCTATCCTTGCTGTGCGCACTCTTCCAGTTGGTTTTCTTTTTCCAATGCTGCCAGTTAGGGAAAAATTTCTGACACACCGACGGATTACTTTCTTAGAAGGTGATTTTGACATCTGAAAATTTGTCTTGAAAGATCTTTGAGCTGAAACTACACTTCTTCCATGCTTATAATATTGCTCAGTTATGAAACGCAGCTGTTCCACAGTCCATGCAGTCATCTTGAAGGGTTAGTTTTAACTAACACTTTTATTTTGTTTTGTATCTTATCTTGTCTTGTATTGTCAAAACCTATACAATCCTGTACAAACTTGTAACTATCCTCTTTCGAATGATGCGTATGATTTTATAAAAGGACTTATACTTTAAGAGTTACAGGGGTTTCTTTTGGGTCCCATTTCTCTGGATCACCCTTTACTGTATATACTGGTCAAAAAAAGAAACGCAATTTTTGAGATTTATTAATAAACATGAGGACTCAGTAGATAGTAAATGATTCTTTAACATAACAAACAGTCAATAACGCGTATGGCCACCCCTAGCCACAATGCAGGCTTGGAGTCTGGCCCTCATCGACCTCAACAGTCTCTGCAGGAAAGCAACAGGGATGGCCCTCCACTCTTCAATAATTGCATTGGTCAGTTCCCTGATGTTCTGCGGCTGATGCTGACGTCTGCGAACTCGCCGTTCAAGTTCATCCCATGCGTGCTCTATCGGTGACATGTCTGGGCTGAAGGCTGGCCATGGTAAGGTCTGCACCTGTTGTCCCTGCAGGTACGCCTGCACTATCCTGGCTGCATGAGGTCTGGCATTGTTCTGTTGCAGGAGCACCAATTTTGGATGTTGCCTCATGAATGGAAGAACATGTGGGTGAAGAATCTCATCCCTGTAGCGCTGGGCAGTCAGAGCGCCATCAACAACCACCAGCTCAGTTCTTGAAGCAGACATGCCTGCATCCAACATGCCCAAGGCACGACCTCTGTTGACCTCTGAGAGTCGTGGCATGCCTCAATCGCGGGAAAAGTTTGGTTTTCTCAACGGGCAGTGTGTATTCTGTGAAGTCAAAGAAAAATCATGCCTTCATAAAGAATACATTCAATTTAATCTCTGTTTATTGTTTGTAACAAAATGGCGTCTTAGCCGGGATTAGTCAGGTTTAAAAACATGCACTAAGTGGCTTTAAAAGATTTGAACAAACATTTAACCATAATCTTGAAACTGTGATAATACCACTAACAACTTAAATTTTACACCATATGCGAGCTAATTGCGTTTCTTTTTTTGACCAGTATATTATTAAACCTGTTTTCATATGGGAAAATTAATATAAATGTGTATTTATAAATTTCTCAATTTAGTATACTGTAAAGAATGAATTAATATTAAGATAAACGAAAAAAATGTACGAAATTGAGAAGACACATCTTGTATATATATATATATATATATATACACAAACTCAGAATGGTCCCCTGAGAAACTTATATGTTAAACACAGACCGTGCATGGAACAAGGAACTCTTCTGGGAAAATTAAATCCACTATAGTCCAAATAAGTAATGGTAAATGACAAATACCATAGTTTTTCTTTTTCATGATGCAAGCCCGACGTGGGCAACGGGTCTCTCGCAAAGAGGTCCCATAAATATAGCTTCCCTCACCAGCTATCTGCAAAGCAGACAGGATCCAGCTTTGGGACATGGATCTAGGGTTAAAGCAGCCTAGCCCTGCTACATTTAGAACCTCAATATAAGCACAAAAGACTCGTTGCATTCACGTCGGATTGAATACATCAAAGAAAAAGGGGTAACTATTGTATTTTTAGCCAAAAAAAAACAAAACTTAAACCTCAACCGGGACATTGAGCGTCCACTTTTCAAGGCACATCCCACGTCCGTTTAATATACACAAACTCAGAATGGTCCCCTGAGAAACTTATATGTTAAACACAGACCGTGCATGGAACAAGGAACTCTTCTGGGAAAATTAAATCCACTATAGTCCGAATAAGTAATGGTAAATGACAAATACCATAGTTTTTTCTTTTCATGATGCAAGCCCGACGTGGGCAACGAGTCTCTCGCAAAGAGGTCCCATAAATATAGCTTCCCTCACCAGCTATCTGCAAAGCAGACAGGATCCAGCTTTGGGACATGGATCTAGGGTTAAAGCAGCCTAGCCCCACTACATTTAGAACCTCAATATAAGTAAAAGACTCGTTGCATTCACGTCGGATTGAATAAATCAAAGAAAAAGGGGTAACTATTATATTTTTAGCCAAAACCAAAACTTAAACCTCGACTGGCAGAATTGAGCGTCCACTTTTCAAGGCACATAACATGTCCGTTTCATGATGGGAATGAACTCAGAATGGTTCCCTGAGTTTTTTATGATGATACACACAGACCGTGCATGGAACAAGGAACTCTTCTGGGATAATTAAATCCACTATAGTCCGAATAAGTAATGGTAAATGACAAATACCATAGTTTTTTCTTTTTCATGATGCAAGCCCGACGTGGGCAACGGGTCTCTCGCAAAGAGGTCCCATAAATATAGCTTCCCTCACCAGCTATCTGCAAAGCAGACAGGATCCAGCTTTGGACATGGATCCTGTCTGCTCTGCAGATAGCTGGTGAGGGAAGCTATATTTATGGGACCTCTTTGCGAGAGACCCGTTGCCCACGTCGGGCTTGCATCATGAAAAAGAAAAACTATGGTATTTGTCATTTACCATTACTTATTCGGACTATAGTGATTTAATTTTCCCAGAAGAGTTCCTTGTTCCATGCACGGTCTGTGTTTAACATATAAGTTTCTCAGGGACCATTCTGAGTTTGTGTATATTAAACGGACGTGGTATGTGCCTTGAAAAGTGGACGCTCAATGTCCCGGTTGAGGTTTAAGTTTTGTTTTTTTTGGCTAAAAATACAATAGTTACCCCTTTTTCTTTGATGTATTCAATCCGACGTGAATGCAACGAGTCTTTTGCTTATATTGAGGTTCTAATTGTAGCAGGGCTAGGCTGCTTTAAACCCTAGATCCATGTCCCAAAGCTGGATCCTGTCTGCTTTGCAGATAGCTGGTGAGGGAAGCTATATTTATGGGACCTCTTTGCGAGAGACCCGTTGCCCACGTCGGGCTTGCATCATGAAAAAGAAAACTATGGTATTTGTCATTTACCATTACTTATTCGGACTATAGTGGATTTAATCTTCCCAGAAGAGTTCCTTGTTCCATGCACGGTCTGTGTTTACATATTATAATATATATATATATATAATATTATATATATATATATATTATATATATATATATACAGAGGAACGACAAACGTAAATAGATATTTAGGTTTGGCTTTAGAGTAAATCACTGTACTGACGTGTGCTTTTATACGCTAAAGGCAGCCGTTCTAAAGTGCAAGATGTGAAGTAGCATTGTTTTTGAACCACCTTAGACCTACAGATTAGACGAGAAATCCGTAACATGGTACGGAATCCATCACTAAATTTTTATTTTATTTTATTCATGTTGCAAATAGTAAGAAAAATGAATGGTGAGGGATGCTTGCTTGCATGGTTTCATATGGGGAGTTGGCTAAAATTTGGGAAACTGAACAAAGAACGGGAAGTTTGTTAAAATTTATTGTTTAATATAAAAGTATATATAGACTTTTCATTTAATTCTTTTATCAATTACTTTAATTTCTCTGAAATTTAATTATAATGAACATTAAGATGAACAATTTCTTTTTGCTAAGCCAATTGTCTAGTGCATTTCTTTTATTGTTAATATTAGGTATCGTTTAAATAGTTAGTTCTCTTGCTGAACAAAATTAAGGAGAAAGTCAATCTTGTCTTTAATAAATAAGTAGTTAAATTAAATGGCGGTATCTGGTAACCACTCCATATATAAATAAAAACATTATTTGGCAACTCAACCTAATAAAGTATACCTGAACAATTAAAAACATTATTTGGCAACTCATGTAAATAAAATTAAAGTAAATGGTATCTAGCTACCCCCTCCATATATAAATAAGTGGTATCTGGCAACTCACGACCCTCTATATAACAGCTGCTTGGCCCTTGGACGCTCATAATGCGTCTGGCTCCAGCCAGGCGAACACCTCCTTCCTTCTTAGGTTAAGGCTTAGGTTAGGTTTCTCTTTGGGGGGGTGAGGACATCCCAGCTTCTCCCCCAAAGACCTCCTCCTTCTCATTTTTCTTCCTCTCTTAGGTGAAGGCTACCCCTTTGGGGGGAGGTCATCCTCCCTTCTCCCCCCGAAGCTCCCTCCCCTCTCCCCCTTGGCAGCATTGAGTTGTTGCATAACCCTACCCCCTTTTGCAGCATTGATGTTGCATAAGCCTTGCAACATTGGTGTTACATAACCCCTCCCCCTTGTTGCAGACCTCTGTGCAACAACTTGCAATATTGTTCAACATTTGCAGTTGCATTGCAACATTCCTGCACTCTCCTATTTTTCACCCATACTACTAAACTCACTGGCAAGGATGGCACATTAACCATCCATGAAGTCACAGAATATCACAAATATAGTCTGGAAGCTGCACAGAGCTATCAAGTCATTTGCAAAGATCCAGCCCATGACATTAGAAATCAACTGTCCTCACAAAGAAAAGATCAGGTTTGGATAATACATAACATTTCATCTATTCTAAAAGATGATTATTAATACCTAATATCTGAAATGTTGATTTTTGCGAGTTTAATTTGATAACCCTGTCACTAGTATATATATATATATATATATATATATATATATATATCGTTTTCACGTGTTTAATTGTGAAATTCATTCCATATATATATATATTAGGGTGGTCCTCCCTTATAGAGGCGATATTTTTTTTGGGGTAATTTACATGCTCCCACCCAATAAAGTTGTTCCACTTAATAAGAAAATAATTCTGCTTCAATTTGAGCTCGATCGGATAATAATTAGAGGCGGCTGTCGAAGCTTGAAGTTACCACAAAACTGCAAGGAGGGGGTTTTCTATTGACCCCCCTGAACAATCTCAGTTGGCCCCCAGGGATCCATGGATCACCACTTGGGAACCACTGATATATGTGTAGTTAAAAGATTTTTATTTTGCATATATATTTTAAATTATAAGCGTTATACATAACACTGATGACGTACTATTTTGAATCGTCATGGCTGGCAAGACCACTCACTGTAGCTCACTGTTTAAGATCTTCTTAGTAGGTTCAGGATATTTCTTCCTGTGTTGCTCCACGACTTTCAATAGGTATTGAAGTTGTTCTTCATTCTTAGTGTGTTTTCCACTATAATCCTGGATAAGTGCAATCCCGCGTTCGGCATTGTCGTTCACGACCTTGATGTTTTCAACTTTCCGAAGAGCCTCTTGAAACTCATCATCTGAGTCCCATGTTGACGGGTCTTTTTGCATAAATGCAGTATTGATATTGAGGGCCCGTATAAGCTTGAAAGAGTTTCTCGTGCTCAAGGAATCCAATGTTGAGAGATGATCTTGACGAAGGCTCACACGTTTAGGACATTTTAGGCTGCCTTCTGTCTCATTAATTCCCTTTACAATTAATCTTTTTGTGTCTATTGATACAGAAGCATCAAACAGTGCCAATCCCACCATTTCCTCAGATAGGTACCACAAGTGGCCAGCAAATTTAGATGCTGCAGATTTTGCCCATTTTAAGGATTTCGTTCAAAATTTAAAGTTTGACAGCCACCCCTAAATATTATCAGATCTGGTAAAAACTGCCAAAATAATTTTTTTATGAAGTGGAACTACTTTATCGGGTGGGAGCAGTAAAAATAAAAAATTCGTTTTTGAGGACCACCCTAATATATATATATATATATATATATATATATATATATATATATATATATATATATACAGGGTGGGCCGAAAGTCTGGATCCATAGGAAAATATTTATTTTAATACATAAATTACAACAAATGGTAAATACTTAAAATGAATATCAACTTTAACTCGTAAATGCGTATCCGTGATACTGTACAGTAGTTCGTACTCCAGTATAAATACTCAAATACTTTTTTTATTTCAGCCCAGAAATGGCTTCGAATCTAACAACAGAAGACCGGGTAGAACTTGTGCTCATGTACGCAAGACAGGGCGCTACACACAGAGAAGTTGCTACCGAATTCAATAGAAATCATCCTGATAAGCATCCAGTAACACATGCGACTGTTGGCAAGTTGTTTAAACGTTTCAAAGAAACAGGAAGTGTACATGATCGACGGCGTTCTGGTCGTCCAAAAACTGCAACTGATGAAAATACCTCTGCAATGGTATGTGAAACTTTAACGAATAGTCCAGTAAAGTCAACAAGAAGATTATCAAATGAAACACGCATCTCGAGAACGTCAATTCGAAGAATTATTAAAAATCATAAATTCCATCCCTAAGTGTCTCGATGTCAGAGGCCGCCAATTTGAGCATTTGTTATAATTTGCTGTTTATACTGGAGTACGAACCACTGTACAGTATCACGGATACGCATTTACGAGTTAAAGTTGATATTCATTTTAAGTATTTACCATTTGTTGTAATTTATGTATTAAAATAAATATTTTCCTATGGATCCAGACTTTCGGCCCACCCTGTATATACACAGGGTGTTTCAGGAGGAAAGGTCAATACTTCGAGAGGTGAGAGTATCGGTCATTGTGAGAAAAAAAGTTCATATGAACATGTGTCTAATTCTGAATGGTTACGGAGATAGAGCTGTTTGAATCTACAAATACAAAAGCATTGTTAATGGTAATCAAGAAAGAGAAACCAATTACTGTTTCTAACATTTAATGTTTAAACATTGGCATTTTGAATGGTATCATATACAGAAATGAAACCGTCGACAGTATTGTGCAACAGCAGCTGTTGCACTTCCATCGCAAAACCCGTAGACATACACCATATCTGCATATTCGGCATGTGTGAAGGTGTGTGGCATTCTTAACACTGCTTCAAACACCAAACAATGTCACGCACAACAGTCAGCTGTCGATTGGCTTATGTTACATGCTTACATTACAGCTTACATGGTTCAAGGTTATAGGGGAGGGAAGGGGGAGGAAGAGCTGCGCGCGCATCAGATTCAAACAGCTCTATCTCCGTAACCATTCAGAATTAGACACATGTTCATATGAACTTTTTTTCTCACAATGACCGATACTATCACCTCTCGAAGTATTGACCTTTCCTCCTGAAACACCCTGTATATATATATAATTAAAATGGATTTATGGATATATAGATATGAAGGTGTTTGAAATATATATTTTAATTTACAGGACAAAAACAAGAGAAAAGCAGTAATTCGAGAAAATTCGAGAATAATTCCTGTGTTTCCAAGACTTGTATCAGAGTTCATTTGATCTTGATTTTACAACTCTCAGAGAAGGAGAAATTCTACAACCGAGACTGTCTGGAAAACTGATTGAGAAATTAATCGTTGAAAGTATTTAGCAGTTAGGACTGGAAATACATAATTGTGCAGGACAAGGATACGATGGCGCATCTGTTATGTGTTCTAGTATTGCGGGTGCTTCATCTGTCATCCTTGAGAGAAACCCACGAGCCTTGTATACACATTGCGCGGCACATTCGCTTAACTTAGGTTTAATGGATGCTTGTGATGTGCAAGAAATCCGTAACATGATGAGTACAGTGCGTCAGATCATAAAAGGAAAGCACTTTTCCAAGCCGCAGTGCGAGCTTGTTACACTGATCAACGGAACGATCATCTCAAATCTCTCTGTGAGACAAGATGGATTGAAAACATGAAGCCTCGATACCTTTATTGAACTTCTATCTGCAATCAAATTGACTCTTGAGCAGGTAATAAATAATTTTATTCAACTATCTTAGTTTTTCTGTATATCGTAAACTTGGTTAATATATATATTAGTAATCAAGTGAATTTCCCATATATAGGGTGTTTCATAACATGTGGGACGCACTTTCAGGATGGATTCAGGACCTGAAAACAATGAAAAATGTTTATATAAACATACAGGATGCCCGAAATCGCTTTGTTTCCGAGTTACAGCCCGTTTTGTGTTCCAGCAATTCTTTCTGCAAACTGTTTACAAACACTGCTTGCCGACAATGTTTGTGAGTGTGTACGACACTTATTTCATGTATGGCCTTGCCGATTGTAATGTTTCGTACACTCTATGACATGTTTTAATATCGTTGAGTGTAGATCCATCAGTCAGTCAGAGGTGCGTCGCGGGGTTTCACTCTTCGTATTCGAACTTCTTACCGTGAATAAGTGCAGTCCAGTGAAAAAAAACTTAAAAGTTTTTATGCTATTCAGTGATAGTGTGCATTTGAAGTGAGAATGGAGGCTTATTCAAACAGAGAAATGGCAGACACGCATCTCATGGCTACAATATGCCGAAGGAAAAGTCGAATGTTGACCGGCATCTACGAAATGACGAAACACAAACCGGTTTATCACGCGAAACAGGGATCCAGAGTCGATTTTGCGAACCTGACTTAACGATGAGACAAAATTACAGCGGTTTGTTGATGAAATGGACACTAAAATGATTTAAGAAGAAAGAGGGCCATTTGTGTTTAAATGAAAAGATTACCATCGTTAAATGCTGTTCATTATTTTAAAAAGACAAAAATCACACACGCATGCCCGACCGCACCACTTCCCATTTGTATACAACATGGTGACCATTCTGCACTCTTAAAAAAACTTCGCCGTTTGTACCTACTCTACACGTACCTTTGCAGTACTTTAAATTTTTCAGAATATGTTTAGTGTTTATAGTGATGGTGTAACGGCTGCGAGTAACGACTTATAACTCTAAATACATGCAGGAATATTTACTTTCTGAAAACAGAAATGAGTTTCTTAAAGCAAACAATGATAATATAATATTATTTATATTTAATTTTTGTACAGTACTGTTTCATACAAATAAATATATAAAAACCGTCAAAACGCAGTGTTCTATTATCCCAGAATACAATCTCCCAACACTCAATCCACGGTTTACAAATAAATAATGGATCCCAAGAACCGCCAGTTAACGGGACTCCAATATATATATATATATATGCAGTAAAATCACAGAATAACACGTGATCTTCTTAATAAGCAAACAACCACAGGGAAAAGGAAAAAGAAACACGAAATCCAAGCGCTTTCGTGATATATTCACATCTTCAGGGAAAAGAGAGAAATATATATATATATATATATATCAGTGGCGACTCCTGCACTCGGGCTTCTCGGGCTGAGCCCGAGAGGCAAGGTGCAAGGAAAAGCATGAGAGATAAAATTGTGTATTTATAGATTTAAGTTTTTAAAAAAAGTTTTAAATACAAATTGTAAAAATGGTTTTTGGCTGGTAGTATGTTACTATTTTTCTGTCTAGCCTTCGTCACGCAAGCAAATTTTGAGCTCATTTAGATACCCTTACTACCTATAAAAAACTATATTGACACATTAAGTTTTCGTGTAATCTTTCAAGATCCTTTACTCGGGCGCAAGACATTACGCCCGAGAAAGTATAAGTAATATCGTATATTTAAAGTTCTTTTAATGAATAATTATTTGCTTGCATACGGTTACATAATAGTCCTTCTTCTAATTCTCATTAAATAAAATACGTTTTTCCTCCTATTCATTTTTTTTTATAAAGAAAAACATTTCAACTCGGGCTTATATCCTTCGGCCTTGTAGAGACACAATTTTAATTCTGGCGATACATGGTAATTTTTTATGTTTCGATAAGCGTGCCTTCAACTGCCTGAGAGAAAAAGGTTTTAAATTCGGCTATTTTATTCATTGCTATGCACATAAGTTAAATTCAGTGTTAAGTAAAATGTCAGAGAAAGTTAACGGGGCTAAAATGTTCTTTTCCAATGTACGTGCTTTCAGTAAATTTGCTTCTTCAAGTCCGAAACGAAAAGCTGTATTTAGAGAGCTTAATATCAGCATTCCATCACTTTGTGAAACAAGGTGGTGCTATAGATCTAGAACCGTGTCAGCAATAAAAAGGCAGCGTGAAACTCTGAAAAATGCATTTCAAAAGATTTTAGATGACAGTGCAAGATGGGATGAAAATATTTTTAATCAAACTTATAATTAATCTACTTATAAAATTGCATGATTTCACTTTTCTGTTTTTATTAACTGCTTTGAAAATATATTGTCACAAGCCGAAAAACTATTTGATCTTCTGCAATGCAAGCAGCTTGACATGAAGTTTGCGCAACAGAAAGTAAATGACTTTATTGAATGTATTGAGTGCGCTCGTACTGATAAAGCATATAATAAAGTTTTTCAAGAAACAATGCCAGACTTCGAACAATCCAAAGACCTGCCTTTTCCCCCGAGAAAAAGAGCTAGAGGCAAACAAATGAACTATAAAGCAATATATTTCGAAATAATTGACATTATACTAATGTCGATGAGGGAACGATTTGATTGCATTCAGGAGTTTGCGTTCTTTGAGTTGATTGATGTGACCAATTTCCAGAATTTGCTGAATATTTTCGAATGCATCATCTTAATGCTTTACAAACTAAATATCCAAATGTAATTGACTCCAAATCCTTAGTTAACGAATTGAAATATCTTTATCGTGACAGTGACTTTAGAAAATGCAAATCTGCAAATGAAATTTTAGAAGTCTTTCACGAACTAGGATTATTGTCTGCGATGTCGGAAACCACAAAGCTGATTCAGCTCCTTACCATACCTGTAACTTCTGTTTCAAATAAAAGGAGTTTCCCTGTTCTTGATCGAATTAGATCTTATTTAAGAAACACAATGGCTCAAGAACGGCTCTCGTCCCTGGCTAGGATTTCAATTGAAAAATAAATACTTATTGATTTAGAAAGCAAAAAGGAATTACATGACCGAATATTAAAGGAATTTGCTTTAAAACCAAGACGCTTGGACTTTATGTTCAAGTAAATAAAATTCAAATAATTTTTTTACCGAGGTATGTATTTATTTATTTTATTGATACTCTTAAGTTATTGTCATGCATTTAAATGTCGGCTCATATGTAGACTTGAAAATTTAAAAAGAGCCAGAGTAGTCTTGAAGAGCTGGAGTCGCCACTGATATATATATATATATGAAAATTATTTCACGAAGGTAACCATTTTGTGTTTCCTTTCCTTCGTGGTTTTATTTCATATATATATATATATATATATATATATGGACGGAGTGAAACCAAACAAAAGTGTTCTTTCCCTTTTGGCACACTGAAATTATATTGTGATTTTAATTAGGGAACACAAAGAAAACTGAAATAATATTCTTGAGTATTTTGAACTGCCCCATTTTTGCCACAATATGAAATGGGTGTCGTAACTGGGTTTACGGTAGTTTATAACTGATTCTTGGCTATGTTGTCGGGAAAACAAACAGATATAACCCACACAAAACTTAAAAATATATCTTTTGCAAATAATTTTCAGGTTATTTAATGAATTTCTATTTACTTTTTCTTTTCTGGATTAATGATAATTCTCGAATTTAGTGTTTTGTTGCAAGGAATATAAAGAAACAAGGAAAGAAAAATAATATTTTTTTATTTGTTTTATTAAATACATAGAGAGTATAGGAACACACAGCAAATGAATACACAAATGGTAACTGCAAAAAACAACCTTAACTATTCGAATAAAGAAGGCAAACTTTTAGCAAAATCCTTTTTGGTTTCTACGTCTGGCATCAGATTATGTGAAATCATTCTAGCTCTGATAAAACAATCTCGTGCTTCAAACCCAAATACCAAACTTAAAGAGTCCGTCACTAATTTAATACAACGCTCTTCATTCTGGGTATGACTGGGGTAATTTGGAATGTTCAATGCGTTTTCTTTGATAGCTAAAATTTCTGCTTTTGTTAGCTTCATTGTAAGAGGTGGTTTACCTAGTTTAGTATCATTCCAGTTATATACTTCTTAATAACTTCTACTGATTCTCTGGGCAAATGTTTACCCCTATTAATAACAGAAAAACATGCATGCAATTAGGTCTACACTCGATGTCAAACCAATTAGGGCATAATTTGTCACAATGAAGTGTGTTATTATGTAAAATTTCTTTGTTGGTTTCACTGTTGAAACATAAGCCAAAAACCCTATTAGCAAGAGTTAACCATCTAGCACAGTGGTGGCGAACTTATGGCACCAGGGGTGGATTCAGGTTGCGCGGGGCCTGCGGCACATTACAGACAAAACAGTAAACACAGCCTGTAGACTCAGAATAATACAGCCATGACACCTCAATCCTCTCATTCGTCAGGCTATGTTTCTTAACAAATAATGTCTTCGTACATCGGCGTGTTGTACAACTTTCAGTAGTTGAAGAGTTACTGAAGTCGCTGTCATAATTTCGGCAATCTGATGTTCCCCGCTCTATCCAGAACTCTCCAAAGTCATCAGTCAGCACTTGTGGCCACAAACCAATGTCATAATTGCATGTCCTGAAGCTGGTGGGCCTGCTGAACGCACTGACGTAGACGGGTCTTCTGAAGACGCAGCTGCTGATGTAGCGGAGGCAACTGGTGGGCCTGCTGGAGGGGTTGACGTAGACGAGTCTCCTGAAAATGCAGCTGCTGAAGTAGTGGAGGCAGCTGCTGGGCTTGCTGAACGCAATGACGTAGACGCGTCTTCTGAAAACGCAGCTGCTGAAGTATCGGAGGCAGCTGGTGGACCTGCTGAAGGGGCTGACTTAGTTGCTGATGATTTAATCCAATTAGTCAGTTTCGGCACCGTCGCAAGAAACTCTTCTCTGCGCTTCTTATCCTTACGCTTTTCACTACCGGGTTTATATTTCCTCCTTCGATCCCGGTCACGGTTCGTTTCCATGTTGTACGTATTACAATGACAACAATAAGAACATAAATCATGAATCTGCAACAGAAACAACAAGAAGTTAGTAACAACATTAGAAATGAATAACACTAACAAGAACAACAAATTAAACACCATCAAAGCGGATATTAGAATGTTTGATGCCATGCCGCCTGCCGGAAAAAGTAAAACTCGTCGCAGATAGCAAATACGTGACGTTTAATTTTTTTCAATTGAAATTTGCGGGGCCCATCGGGCGCGGGACCTTGGACATTTGCCCGGTGCGCCACCCCCTAAATGCGGCCCTGAGCTTCCTCTTGTATCTCTTTTGTAAAATTTGTGTGGAATGCACATCTACACTACCTATATACATTTTACATCACTCCTCTGATCAAGTAGAAACTGTAATTCCTCTTTTGGTACTTTTTATCTCTCCAACATATGCAATCTATGTGAATTTCTTCGCAATCATCAATGCATCCTATGTCTGTATGAGGTTTTAAATTACATTTACAGGCACATATATCTGAGGACCTATTCCAGCCTACCAGATGCGTCCCCCGGGTTGCGGATGTGGGGAGCCCCCTACGGAAATCAGCAGGGAAGCCTCGGATACAAGAATAAGAGGCCGTGGACAGCGGAAAAAGAAACACAATGAACTACAACCTAAGAAGGAAAGCCAACGGCGTGAATAGGGATAATGGTGAGTCAACCAGAGCCACTTCGCCCGGTCGCACAGGTGTCGAAAGCCGAGTACCATGTGACCGTTATCAGGAGATCGGCAAACAGGCGAATGGTCTTAACCCTCCGAGCGATACCAGCCCTGGAAAAGAGGCCCAAGTCCACACTAATGCCCATCAGTATGGACGGGTTACACAAAATGACGGGCAACCTCCACAAAGTGACATGCCAGGGCTACCCCAGGAAGCCCCCATTTCACCCAACAACAAAAAGAAACGGACTAACTTCACTTACAACCCCAGAGGGGGTACCAGGACACAATGGTCAGTGGAGGAAAAGCTAGAAATACTGTGGTGTACCACCTATGCCACAAGTGAGCAGTTCCCAAAAAATGGAATCAGCAAAAGGTGCAGAGAAATGCTAAAAAAGAGAGGAGTCTTAGATAGGGAGAAACTAGAAAAAAAACCAGACTGTAGGTTCCACAGCATCAGTGCAAACATCAAACTAGGGAAATCAGAGATCACAGCGGGAGAAATGAAAAAGATCAAAAGAGAGGTAGAAGACTATGTTCAAAAGGGAAATGAGAACACCACGAACGAGTGGACATGGACGCTGGAGAGAAATCTGTGCCTGTTAGAAAGCCTGTATATAGGAGAGATGATCCCAGAAAAAGAGAACAAAAGCGAACTCCTAAAGTTTGATGAGAATGATTACATGGTATATAGGTTCCAGAAGCGGTACACAGACCATATGATGGACCGTAAAAGAGTGATCAGGTAAAAACATCATATCCTAAAGACAATCGCGGAAAGGAGAACTGACCATGAGAGAAAACAAAGAGCCACACTACCAACATATGATGAGGCACAGAAAGCAAAAGAAAAGGCAATTAGGGTTGTACAGGAACAACTGGCAATAACTGCTGACACCATAGAAGAACTAAGAACAAGCAAATGGACAGCAGGCAGAGGAAAGAAACAAACCAAAAAACACAAACCGGCCAAAACACCAGAAAGTCAAGTGAAACCCTCAGTAACAGAGAAAACAAAGGCGACAACCCCAGGTGCCGTAGAGGAAACACCTACCAGAGACAGCACAGAAGAAGTGGCGCAGGATGTCTGCCCAGGGCGGGATGAGGAGGAGGTGGAAGTGGAGATGAACCACTGGCACACAAACACCTTGCCACCCACTCCCCCTCCACCTCCCCCAAGTGAACCATCAGATGATGAAGGAGACTCTATATCAAGGCCAGGCAATGATAGTATGGAAGAGATGGAAGAGGAAAGTGAGGAAAAGAAGGAAATGAAAAGAAGGATCCTAATCCACAGAGAAGAAGATGTACATCAGGAACTGTACCACAGAAGACCACTGCCCAAGCTGAAAAACACCTACAAGGTCAGAAAATATATAGAGATCGCAAACAAGGTACTACCTGTAATAATACCCCAGGAAAGTAACCTCACAGAGTTAAACAGATTATATTATGTAACAGCAGTCAGCGTAACAGAGATGGCAGAGGTAAAAACACGCAAGCATAACAGCCAGGAGCAAAACCAGGGAATGAATGGAAATGAGAGGAAGCCAAGGTGGCAACAAAGACTAGAGAGCAGAGTGAGTAACCTCAGGAAGGAGATCTCAATCCTAACTACCCATATGAGGGGGGAAATAAGATCTGAACTGGGAAGAAGGAAGGTAAATGTACTAATCCAAAGAGAAAGACTGGACAATGAAAGAAAGATCATACAAAGCATTGCCAGGAAAAAGCTAGACCTGTCGACAAAGGCAAAAAGATTGGTAAGATATATATACGCTTGGACAGAGAAAAGAAACAAAATGAGATGTTTGAAGACAACCCAACGAAACTATTTAGAGAATTAAAGAATGCCCAGATAAACGTAGAAAGACAGCCTGAAAAAGAACAAGTGGAGCATTTCTGGAAGAACATCTATGAGAATGAAGTCAACCATAATGATGGTGCAGAATGGATTGGGAGCCTTTACAACAGCGAAAAGGTGAGAAACATCTCAGAGATGAACATGAATGCGAAATACTCCTACACAGAAGAAACTACACGGACAGACACAATACAGTCTGCAAGCTAATCCACTTGAAGCTGTATAAGAAATATGAAATAAGGCTAGAAACAGAAAAGCATTGAGAACATATTTCACAAGGAATAGAAGACAATGACAAAGTGCTGCTCCCATATGATCACGAGATACCAACTGACATCAGGGTATCAGGATGCAGTTCAGACAGTAGTGAGAGAGAAGGAGGGTAACAAATGCCTCTTGTGGAAGTAGGAGTCCCAGCAGACTGGAATGTGGCTAACTATGAGAGGGAAAAGGTCTTAAAATACCACTCAAACATGAAATACGGAGAATGTGGAATGTAGAACCTGAGATCATCCCAATAGTGGTAGGGGCGACAGGGGCAGTAAAGAAATCTACAGTGGAGTTCCTTGACCAACCGCCCATAAGTATAACATCTGGAGAAATTGTAGGGGAGATACTACGATACAGCACCTCTATTTTACGCCTAGTACTAGGCTGTACCTAAAAATTCCTTAGGGTTAAGGTTTAACCCCGGAAGTAAGAAACTCTCTCCAACTGGAGTAGAAGGGAAAAACAAAAAGTAAAAAACAAATTACTGAGACTATTCATATATTCATTTTTTTAGTTTCACTGATGTTTTTGATCTATACAACGTTGATCCTCTTTCTATGAATCTTGCTACCTTTTGAAACAGCTTTTTCCTGAACTGTGGGGATTGATGCTTACTGCCAAAGTTTTAGTAGCTCCTGAGTTATTTGGCTGATGATTGGCTTGTTAGCTGCATTTTTCCTTTCTTTGAGATAGAGAAAGTACCGAGCCACTTGTAAATTAGTTGGCAAAAGATTATGAGGCAACTTCTCAGGAGTTCCAAACATACGATGTTGCTTCGAATGCCTTGTGCTCACAAAGTTTTTCCTTGCTGAATAACATGGGGAACTTGAAAGCGTAGATGCTGTTGCATGGAAAGCTGTTGGTGTAGAGTTGCTGCAAGAGGAGATATTGCTAGCTTGATGTGAAGAAGGATGTTGTTTCAGCTGTGGAGACACTGGTGTGTGGGATGCTGATTCCATCTCTGCTTTTCTATAGCTGAATTATTAACTTAAAAATAAGAACAAAAATTCAAATAAATTTCAGTGAATTTTAATTGCTTAAGTTAAAACAACAAATATTTACTGACTTTGCTCACGTCAGTCAAATGTACACTGTAACAAATGTAACAGAATATTTTTTATCTCATTTCTCATAGCATACTCACTAGTTTCTTACCTCTGAATTCTATAGCTGGGGAACAACTACTGCAGCTGGCTGTCAGGCGAGCTGTGGTATCTGGGGAGTCAGAAGATACGATGTGTACATTTATAGGGTGGAGCGAAAAATACCTTTTTTCTAGTATGAAGTTCTAATAGAGATTAGAAGTTGCATTTAGTGGACGAAATATGTCTGCCAAAATATGGTTCATTTGTTTAAAATTTTCAGCTGCCACCAGGGGGCTAAAGTTAACAATTTTGTGTAAAAAGGTAAAAAATGCTTCTATTTTAGGTTTGTCAAACTATTATAAAATTTTAACTTAGAATTATCTAATATTTTGATTAAGATTCTTAAATGATAGGAATTCGTTTTGTAAAAATGCCTTTTCATATGCTTAATATCTTCAGCTGCCACAAGAGAGCTGAAATTAACACAATTTAGAGTAACCGAGTCATGTTGAGACTACACTGAATGTTGTGGGGGAGGGTTTGGGGAGGGTTGTGGGGGAGGGTTTTGGTGTGAAGGAATTTCTTTCTGTGAGTCATTAGAACAGTGTGTTAACACTTGTCTTCTTAGGTAGTAGGCCTAGTCGCTCAGTTGATCTGAGAGTTTTTTAATATGATCGGAATATTATAAAACTTTATTTTAAAGTGATTTATATAGAGATAATATTGATTTTATTATAAAATGCTTATTATAATGTATTATATAATTTTAGTTTATTTATATAATATATTATATATATTAATTATATAATGTTTTGATGTTACAGGATATTTTGTGATTGTGAATTTTTCTTAAAAATATTATGGCATCAAATACTAAATATAAACATTTCACTAGCGAACATATGAAGTGTGCCATATTTGAAGTACCTTGTGAGATGAGTGATATGCAACTACCAACTTATAACTGCATTATGAAAGATTACCTGTTCACAAAACATTTAGTGAAGGATCAGATGAATAACAAGGAGCCTTCATTTTCTGAAATAGCAGAGGCAGTTTCCAAAAAGGTAGAAAATATTTGGAAGAAGGCCTCTTTGCCAATAGTTTCACATACACGCGTTTTACAGATGATGCGAGTGTACCATGATAAATACAGGTCCTTATTAAAGCCATACAAGTCACGCAAGGATCAGCCTAAGTACAAAAATCAGCTTGAAGAGTTTGAAAACTCTTCAAAATGCACTTTGTTTGACATCTGCACCTGCAAATGTGAGGAGTTTAGGAGATGCTCATGTGAAAAGAGTAAGAAAGTCCCTCCAAAAGAGCAGGATTTTTTAAATGACCAACGAACACGCAGAATAATGGTGATAGGAAGCATTGACATAACACACACAAGACGATTACAAGCAAGAGAACATCGAAAGGAAATGGAAAAAGCACGTCTGGAATCCTCACAAACAACTAGTGCTGCTATAACCAATATGTCCAACTTACAAATCGAAACAGAGACAAGTGAACTTCAACAACTAGAAGAGATATCTGAAGATAATGAGGAAGATACAACCTCGACTCAATATGTAATATCAGAACAACAGATGCGTGAGCCACTGCCTTCATTAGCAATTACTTGTGATAGATTTAAAATGTCGGACAGAGCTGGGGCTGCTATTGCTTCTGCAGTATTGGCAGATCTTAAAATTGTTACTCCCGAAGACAAAGGGAATATTATAGACAGAAGTAAGCTAAGACGTGAAAGACAAAAACAGAGAAAGGAACTACAACAGATAGGAGAGCCAAAAACCATGCGGGGATTATACTTTGATAGCAGAAAGGATAAAACAATGATTCAAGTCCAGGAGAGTGATGGCTCTAACCACCAAAGAACCAAACGCGAAGAGCATATCAGCATAATATCTGAACCACACTCTCTGTACTTTGCACATGTGACACCTTCCAGTGGCAAAGCTAAATACATTTGCACAGCGCTAGTGAATTGCTTGAAAGAAAGGAATGTTGATATAGGGAACATCGTTGCAGTTGGCTGTGATTCGACAGTGGTTAACACTGGTAGTATTGGAGGCACAATAAGATTACTGGAAGAAGCCTTTAATAAGCCATTGCAGTGGCTGATATGCCTTTTACACCTTAATGAACTTCCATTGCGCCATCTGTTTCATCACTTGGATGGTACCACTACTGGACCAAGAGCATTTTCAGGCAATTTACAAGAATTAGCTACTTTCATTGTTAGGGTATACGCACCAATGTGGTTTCAGATAAAGCGTAAACCATTATGCCAATATGGTGCTAAACATATGTGTCATATGATTGCAAGAAGCCGGTATCTCCGTGAAGAGCTTAGGAGAGTACATGACTCAGTCATTCAGCGAAATGCATATTACGCAAATCAAGAAAACATTCTCATTGCAATGATAGCTGATGAAAGGGAGCATGTGCGTCAGTTGGGATTTAGGCGTATCATAAAAGCAAGGGCATGCATTCAAGAAACAGATGTTATCAGGTATTTTAAGGTGCCAGAAATAAATTTTTATGCCAAAGACTATACAGATCTCATTATGTGGTAAGATTTTCAGATAGCAGAACCACCGATAACCAAAGGAGTTTCTCTTGATGATATTGAATCATGCATCAAACATGGTACTACTCTTCATTCAGAATTATTTCAGTTTCCATGTCATACACAAGCCGTAGAGAGATGCGTCAAGCTCGTTACAGACGCTGCTGGATCAGTCTGCGGACCTACAAACAGACGGTTGGATTCGTGCTACATTAGAATCAAGGAAAAAAACAGCCAAAATTTGACACAAAAGCAAATTACTAAATAGTCTTCAGCAAGAACCCTTTCTAGAGGGAGGTTGGTTGGGGAAAGGGTGGTAACTCCGCTAAGGCACGAAATAACGTTTCTTAATTGTCTCAAGCCAGTATAAAGGAGGAGAGACATCCTAATTTATTACTGTTCCCTTTTTCAAGTAAATACGAATCCTACTTAATTGTCATTTTAAGTTCTTCAGCCCTCTTGTGGCAGCTGAAGTATTAAGCATATGAAGGCATTTTTACAAACGATATTCTTATCGACTTTCAAATATTAGATAATTCTAAGATAAAATTTTTATAATAATTTGATAAACCTAAAATAGAAGCATTTTTTTCCTTTTTACCCAAAATTGTGTTAACTTTAGCCCCCTGGTGGCAGCTGAAAATATTAAACAAATGAACTCATATTTTGGCAGTTATATATCGTCCACTAAATGCAACTTTTAATCACTATTAGAACTTCATACTAGAAAAAAAGTATTTTTCGCTCCACCCTAGGTCACTGTACAAGTATACAGTACGACCTTGGCAGGAATACTTAAATCTGGGAATGACGCAAAATAATATATCAAAGTTATAAAAATTGATAATTGTGGTTTCATAATGACATTAATGGAGGTTATTCATATGATGATGTAACGTTCACGGATGTATGCTAGATGAGAACTCTATTTTCTGTGTTTGTTAAATTGTATTTATGCAAAAATGAGGCGGTTAGAGAAACCTGGAATAATTTGTATCATCATATTCGTTTTTCTCAGCAAAAACTACAATGAAATATCAGTGTACCATTGTAAATTATTATTTTCACTCCACCCTAATATACTGTGTATATATGAGGCGTCACGAATACGAGGGACAAGTTCGCCAAACCAGTTCTGAGATAGACGCGTTTAAACTTTGTAACTATTGTGTACGAGTGGCACATATTGAAAATAACCACATTTTGAGTGTACGAGGAGAGGTATTTGGCTATACCAAGTTGTCTGTGATGGGGGAGGGTCGAACTATTCATTCGTGGAACAATCGCAAACTCGCCAATGTGGCGAGTTCGCCCCTCGTACTCGCAACGCCTCATATATATATATAAGACTTGGATAAAGTTAACTGTAGTGGACAATTTTTTTTGTTTCAATTTATAAAAATAAATAGATTATTAGACTTTTAATAAAACATACAACCACATGTAAGTGTTTTTTTTTTGTATGTTAGGTTAGGTTAGGTTAGGTTTGAGTAATTACCCTGCTTCCTCATGATTCCCCTGCCAAAAACACTGATCATACCAAAACTTGAATGCTGCTCAGTCTTGACGTCCCCACATAAAAAGGAAGAAACTTATAAACTAGAAGAAACTCAGAGACATTTCACAGCTAAGACTGATGGCTGCAAAGAACTTTACTGGGAAAGACTAGGTAAACTAAATCTGTACTCCCTAGAAAGAAGAGAGAGGTACACCATAATCTACATATGGAAAGTGATCGAAAAACTGGTACCAAACCTCAAACCCAATTACCATCCAAACAACACTGGAAAATAGGAAAGGCAGAATGTGTAGTGTTCCCAAATTAAAGACCGAGAAGGGACCTCTTCAACACTGAAGGAAAATAGCTTGGTTGTCAGGGGGCCAAGACTTTTTAACCAGCTTCCAAAGGACCTCAGAAACGTTACAGGGGTCAAAGTTGAAGTCTTCAAGAGAAGACTAGATGCGTGGCTCAGGAAGGTACCAAATGAGCCGGGTGTACCTGGCTATGTGAGGTGGAGAGCACAAGAAAGTAACTCGCTCCTCCACCAAGCTAGGCCTAGAGGCGGGGTCACCAGCTTGACCTTCATGTGAAAAGAGACCAACACACGGAACATCAACGAGGTTAACGAGGTTACCTTAGAATTTTTGCTTTCCCATGCTTATTAGAAGATTTTTTAATACATTCATCTTTAGTAATTCATGAATTAAGCTCTCTTTCTTCTCGCATAATTTTATTACAGCTATAAAATTTGTCACATTTTTAAACGACATATTGACACTTTCCATAGTAACACTTAACTACCAAGGCTTGTAACTTGGAACGCATATCCACCGCGTTTAAATGTGTTTCCAGTAACGTTCATTTTTCATTGAATTTTAGTGGTAAAATAGCTTCTTCTTACAATCGGTGTTCTATACGCTACACCAACTAGTCCCATGTTTACCTATTATTTATAGATTTACTTACATTTTCTATTTCTGCACTATTTTCTGGACTATCTATTTTATTTTATTTGACCCTTAAGCTTTAGGCTTTACTGGGCTCTTATTAAAAATAAAACAGATAGTTATTATTAATAATACATAAATCATGAATAAGTATTATTAATTAATTAATCTTAAATTATCATTATTGATATAACAAATGCAAGGTCATTATTGAAGGTATTATACCAATCACAACAATCACAAGTAATGCGTCTTTAATCCTAGATTACACACGAGAAGTGAATAAACATTAGTAATGTATGTACAGTTGCGCTCATTATTCGTAGGATACTCTTGAGAACAGATAGCGACACCTGGAATATATTTGTTGTGTGTATTACAAAGGGTTGTAACATTTTATGAATGAATGTTTAGTGAGTGAGAGCTGATTGGTTGGTTGAGTCATTGTCAAATGTCTTTAGAACCTAATTATTTCCATTCATCATTCTGGTTTACATATTAATAAGGAAACATAAATGCATAATTAAATATAAATTCAAGAAGGGGATATATATATCAGTGATGTAGTCGAGACCACCAAGTCCGAGACTGAGACCGAGACGGAGACCTGATCCTGTGAGACCAAGATCGAGACCGCGATCAAAGGTTCGAGATCGAGATCTACCTTCCGAGATCGAGACCCTTAAAATTCGAGACCGAGATCGAGATCGAGACCAAGCTCATGCCATTTCAATTTGTTTTACACTACTATGGAAATTAGACTATGTTAAGTATATTAATAAGCTAATAACTACTTTCTCAGATGTAGTGTGTTGAATGCAAAAAGTGTAGCCGAAAAATTAACAAATGAATATATATATACGTACTTTTTATTTATTTACTTCTTTTATATCTGTTACAGAAGGTTTAATGAACGTACCCACTACCCAGTTTGACTTGTGCATTTATTTAAAGCATGATAGGTGCTCATTACACTTAAGGAACATCAGCATGCTCAGAAGATCTGCTGAAGTTCGACTTCTGTGGGGCCTCATTATTATGCCTCCATGGCTAAATACACGCTCAATTGGCAATATTGGCCAGTGATGGGAATTTATCCCTTTCTGGTGCCAAAACTTTATTGGAGAGCAGTTGTCTTATAATATATACTTATAAGTTATATATAATATATATAATTCTCTATTTAGTGTTTCCATTTTCAATAAAATTAATCTGACGGGGGGGTGGGGCAAAATTTTTTTTGGGTAGCGCTAACCACCTAAAAAATCCAGAACCCCCCCCCCCCCCCCCCCGCAAGACAAACGTGGCAACTCAAAACAGGGTGACTGATTAGTGAATACCTAGAGTCCCTTACTTTTACAAACTTTCATAAACATTCTGAATTGTGTCTGTTCAACCAAGCCACCATCATGAGTATGCCAATAACATGTATTTTTCATTACGGTCTCGAGAGGTCTCGAAAGGTCTCGGGGAGAAAAACCGAGACCGCGTCTGTCGAGACCGAGATCGAGACCGAGACCGAGACCGAGATCTAAATAGCGGAGACCGAGATCGAGATCGAAATCTGCAAATTAGGTCTCGAGATCGGTCCCGAGACCGATCTCGAGACCTACATCACTGATATATATATATATATATATATATATATATATATATATATTCACAAGGGGGATGTCAATGAAGTGAATAAAAATTGGTCTTGTAAAAACTAAAAAAAAAATCCTTCGGACGTGATGACAGTGTTCATGGTAATGGGATTTGGGAAGCCTGAACGAACTGAAGTTTCAATGTATAAAAACAGCCGTTGGTAGGCATTATTGCGCCCTGAGCAAATTCTACGACTTACACCACCCATCCAACCTATATTTATTTAGTGAATCATTTATTTATTTATTTACATTTAATATTGAACATAGATTCAGATATTATTTTGTTATAACAAAGACAGCGTAAAAACCTGATATATATAAATACATATCCAGAGCTGGGCAATAAATACATTGAATGTATTTAAATACTAAATACTAAATACATGGGAGAAATGTATTTAAATACTAAATACTAAATACATTTTACGAATGTATTTAGATACTAAATACAAAATACATCAATTGTATTTAAATACATTTGTAAATACATTTTAAATACATACAAATTTTAACATATGCATTCACTAATTCATGTTTTGATAAATTTCTACTTTAGGGGACACGGGTGAATTTCGAAATAAATACACCACTCGATAGATCAGACGATTTTAAAAGCTTTTCATCAATGAATTTTTCATCGCAAATTGGATTGATTGCAACGAGTTAGTTACACAGGCCCACTTAAGGCAGAGCCGTTTTGTATGATTATTCGGTCAATTTCAAGATATTTTTTGATGTCTAAAAAAACACTTACTTCAGATGAGTGTACAGATTCGTTGTAGCATTGCTTGCAGCAGAGACTTCGTGTTTACACAGCAAGCAGGTGCACTTTACCTTATTACCGTCTTTATATTTAATTTTAAAGTATTTTCCATCAAACAGAGGGTGCACTAAATTGTTATCTGCAGATATATCACTGTTTGATTCACCGGATTTGCTTGTTGAAGCCATGACACGCACACGATAAAGAAATCAACCGCTTTCGACTAAGAGTGGCACACAACTGATTGAACTGACACGTTGAAACATGAACCATGCTGTACTACACTGTCGACGCTTCGTACTGTGCTAGTACAGAACGTGTATTAAACCAGTAAAAGTATTTACATTTTTATATTTTGAGTATTTAAATACATTGTGTTTAAATACTCATTAAAGTATTTAAATACTATATTTAAATACATGAAAAACAATGTATTTATAAATACAGTTCTAAATACACAAATGTATTTAAATACGTATTTAAATACAAATGTATTTAAATACTGCCCAGCTCTGTACATATCTACTGTAGGGGGTTTATGAATGAAAAAAACAATGTTTTAATGCATATTACATTTGGATCAATGAAAGAAAGCCACCCTCAGTCTTCTTTAGTTAGCTTTATAATGCTAACTAACGAAAATATCACGACCTAACCTAATCAATCATTAGGTCAACTGTACGCCCTTGACGACTGGTTAGGTTAGGTCGTTATATTTTCGTTAGATAGACTTATAAAGCTAACTAAAGAAGGCTGGGGGTGGCTTTCTTTCATTGATCCTTACATTTTAATAACATTATAACATTACCAGATTGATGGGTATCTGTAGGTTTCATACGTCACTGTTTAGAATATCTTCCAATCGGCAAATGGACGACAGCTGAATGGATACTACTGGTATGGCATTGTTATATCCGGAGCAAATGCTATTTCTAGAGCAGCAACACTGATATAGTAATAAACAGTCACTGAGAGAAATATTATTTAGAAACGAAGAATTTTTTGTATTGAGGCAGCATCATAAAAATGCATATAATTGTTTTGTATTAATAAGTTCCATGTTACATCTTAAGTGTTGAACCACTGCAGCTGTGACTCTTGACAGTCTCTCACCTCAAAGGAGAGAATTCCAAAAAATAAAATTATTGCAGTGATTCATATCAATAAACATAGAGCCATTTAAACGATGATATTTGACAATTTTGCAAAGGTGTTACACATTCATAATTACTCTTGTATTTAAGAAATATTTTATACATCAACACAACAAATTTAATATCTTGTCCAGCCACCGTTGTTGTCCCTGACTTCCTGCAGTCGATGTGGTACAGAAGCAACATGATTATATACCAGCTGTTGATTCCTCCTCAGCACCTCCCACTCACTAAATGTGTGTTGTAAAAGCTCATTTACTGGTTCCCACACTGGTTCCCACGCATTTACATTGGGCCATATATTCTCGATGGGATTCATATCACAACCCTTACTTGACCAATCCAGAAGGTCGATATTTCTTTGCTTAGAGAACCAGCGTGTGACGATCCGTACTGTGTAAATTGGGGATTTGTCTTGCATAAAAATGATTCGCTCAGGAAATAGCAGAGCATATGCACGCACAGAAGGAAGCATAACCTCTTCAAAAATTTCTATACACTATTCTGCAGTAAACCTCCCTTCTATTCTGGTGAGCTCTCCTACACCATACAGATGAATCCATCCCCACATGTTACAGGTGACATGAGTGCTACGTGCTTCCTCATATATGTGCTTTTGAGTATATCGAGTATTATTCCTCCTCCAACAATGAAGACGGCCATGAGATGCGGAGGAAAAGGTGTTTCCGTCGGTAAATATCACTCGGCTCCAAAAGTCAAGTCCTTTGTCAACATGTTGCTGAGCAAATCGAAGTCTATTTTCTCGATGTTGCTGATTTAACTTCTCTTTGATAGTCGGAGTCCGATGGTGTAACCCAACTTCATGTAGCCGCCGCCTTACTGTCATTGAAACATCAAGCTGCAATTGTTCCCTTATGGCAATAACATTGGTAAAGGGATGGACTTTGGCAACATCGCAAATCCTCCGATCATCGGCAGCAGTTCTCAGTCGAGGTTTCCCCGTTCTGCGATGATCTCGTAGCTTCCCTTCCTCTTGCCACCTCTTCAACCATATATAAACAGTGTTCCTAGAAATTCTAAGTTCTCTTGCAATGTGAGTTGGAGACAGCCCGCTCTCCTTTATGCCGATGATTCTTCCCTTTTCATCAATTTTCAGGTGATGATAACTCATTCTGCAGAGTAGTTGCTTCGATGAGATTCAGGAATAGTGTAAACTTATTCTCAATCACCATACCTGTTAACACCTCTGTCATGACGTCATGTGGTGTCACGTAATATGTTCAAAGTGAGGTGGAATTGTTGGAATACGGAAACAGTTTGGAAAAAATGGTCATTAAGCCGCTACACCAGCGGTTCCCAAACTTTTTTGGTGATTGTCTTTTTTTGGTTAATCACCAAATTGAAATTACCCCCTGCAAAAAGCACAGGGAACTTCATTTTACTGAGAATGAGAATAATCATTCAAATTTTATAAGCATAATACTCGTATATTTCTTTATATACAGTGCCTTATGTGTAAGTTAAACACATATGATATTGGTCAAAGAATGGCTGCACTATTACATAGGAAGCAAGCAAAACGCGTCACCACCAACTACTAGTCTAGTGCGAGGGATGCAACTGTTTTTGCTAAACTAACGCTTGAATTCTTGGTTCAGTTTCGCTCAGGGTGCAGCGTAGTTCGCCTTCAATGTGCAGCCGATTTCGCAGTTTGTTCTTTATGACCATCATTGCTGAAAAGCCTGCTTCACAACGATAACTTGTCGCAAAAGGCACCAGCACGTTCTTTGTCTCTTCAGCAAACAAAGGATACTCCCCATCCACTTTTGCCCAAAATGTCTCGATTTTTTTTCTCTACAAACTCAAACTTCAAAATAAGATCTTGCCGCATTTTCAGGAATTCTGCTTTCAGTTCAGGTGAGTCACTGCTTTTCCGGGCGTAATAAGTGAATGGCCTCTTTTAGATAGCATGGCTGCCTATTAAACATGTACTAATTCATTTAATGTCCTTAATAAGGATGTTCATTGTGGATATGACATAGAGTGCCTACACAGAATTTAGATTAAACTAGGTTCTGTGGGCAGAAATTCAATTTTTAGATTTTCTTTAGCCAACGCAATACTATGAACACACCATGTCAGTCTCGGAAAGTCTCTTTAATTCTCCTCGTGGTGTAGCCGTTCGTCTTTTGTAACACTGCGACCACGATTTAAACAGTTAAACGGTCTAGCTCGAAAAAATTTTTTTTCACAAAACGAACACTAAAAAAACAATTTTCAGGAATTCCTTTTTACTCCTGGGAAATGTCAAAATTACCCGCTTGGGGGTAATTACCCCACTTTGGGACCCGTTGGCTGCAAAGATCATCACATACAAAGTCTAACATATATCTGTGGCAGTGTTTTTCAACCTTTTCTAGGTCGAGGGACCCTGTAGGCAACATGTAAGATATTGTGGAATTTAGATATTCTCGATCCATTCTATTCCCCTTCGTTTTGGAAGCAAAATGATGGAAAACTATATAATAAACCAAAGACATATCGTGACGAACAAATATAATACATTATTCACTGCTTGTTACAAAATACCCCTTTATTTCCATTCTAACTTAGTTCCGTCTATATATTCTGAACTACTGGGCTTCAGTATGTTATGTTAAATATTTATTACACAACATATCAGAACCCTTAATGTTTTTTCGCTGTACCCCGGTAGAAAACAATGACGTATGGGCTAGTGGATATTTTCGCTCATCTATCGTTAAGTTGGCAAGTCTAACGACGCTTTAGGTAAAACCATAATATAGAAAACTCGGATAGTACTTGCGAAAAATGCTCTGTATGAATTGGTCCACAATTAACCCACCCCTTATATCTCCAGTCTAACTATAGAGTAGATCAAGTCTAGCCTAGAGGGGTCAGCCTAGAGATTCCGGAAATGGTCCAGAGCGGGCAGATAAATTGAGGTCCACAGTAGGATTCCTCACAAGATTAGGTTAGGGCAATCTACCTTCACCTTTGTTAAGCTATGAGTTGATGCTGGGTCTTAGGTCACAATGTAGGCCTAACTTGTTTGACCCAGCTTAATTTAATGTTCTTAACTGTTTGGTGTTAAAACTCATATTAGTCACTTACTTTTAGTTATTACAGTCTCTCCCTTCTCCGGTTGTCTCATTCGAGAGCGTACTTTGCTGGTACGTCCTCTCGCCCCGTTCTTCGTTTTCGTTCTCCCTTTGTTCTCTTCTTCGCGGGGCTTCTTGTCCCAGCGTTGTCTTGGTTTATTCCTCGGTTGGTTTAGCGTAATGTATCTCCATTACCGAGCACGCTCCTCCCACACAGTATATAAATACTAGTGTGGAGAATAACTCTGGTGAGCAACCAATTGGTTTCTTCCACCCAGTTATTGACATAAAAGGAATTTAATGATTGTTAGATTAACTACCTACCTACTCAGTGAACCATTTCGTTACCTCCCAACTACCCACTCATCAGTTTTCCATATACTGGGGGCCCCGGGAGATAAAAATTTTGGTGTCATTGTCACCAATTTTTGTCTGAGTGTAGACTAGCTAACTATTTAACTGTAAATGCCTGTTAATCTGATTAACAGTGCCTGTCCTCACCTTCTCATGGAGAAGGTGTAGCATTTAATTAGAAGAGAAAATATACATCCATAGGATGAAACTGTCAATGGTCTTTACCATAAGAAAAGAAAAAATGAAAGTTAGAAGATAAATTACAATTCCCCAGCATCTATTTTTGTTGTAAAAATAGTCGCGCCTTTAATGCTGTTGTCGCTGAGGTCTTGTGTCTGTCAATGTTGTAGTAGGATGCGTTACCACTCCTACTGTCAAAGGAATAGTTACTGGAAGTTCAGTGTCTCCAGTTGTTACTGTCAGTGGAGAAGGTTCTCCAAAGTCCATTGTTTTGGGTCCAGACTCTAAAGGGTACAAAAGAGAAATGTCTCTTGTTGTGTCACCCGTTGAAGTCCTTAATTTGACCACTCTTGTTACCCCGTCTGCCCCTGGTCTGAGTTCTGAAACTCTAGCCAGAGGCCAGTATTGTCTTGGAGTACTGTCATGTATGAGAACAAGGTCCCCTACCTTAATTGTGTCAGACCAATCCTTCTTAGTCATTTGTTTATGTCTCTCCTTAGACCCATCAAGTACTCAGTTTTCCACTGTTTAATGAAATGAGCTTTAACTCTAGTTAAATGTTGTAACTTAGTCTGGAGCTCATCATGTCGTTGAGTCCAGTTTGGGTCTTCTGAAGAGTCTATATTGTAGTCCGGCAGGAGACTAACTTGTTCTCCCCGAATCAAATGATTTGGAGTTAATGGTTCTGGGTCATTAATGTTGTCACTCACATAAGTGAGTGGTCTATTGTTAATGATGTTCTCAATCTCAGCCAGGAGAGTGAGTAACCCAAATAGTTTTCCCTATGGCCAAGGTAGGCCATAAGACACTTGTAATAGTTTTCCCTATGGCCAAGGTAGGCCATAAGAAAATGTTTAGCCCATGGCCAAGGTAGGCCATAAGACATTTAATGTTTGGCCCATGGCCAAGGTAGGCCAAAAGACCAAGGCTCATTGTTTTGGCCCATGGCCAAGGTAGGCCATAAGACCCTTTGAGTAACCCATGCAATCATTGCTTATGTTCAGATAGGTTGAGTGTATTTGTGGCACATGTAAAGAGTACAGTGTATATATACATATATATACACAGATTGCAAGGAATGCATGTGCCTGTTGAAAAAATCTGTTGAGTGATTCTTCCTTAAAAGAAGAATTGGATGCTTGGAGTTGTATGCATTTTAAATGCTTGTTCACTAATGTTGTTTAACTGGGGATCGTAATGAAATATTGGGGACAAGAAGAAATTACCAGAGAAGAGAGAGCACAGACAAAACAGCAAGTTTAAATTTGGTTTAATCCCCCCCAAGTACTTGTGTGTCACTCAGGTCTAAGCTTATGAGAGAATGAGACTCCTTAAATGTAAATGTTTCCTAGTTAGGCCCTAGGTTGTAGACCTAATTAGGCTTGCTCAGGTTAGGCTTATAAGAGAATGAGACTCCTTAAATGTAAATGTTTCCTAGTTAGGCCCTAGGTTGTAGACCTAATTAGGCTTGCTCAGGTTAGGCTTATAAGAGAATGAGACTCCTTAAATGTAAATGTTTCCTAGTTAGGCCCTAGGTTGTAGACCTAATTAGGCTTGCTCAGGTTAGGCTTAGGCTAGACCATTTAGCCTAATTCTGCAATTTTTGTTAAGTAAGGTTAAGGTTTGTAAATTCCCCACACACGGACCACCAATGCGAAAAATGCTCTGTATGAATTGGTCCACAATTAACCCACCCCTTATATCTCCAGTCTAACTATAGAGTAGATCAAGTCTAGCCTAGAGGGGTCAGCCTAGAGATTCCGGAAATGGTCCAGAGCGGGCAGATAAATTGAGGTCCACAGTAGGATTCCTCACAAGATTAGGTTAGGGCAATCTACCTTCACCTTTGTTAAGCTATGAGTTGATGCTGGGTCTTAGGTCACAATGTAGGCCTAACTTGTTTGACCCAGCTTAATTTAATGTTCTTAACTGTTTGGTGTTAAAACTCATATTAGTCATTTACTTTTAGTTATTACAGTCTCTCCCTTCTCCGGTTGTCTCATTCGAGAGCGTACTTTGCTGGTACGTCCTCTCGCCCCGTTCGTTTTCGTTTCCCTTTGTTCTCTTCTTCGCGGGCTTCTTGTCCCAGCGTTGTCTTGGTTTATTCCTCGGTTGGTTTAGCGGTAATGTATCTCCATTACCGAGCACGCTCCTCCCACACAGTATATAAATACTAGTGTGGAGAATAACTCTGGTGAGCAACCAATTGGTTTCTTCCACCCAGTTATTGACATAAAAGGAATTTAATGATTGTTAGATTAACTACCTACCTACTCAGTGAACCATTTTCGTTACCTCCCAACTACCCACTCATCAGTTTTCCATAGTACTCTTGCAAGTGTGTGAGAGACACGAAGATGCAATATATTGGCTTCCTTTTAAGCTGATAACTACCATTTCCGTGTTAACTTGTTAAGTTGCATTCAACCAATATGTTTTATCTGGGAGATGGTAAATTGAACATGATGACAATGTTTAACACGTGTTGTTACACTGCATGTTATGTGTTGCAGTGTTTATTCATTGAAATGTCAGTTAAATAGAGGATTATAGACTTGCCGATCAGCCGATGTTATGAACACTGCGGTAGGCCTGTTCAGTTATTTTACCGTATTCAATTATCTTGCAGTATTTGTATCCGCTTGTTTATATGCTCATTTATGTATTTATTTTACTTGCCTAATCCGTTTACTGTACTAACACCGTACTTTCATTACCTCAGTTATTATTGGGCTTAATTACTTCTTATTGTGCGTTCACTGCCGCATATCTTCTTCGCTTATAGTGTATAAACCATTTCGCATTGCTAACAATCAGTCAATGTAATATAGCACAGTAGTATGGGCGCATTTCGGACGAGGAAGTTGGGGTGCTCTGAAATCCTGCCCCTGGGTGGGCCCCCTGAATGTCTCACCTTCAATATGAGGGGCCCCCCTTACTTAAGTTCCTCACCCCATTTATCGGGTCTCACCGTCCTTAATGAAGGCCATTTGCCGCTTGAGGGCCCCTTGCAGGGGCTCCTCCTCCTTGGGGAGGAGGGGAATTAAAAATTAAATTTAAAAACAAAAAAAATTCATCATCGCCTTTCTCCTTAAAAAAATCATCCTCGACTTCTTTCATAGTCTTTCAAACAAGAACAAACATGCAAACAAACATTGGAAGCGTTCGTGCAGAAAATCCATTTCTGGAACACCAGCCTTCTGCTGATATATAGTATATGTGTATAGAGTATAAGACAAATACAGATATTCCTCTCATTGTTTGTTTGTTTTTTCTGTTTAAGGTGCTTCAACCCTGCTGGATTATTGACACCATTTTTTTTTTTGATTCCCCGAAGGGAAGTAGAAAAGGAAGAAAGAAGAGAAGTATAAGTCATTGTTCGTTTTTTCTGTTTAAGGTGCTTCAACCCTGCTGGATTATTGACACCATTTTTTTTTTTTTTTGTAGAGAAAGGTGGTGAAAGAAAAGTAGTAGAAGTGAAAAAATCTATACAATTGTTATATGTATAAGTCATTTGTTTTTTTGTTTTTTCTGTTTAAGGTGCTTTCAACCCTGCTGGATTATTGACACCATTTTTTTAATAACAATACCACACAAAATAAAATTAAAATAAATACAGTCAAATCATAAACAAATTTTGCCATGTTCTAATATTTGTATTACGAAATAAATCCAGTAACTATTAAATAAATTAATTTTAATTTCACATATCTAATATAAGGGGAAGCTATTATATTTTAATCCATTCATATAATAATGTGATAACAATCATCATGAACAACAATCATATATATATATATATATATATATAGAATAGAATAACCTTTATTAGTAATAATAAAATAAATAATTTTTCAATTTACAATGACATGAATAATTGTGAAGCTCGACTACTTATTTAATTTAATTTGGCCCTTAAGCTTTAGGCTTTACTGGGTTCTTATTAAAATTAAACAGCTAGTTGTTATAAATTAATAATAAATAAATAAATAAGTAAGTAAATAAGTATTATTAATAGTTAAAACATGTATTACAATATTAAACAATATTAGTGGATATTAATCCTAGATTTTGTTAGTATGCCATTATTAATCGGGATTTCAACTTGGTTTTAAACAACTTTATATTCACAATATTTTTTATATCGCATGCAAGTCATTTCCATAGTTTCAATCCAATGAAAATGGGTAATTTTTGAGATGAAGACAATCTAAACTGAGGTATAACAAGCTATGATCTATTTCTGGTCCGATACGAGTGGATTTCTTGATGAGTTACAAAATATCTATTTACCCATTGCAAATTAATGATTTTGTTCTTACACTTGTAAATAAAAATAAAATGTGCCAGTTTGGTTATATCGTTGAGCTTTAGTACGTTTAGCTCTTTAAATAATGCACGTGAGTGATCAAGGAAATCAGCATCAGATAATAACCTTATTGCTCGTTTTTGGATGACAAAGATACCATTTAATGCGTTCTTAGCGGAGTTTCCCCAAACAAAGGTGCAGTATGCTATATAAGGAAGAACAAGAGTATGATAAAGAGTCAATAAAACTTGTTTAGGAACTACATTTCTAAGTTTAAACATTATAGCAACGCCCCTTGAAATCTTTTTCGCGATATAATTTACATGATCACTCCACTGCAAATTCTTATCTAGCATTACACCAAGAAGAGTTTATTGGTGGTCAACCATTTCATTACACTGAGGAATTCTGAATGAAATATATTCTTAGCTGTATTAACATCTTTGCAAGAAAAAGAGGAAATTGTATCATCTGCAAACATTATGAAGTTCAGTATATTAGATGAACGTGGAAGGTCATTTATATATTATAAAAATAACAGTGTACCCAGAACTGAGCCCTGTGGAACACCATGTTTGACAAGCGCTTTAGTTGAGCAAACCTTATATTTACTGATACAAAATGATATCTATCGGACAAATAACTTTTAAACCAATCACTGATTGCTCCTCTAAAGCCGTAACAATATAATTTATTAAATAGAATATCAGGTCTATTACATCAAACGCCTTACTCAAATCCATAAATCTAACCCAATATTGCTATATATTTCTCGCAGTAACTGTTTTCAGACCAGTAGCAGTAAGTTATAAATATATACATAAAACGCATCATCCAAATTATTAAGTAAGTTTGGCTAAAAAAAAAACTTTCTCATTTTTGCCAGTTAATAGAAAACGTAGAAAGGTCTTTACAAGGCATAACTCTAGTATTTAGTATCGTAGCAAAGATTGTTGACTAAATATAGCACCAGTCCTTCATGAGGCAATACCACCAAAGAAGTTCAAAGCACATCTACAATAATAATTCAAGTAAGGAACTTTCACTAAACGGTCGCTTCCGATTATTTAAGCAAACCTGAAAGTTGCATACTCTCAAATTCTGAACGCTTTATAAAACAAGAGGAAGAAATCGAAACTTCTCTCAAAACTGTCCTAATTCCATTATTCTAAATCCACGTATTCTCTGTGATATATATATATATATATATATATATATATATATATATATATATACACAGTACTTACTTATGCCTGTTGATTTTTGCCCATTCTTCAACAGAATGTACGCCATTTTTCTGTTGTAAGCTAGAAGTCGGGCGTACGAGGAAACTGTGTTATTATTATTAGCATTATTATTAGTAGTAATAGTAGTAGTATAGCAGCAGGGGTAACAGTAGTTTAAAACTTATCTTCACTTCTACACATCTGTCTCTTTCATTGCAGTCCTAAATCACCTAAGCTATCCTCTGAAGCAGGAGTCACGCCAAACTATTTTACATCGAAAGCATTCTAACATCCATACTAACAGAAATGAGGGCCCGCATATATAAATGTAATACAATATACGAGTTTATCAATTTGGTTAATACCACAATGCTTTTGTATCACTCATTTCCTATCTGTATTACCTAAAAATTAGATAGCTAGTTGTCAACTAGTGACCAAAATAATGTAATCTGCAAATTTTTAATTTGGGACCGAGCCTTAAGCCTACTCACGCGCGCGCAAACACACACACACAGACACACACACACACACACACACACACACACAGATTCTTTCAGGCAAAGGCATATATATATATGTGTGTGTGTGTGTGTGCACACACACACACACATATATATATATAATACACCTTCCAAAATTTTTAGTGTTCCGTTCGATGATTCATCATTTCACGAAGGTTAAGCTTGTCGCCCTCCCCCTCTCTCTCTCTCTCTCTCTCTCTCTCTCTCTATATATATATATATATATATATATATATATATATACACAGGGCGTCCCAAAAAAATGTATACACACTTTAACAGCTGATAGCTCAATTGATGTTTCTTTCTTTCCAAGTTAAACCCATTAGAATTAATAATGGCAGTCAGACTAAGCTTTGAACAAAGGAAATTCATTCTAAAATGCTACTGGAAGTGTGAAAACGCAGTTGAAGTGCAAAGACAGTTTAGGAGGGAGTTTCAAACAGATCCACCAACGCGACTTACCATCACTCGAATTAGAGATAAGTTTGAAGCCGATGGAACTGTTCAGAATGTCCACAAGAAGCGTTCCGGAAGACCACGGGCATCGACAAGCCCCACAAAGCAAGAAAGAGTACTGGAAACGTATCACCAAAGTCCAAGAAAATCTGTGCGGCAAGCGAGTCGTGAGGTAGGAATTTCAGAATCGTCTGTCCAACGCATTTTGAAGCGCTGTCAATGGAAAAGTTACATTCCAAGATTAGTCCATGCTATTAATGAAGATGATCCGGACCGAAGAGTGGAGTATTGCGAGTGGTACTTGGCACGATGTGGATGTGGATTGGACGAAGGGGTTTCGTAGAATACCCTCCGCGTTCACCAGACCTCACACCACTAGACTTTTTTTTTATGGGGATACTTAAAAGACAAAGTCTACGCTATAAAACCTGCAACAGTCGCTGAATTGAGAGCAGCCATTGAACGAGAATGCACACAAATACCAAACGAAATGTTTCGTGATGTTTGCGATTCCATTGCTTCGCGTTATCAGCAGTGCCTGGACCAGAACGGACGTCAGTTTGAAAACAGGCGTTGACAAAACAATTAAATAATGTCTGTAGATTCTATTACATTTTGAAAATGAAATGTATTTTAATAAACACTGCCTTTATAAGTATTTAAAGTGTGTATACATTTTTTTGGGACGCCCTGTGTATATATATATATATTAAGATGTATACTTAAATAATTATATGCATATTATATATAAAACCTGTAAATATAAAATATGCATAATATAAAGATTTTATACAAAGTGAATGACTAACAATAAATGTCGTATTATGAAGCAAACTGTGGAATGACATCTCAATCTCAAAGGGTTTTAATTTACATTTCCCTCAAAATCTGTGGTTAATAGAAAAACGTGTTTTCATTTTTTTGTAATCAGCGTAAAAAAGAACATAAGATTCACCCATATTTATCATATGGAGAAAAACTTTGTTGATCAATGTTATGATCTGATGAGTATGTACATTTTGTACATTGGGACAAGACCATAGTTTATGTGACAAATATTAATAATACAAACTGACACTAGATTAGAGTCAGATGCCTTTATATCATGAATTCCATAACCTACGAAGACATATATATATATATATATATATATATATATATATATATATATACACAGGGTGTTTGAAAACTTTCTATACAAATTGTAATGGGGGATAGGCAACACCAAGACAAACCCTTTTCGTCTATAAGTGTATGTCCGCTGACGTCACCATTCGGCGCGAGAGGACGCCGCTGCAATTGGCTAAAAGGTGAAGTGGGCTAGACTCGCGCTTGCCGCGGGCATTCTTAAATCGGACGTAGTACGCGTAACATGGAGCGCTTCACGACTGCTGAGATGGCTGACATGCATATGGTGTATGGGGCTGCCAATGGAAACGGAAGAGCTGCTGTGAGGTGGTACCGAGAGCGCTTCCCAAACAGACGTGTGCCAAACCACCAAACGTTTGCTCATTTGCATCGGCGACTGCGAGAAACTGGAACATTCCATGCAAACATGCATGACACTGGTCGGGAGAGAAACGTGCGCACTCCTGACATGGAAGGAGAAATCCTACGGCGATTTGAGGACAATCCAAGCGCAAGCACGCGAGGTGTTGCACGTATCCTCGGTGTGAACCACGACCTGGTCTGGAGAGTGTTGCACGAGCAGCAGTTACATCCGTTTCATCGTCAGAGAGTCCAGGCATTACAACCTCGGGATTACCCTCTTCGTGTGGAATTCGCACGCTGGTTTCTGCAGCAGACAGCGGTGCAGCCTAATTTTCCGGCTTATGTGCTGTTCACAGATGAGGCCTGTTTCACACGTGAGGGTGTGTTTAACATGCACAATTCTCACCTGTGGGCGCACGCAAATCCACATGCTACCCATCCTACCAAAAATTACCACCAGAAACGTATAAATTACATAACTCGACAAGGGTTAAGCAATTTATAAACTCTCATTCATGAACACATCCAACATTTTCTTAAAACAATCTAAACAGCTATTAATTATTTATTACCATATCACTTCAAGCTAAATTGCTATACACGGTGGTTAAAACAGAGCTTTCAGCTCTTCAGATATGGTAGAAATGAGGGACTTAATCAGACTGCATATTATATCCAAGATAGACGTGAAAAATCAGGGAAGCATGAAAGTGCACGAGCTGTAATAATGAATGAAGGTGTGAAATTCGAAACACAAAATCAGATAACGAAAACAAAAGCAAGAAACTAACTCGCTCTTCAACCCAGCTAGGCCTAGGGATGGAACAACAGCTTCACCTACGTGTGAAGAGAGACAATCACACGAAACATCAACAAGATTAACGAGGAGATATATATATATATATATATATATATATATAGTTTATGTGAGTTCGAACGATAATTCAGGTTCGACCTACAGATGATCTCTCTGTAACGGCCCGCATCATTTATATAGAGACACACATATATACATACACCAAAGAAAGAAAGAACTTAGCAAAGCAAAGAAAATAGTAATAATAATACTTTATGAATGAAATTTATGCATACCCAACTTTCACAAATTGGCAGAGGTGGCTTTTCAGAGGATGTATGGGGTGCCGTGTCTCCTATAGTTTTTATAATGTTAATATATGAATGTTATTTTATCAACCTATTTTCACGGTTCTTTCTGTTTTTCCCTAAGCACATCCATGCATATAGCTATATGATATGACAATAATTTTACAAAATAGCTGCTAAATATAAGTCAAAAAAATTCAATTAAACTAAACATGTATGAAATGCTTCTCAAAATTTGACTTTGAGTTTTAAACATTGTGCTTCAAGGCATCATGCAGCTTCCACAACCCCCGTCCACACACACACACACACACATTAGCCTTCTGAGTCTGGTTCGTGGTCTGTGAACCTAGCCAAAGATACACCTTTCTTATTGCACAAATGACATATTCATACTGAATACACTCTCTTGCGATTAGCATTAGATCAAGTAAAGTTAAACCAAGGTTTTTTTTCAACATTAGCAGTAGGGATAAGATATGGTATGTACACCTCCATGACCGAGATAATCAGATCTCTGATGCGCTCAGCACACCCAGAAGGCCCCGGCCACGAATGCAGTAAGCATTCCATAGGAAATCACAGAAGTACTGTCTAAGGGCGCTCGATAGTGGTGCTGAAGGGGCCAAAGGCGCCCCCCTCTTGGAGGATCCAAAAGCCGTATTGGATCGATAGGAGAGGAAACAGCTATAAGATTGTGATCGGAAGTCCCCGACGAAGAGAAAAGTTTCACAGAGTAAGAAGAAGGATGAGAGGTAATAAATAAATACAGAATGTTGGGGTTATCTCTAATGCACCCAGGGATACGAGTAGGGTAATCTGCTCCAGGCCATTTAGGACAGAAAACTTGTAAGCTAGTTCACCAGGGTTGACAATGAAATGGGAGGAGAGCCAAACCTGGCGGCTACACACACACACACACACACACACACACACACACACACACACACACACATATATATATATATATATATATATATATATATATATATATATATATATATATATATATATATATATACTGTATATATACGAGATTTACAACACAAGATAAGATAGCAGTAAACAGAGCGAAAAGAATAACTGTGCAGATACTGAGAACCTCTAAACGAGGGATAGAAATGTAACGGCTACAGTGTAGCCGCTACACTATTGAAATAGCTGATCATAACCATGTTGGAGTACTGCTCGATCCTAACATGTCCATATAAAAAAGATGACATTATATAGAAGGGTTCAGAGAAGCTTCACAGCCAAGATCAAAGGGTGTAAAGAAATAAATTACTGGGAAAGGACTTTGTCCTATAATCACTGGCAGGAAGAAGGGAGCGATACATCATTATTTACACTTGGAAATAATGGAGAAACTAGTCCCTACTCTTACTACGAACCCTATAACATGACAAAAATAGTGGAAAGTAGAAAAGGAAGAATGTGACATCCCCAAATTAAAGGGTAGTCAGGGAACATACACAATCCTGAAGGAAAATAGTCTTGTTGCGAGAGGACAAAAACTGTTTAAACAGATACCCAAGGAGCTATGGAACACGAGCGGTGCTGCGACAGACATCTTCAAAAGAAGATTAGACGTCTGGCTCAGAACAAGCCCAGATGATCCGTAAATAACGGGTTATGTGAGATGAAGTGTATAAAACTATCTACTTCACTTAACCATCTCGGGAGGACGGCCAACAAGCTTGGTCTTCGTGAAATGTGGAATAAGCGCACAGAACATTCAAAAGGTTGAAAAGGAAGGAATATATATATATATATATATTAGTGATGGATCGAGTGGTCGGTTTTTCACAACCGCGGTTGCGGTTGTGTTTGCGGTTGTCGAATTTTTTCCAACCGCGGTTGCGGTTGCGGTTATCATATACTAGGAAAAATGCGTAATTATTAACTGGATTTAGCCACTATAGTGCGATTTAGCCACACTTGGTACATAATATATACTAAATAGTATTTATTTAGTAAATACCTTATGTTGAACACAAGTTTTGCAATACACCGCTACCGCTATTTGTGTGTTGCAAAACTTGTGTTCAACATAAGGTATTTACTAAATAAATACTATTTAAATGAAGTATATTCTAAACTTATATAGCTATTATGAAAGAATAGGTCAAATTAATTAAAACCATATTTTGCATTAAGTGTGTTACCAGGATGAGGGACGAGGACCCATCGCACTGTTCATCCCACCTACCACTTTCCCCAGCCTCCACCCATTGGAAAGTTATGGATTATTATTCATTTGAAAAACTGATGTCAAACTTAATGACAGGCAGTGTGAATTTCAAGAATAATATTTTTGCTGCATTTTCACCTTTCAAGCGGCAACGCCTCTCATCGTACAACGTTCCCGCTCCACGCATAAGGAGACCCATCATTTTCTTTTTAAAAAAGAAATATTTCTAATTAACCTAAAATTAAAATTAACTAAGCTTTTACAACCGCAACCGCACTTATGGAACGGCGGTTGCGGTTACGGTTGCGGTTGTGAATTTTTGTGCGGTTGTAGTGCGGTTGCGGTTGCGGTTGCGGTTATTCGATCCATCACTAATATATATATATATATATATATATATATATATATATATATAGTGTGAGAGAGAGAAAGAGAGAGAGAGAGAGAGAGAGAGAGAGAGAGAGAGAGAGAGAGAGATTAAACAATGTTTAATGGTCTGCCAGTAACTTCAGGTCAGGTTGGAAAGGTGTGGAGGGCATGAGGATCCGCCGCACATATATGAGAAATAACTAGACAGTAGGAATTCCTTATAGTTACTGGGAAACTTTGCGAGCTGGTTCAAGTATAAAGTTTCAGAGACAAGACATATAGGCAAATGGGGAGATCTTATTCTGCAAATGAAACGAAACTTAATGAAATTGAAAGAGAATTAATGACGATCCTGAAAAATATCTCTGACATGCTTCTAAATCAGTCTACCGGAGCCTTTATTTATACCTGAAAGGCTACTTTGCCAGACCTTCATTGCATCGGGATACAAAACCTCTACTGTATAATGAAGTATAGATGATAATTCCCTCATTTAAAATAATAATGACTCAGAATATATATATATATATATATATATATATATATATATATATACACCTTACCTTATGAACCTTATGTTTTTTCGTGCGTTGGTCTCTCTTCACACGGAGGTCAAGCTGGTGGGCCCGCCTATATATATATAGGCGTTTAAATGTGTTTTAATTAGTACAAAATTTTGAAGCCACCTTAGACCTACAGTTTAATGTGGGCTCCGAACCACCATCACCCAACGTCTTAATCACTAAATCACCCAGGGTACCCCTTTATCTACCATGGGCGCCCTGGCGATTTAGTGAGTAAGACGTTGGGTGATGGTGGTTCAGAGTCCACATTAAACTGTAGGTCTAAGGTGGCTTCAAAATTTTGTACTAATTAAAACACATTTAAACGACTAATATATATATATACTGTATATATATATATAATATATATATATATATATATATATATATATGCATTTAACTGCAATGACCACGCAGTATATAAATGAATAGAAACGACATAATATTAAGGAACGTTTCCGCACACGCGGAAGAGAAATAACGAATAAATGAAAAATGAGGCGAACCGCCCGGGAATCGAACCCAAGGCCTTCCAATTGCCGGTTGGATGCGCTACCATTACACCACGGACCTCAATCATTCACAAATCGAAATTCTCCTACATAGGGCAGAAACCAATGCCCTGAGAGGGCACCCTCGCAAATCGTGAATATGTGCATTTAACTGCAATGACCACGCAGTATATAAATGAATAGAAACGACATTGATTGAGGTCCGTGGTGTAATGGTAGCGCATCCAACCGGCAATTGGAAGGCCTTGGGTTCGATTCCCGGGCGGTTCGCCTCATTTTTCATTTATTCGTTATTTCTCTTCCGCGTGTGCGGAAACGTTCCTTAATATTATGTCGTTTCTATTCATTATATATATATATATATATATATATATATATATATATATATATATATAGGCGGGCCCACTAGCTTGACCTCTGTGTGAAGAGAGACCAACGCACGAAAAAACATAAGGTTCATAAGGTAAGTCATTATTATTTTAAATGAGGGAATTATCATCGATACTTCATTATACAATAGAGGTTTTGTATCCCGATGCAATGAAGGTCTGGCAAAGTAGCCTTTCAGGTATAAATAAAGGCTCCGGTAGACTGATTTAGAAGCATGTCAGAGATATTTTTCAGGATCATCATTAATTCTCTTTCAGTTTCATTAAGTTTCGTTTCATTTGCAGAATAAGATCTCCCCATTTGCCTATATGTCTTGTCTCTGAAACTTTATACTTGAACCAGCTTGCAACGTTTCCCAGTAACTACAAGGAATTCCTACTGTCTAGTTATTTCTCATATATGTGCGGCGGATCCTCATGCCCTCCACGCCTTTCCAACCTGAAGTTACTGACAGACAATTAAACATTGTTTAATCTCTCTCTCTCTCTCTCTCTGTATATATATATATATATATATATATATATATATATATATATATATTCCTTCCTTTTCAACCTTTTGAACGTTCTGTGCGCTTATTCCACATTTCACGAAGACCAAGCTTGTCGGCCGTCCTCCCGAGATGGTTAGGTGAAGTAGATAGTTTTATAAACTCCATCTCACATAACCCGTTACACACGGATCATCTGGGCTTGTTCTGAGCCAGACGTCTAATCTTCTTTTGAAGATGTCTGTCGCAGCACCGCCCGTGTTCCATAGCTCCTTGGGCATCTGTTTAAACAGTTTTTGTCCTCTCGCAACAAGACTATTTTCCTTCAGGATTGTGTATGTTCCCTGATAACCTTTAATTTGGGGGATGTCACACTTCCTTTTCTACTTTCCACTATTTTTGTCAGTTATAGGGTTCGTAGTAAGAGTAGGGACTAGTTTCTCCATTATTTCCAAGTGTAAATAATGATGTATCGCTCCCTTCTTCCTGCCAGTGAATATAGGACTAAGTCCTTTCCCAGTAATTTATTTCTTTACACTCTTTGAACTTGGCTGTGAAGCTTCTCTGAACCCTTCTATATAATTCATCTTTTTTATATGGTTATGTTAGGATCGAACAGTATCCCCAACATGGTTATGATCGGCTATTTCAATAGAGTAGCCGTTACATTTCTATCCCTCGTTTAGAGGTTCTCAGTATCTGCACAGTTATTCTTTGAGCTCTGTTTACTGCTATCTTATCTTGTGTTGTAAATCTCGTGTATGTACAGTATATATATATATAAGTGTGTGTGCGTGTGTGTGTGTGTGTGTGTGTGTGTTACCGCCAGGTTTGGCTCTCCTCCCATTTCATTGTCAACCCTGGTGAACTAGCTTACAAGTTTTCTGTCCTAAATGGCCTGGAGCAGATTACCCTACTCGTATCCCTGGGTGCATTAGAGATAACCCCAACATTCTGTATTTATTTATTACCTCTCATCCTTCTTACTCTGTGAAACTTTACTCTTCGTTAGGGACTTCCGATCACAATCTTATAGCTGTTTTCTGTCCTATCGATCCAATACGGCTTTTGGATCCTCCTTTGGCCCCTTCAGCACCACTATCGGGCGCCCTTAGAGAGTACTTCTGTGATTTCCTATGGAATGCTTACTGCATTCGTGGCCGGAACCTTCTGGGTGTGCTGAGCGCATCAGAGATCTGATTATCTCGGTCATGGAGGTGTACATACCATATCTTATCCCTACTGCTAATGTTGAAAAAACCTTGGTTTAACTTTACTTCATCTAATGCTAATCGCAAGAGAGTGTATTCAGTATGAATATGTCATTTGTGCAATAAGAAAGGTGTATCTTTGGCTAGGTTCACAGACCACGAACCAGACTCAGAAGGCTAATGTGTGTGTGTGTGTGTGTGTGGACGGGGGGGGTTGTGGAAGCTGCATGATGCCTTGAAGCACAATGTTTGAAACTCAAAGTCAAATTTTGAGAAGCATTTCGAACATGTTTAGTTTTATTGAATTTTTTTATGACTTATATTTAGCAGCTATTTTGTAAAATTATTGTCATATCATATAGCTATAAGCATAGATGTGCTTAGGGAAAAACAGAAAGAACCGTGAAAATAGGTTGATAAAATAACTCATATATTAGCATTATAAAAACTATAGGAGACACGGTACCCCATACATCCTCTGAAAAGCCACCTCTGCCAATTTGTGAAAGTTGGGTATGCATAAATTTCATTCATAAAGTATTATTATTACTATTTTCTTTGCTTTGCTAAGTTCTTTCTTTCTTTGGTGTATGTATATATGTGTGTCTCTATATAAATGATGCGGACCGTTACCGAGAGAGATCATCTGTAGGTCGAACCTGAATCATCGTTTGAACTCACATAAACTATATATATATATATATATATATATATATATATATATACTTTATGTGTCTCCTCGTTAACCTTGTTGATGTTCCGTGTGATTGTCTCTCTTCACACGTAGGTTAAGTGTTGTTCCATCCCTAGGCCTGGCTTGGTTGAAGAGCGAGTTGGTTTCTTGCTTTTGTTTTCGTCATCTGATTTTGTGTTTAGAATTTCACATCTTTATTCATTATTACAGCTCGTGCACTTTCATGCTTCTCTGATTTTCCACGTCTATCTTGGATATAATATGCAGTCTGATTAAATCCCTCATTTCTACCATATCTGAAGAGCTGAAAGCTCTGTTTTAACCACCGTGTATAGCAATTTAGCTTGAAGTGATATGGTAATAAATAATTAATAGCTGTTTAGATTGTTTTAAGAAAATGTTGGATGTGTTCATGAATGAGAGTTTATAAATTGCTTAACCCTTGTCGAGTAATGTAATTTATACGTTTCTGGTGGTAATTTTTGGTAGGATGGGTAGTTTTCATGTGGAAGATGCCACAAGTTAATAAGTGTTACCTTGTGGTTAATTCATTGAGTAAATGATGTATTATAACCAGACAACGTCACAGTAGTTTCAGCGTTGTAGCAAATATCTGTACAAAAACTGTTTTGTGTAGAGTTAAATCATGCGAAATCTTTATAAATATTTCCTTCCCCGTCCAACTGTTTCCAAAAGTGATGTACATAAACGTAAAATTGAGACGTATAAACATATAAAAATTTTATTGTTAGAAATTTATTTCAGCAAATATGAGAACATTAACGGCTGAATAATTGATTTAGAACATAGTAGCGTGCATGATTGTAAAACTATATATATATATATAATATATATATATATGTCTTTGTAGGTTATGGAATTCATGATATAAAGGCATCTGACTCTAATTTAGTGTCAGTTTGTATTATTAATATTTGTCACATGAACTATGGTCTTGTCCCAATGTACAAAATGTACATACTCATCAGATCATAACATTGATCAACAAAGTTTTTCTCCATTTGATAAATATGGGTGAATCTTATGTTCTTTTTTACGCTGATTACAAAAAAATGAAAACACGTTTTTCTATTAACCACAGATTTTGAGGGAAATGTAAATTAAAACCCTTTGAGATTGAGATGTCATTCCACAGTTTGCTTCATAATACGACATTTATTGTTAGTCATTTACTTTGTATAAAATCTTTATATTATGCATATTTTATATTTACATGTTTTATATATAATATGCATATAATTATTTAAGTATACATCTTAATATATATATATATATATATATATATATAGAGAGAGAGAGAGAGAGAGAGAGAGAGAGAGAGAGAAGAGAGAGAGAGAGGAGGGCGACAAGCTTAACCTTCGTGAAATGATGAATCATCAAACGGAACACTAAAAATCGCAATTGCAATTGCAATTGCACTCATGGGTTTTGATACCATACTACTCAGCTTACAATACGTTTTCGAAAATCACACCGTCAACCTCAATGCACTTTGCAACTCGTGTGCGAAGATCGCGTGTTGTTCGTCTGAGTTGATCTTGACGTGTCTTTATGCGGGCAGCAGCATCCAAAATGCGCGCGAGCAATTTGTCTCGTGTATCCACCTTTCTTTTGTAAATTTGACTTTTCATCCACCCCCACAAACAATAATCTAACGGAGAGAGGTTTGGAGACCTTGGTGGCCATTGAATGGGACCACCGCGGCCGATCCATCGACCATGGAAAGTTTGATTTAGGCATTGCATCACCAGACGGGTAGAATGTGGAGGAGCTCCGTCATGCTGAAAGTACATACCAGCGCGTGTAGCCAAAGGAACATCCTCCGATAGTCCTGGCAATTCATTTTGCAGAAATTCTAGGTAACTTTGTCCTGTAAGACGATTCTCTAAAGTAACAGGACCAATCAGCTGATCATCGATGATACCGCACCACACATTGGCAGAGAAGCGATGTTGAAAATTTGTTTGCACAGTGGAATTTGGATTTTTGTCTGACCACCGATGAGAGTTATGAGTGTTGCTGATACCGTCACGGGTGAAAGTAGCTTCATCGGTGAACAGTATTAATTGAAGCAATCGGCGATTAGCATTTATGCAATGACAAAATTCCAGTCGCATGGCAGCGTCTCCTGGTTGAAGGTGTTGTACACGCTGTACATGATATGGATGCAAGCCTTCCTCACGTAATGTTCGCCATACTCTTGTGTGTGGTACACCGAGACGTGTAGAAATTCTTCGTGAGCTAGTAGTAGGACTACGCTCTACCAACTGAAGAATGTTTTCCACTTCATCCACATCTTGTTGACCTTCACGTTCAGATGAAACATGAGCGCTGGGAAGTGTACCAATCTCATGCAATGTGTTGAAAACCCTGGTAAATACTCTTCGATCCGGAATTCTGCGGTTTGGAAACAGCAGCTGTTGCACTTCCATCGCAAAAACCGTAGACATACATCATATCTGCATATTCGGCATGTGTGAAGGTGTATGGCATTCTTAACACTGCTTCAAACACCAAACAATGTCACTCACAACAGTCAGCTGTCGATTGGCTAATGTTACATGCTTACATTACAGCTTACATGGTTCAAGGTTATAGGGGAGGGAAGGGGGAGGAAGAGCTGCGCGCGCATCAGATTCAAACAGTTCTATCTCCGTAACCATTCAGAATTAGACACATGTTCATATGAACTTTTTTTCTCACAATGACCGATACTATCACCTCCCGAAGTATTGACCTTTTCTCCTGAAACACCCTGTGTGTATATATATGTGTGTGTGTATATATATGTATATATATATATGTGTGTGTGTGTATATATATATATATATATATATATATATATATATATATATGTGTGTGTGTGTGTGTGTGTGTGTGTATTATATATATATATATATATATATATATATATATATATAAATATAATAGAACAGCGAGACGTGAAGGTGGTTGAGCTATTTATACATGAGAGGCATATGACACAGACGGTAATAAGTAAATCCAACAGTTTCGTGGAAACCCTTGCAGTGAAAATAGAGAAACTAAACGTGGTACTGATAGTCATCTAATAGACCTCCAAACTCTCCAAATAAAAAAATTTCGGATGTCATTAAGGATATCAGAACCCTAATAAAGTCCGTAAACTCTCCATCCCCTAATATAATACTCTGTGGCGATTTTAATTTCCCATTTATAAAATACAGAAAGGTGGGTAGAAATATATTTATACAGCAAGATAAGGGGGGGCACAAGAGAGAACCAGGAGCAAACAAGAATGCTGATGGCTCTCACAAACGAGTTTATGCTGACACAGGAGATAACAGAAAATATCAGGAAAAATAACTGCCTAGATGTGGTATTCACAAATAACATGAACTTCATTGCTGATATAAAAATAACCCACCTATTATCTCAGACCACAATATAATTGAGTTAACAAATATAGTAATAGCTCTAAAAGACAATACACATACGGAAGGAAGAAGCAAATTTGGGGTTTTCAACCTAAACTCCAAGACCATAAATTGGGAAGAAATCAGATCACACATGGCCCAAATGGGGAGAACAGTTTTAGAGAATAAAACAGCTGAGGAAATGCTAACAACCTTGGAAGAAAAGACGCTGAGAATTTTGGAAAAATATGCTCCGAAAGCAGAGCCAAAAGGAAAGAGGAACTGGCTAGAGAGGCAAAAGAGAAAAATATTTCGCAAAAGAAAGAGAGTAGCGACGAAGTTAACTAATTGCGGAGACAACCATGCCAGGAAAGAAATACAAGAAAAACTGGAGAGAATCGATTAGGAAATACAAACTCTGATAAAGGGCCATACATAGAGGGAAGAGGAAAAGGCGGTAGAAGCAATAAAGGAAAATCCAAAATACTTCTACAGCTATGCGAAAAGGAAAACAAAAACGCGCGCTACTATCGGGCCCTTCAGGGGAAGAAATAATGAACTAACAGACGATCTAAAAGAAATATCTGAAACATTGAGAGCCCAGTATGAATCGGTATTCAGTACCCCAAAAAGTGACAAAGCGATACCTGACATAGATGCATTCATCAAAGAGAAATTACAAGGAGAATGTATAACAGACTTTGATTTTACCTCAGAAGATGTAGCGAGAGCTAGAGGACAAATGAAATCACATTCAACTGCAGGTCCGGACAAATGGAAAGCACTGTTAATTAAAAACTAAAAATGAAATAGCAACACCCTTATACTGGATATGGAGAAGATCCCTAGACACTGGGGAAATACCGAGCATCTTGAAAAGAGCAAACATCGTCCCTATATATAAAGGGGATAGATTTCAAGTAAAGAACTATAGACCAGTGTCCTTGACGTCCCACCTCACCAAAATTTTTGAAAGAATAGTCAGAGAGAAAAGCTATGACTTCTTGGAGACACTGGAAAGATTCAACGAAAATCAACGCGGATTCCGATCAGGAAGATCATGCCTATCACAACTTATAGAGCATTATAACAATATCCTAGATGCACTTCAAGACAATGAAAACTATGATGTCATATAAACGAATTTTGCTAAAGCTTTCGACAAATGTTGGAGCTTTCCTGGGTGAGCTACTTTCCTCTGTTCGCTTAATTTTAAGGCTTGGCAACTCCCTACCCCTACCACCCTTCCCTAGCCCTTCTGCATCTTTTCCAGCAATGTTGCAAATAATGCAATTGGCTATATTCCCTTTATTCAAAGATTTAGCACCATCCACCACGCCTCTGCGCATTTTTTTCTGCAGTGTTGCAAACAATGCAATATGTTCTATTCCCTTTATTTAAAGGTTTGGCACCCCCCAACTCCCACCCCTGTCCCCCTTTGCGGGTATATGTGCATCTTTTTCTGAAATGTTGCAGCATGTTGCAATGCTGCATTGCAATTGTATTATACTCTACCTTTTTCCACCTATACTACAAACTAAATAAAACATCAGCGTCAAAAGAATAAATTATTTCAAAATCAAATAACGATGTTCTTAATCACTTTTGAACTATTTGTTCGAATTTAAGAGGAACTTACTCAGGATAAACACTTTACTCCGCATAGATATTTAGTTAATCTTAAGTTTGGGATTTTTAACTGATGTATGGAAGACAAAAGAGAATTAATTTTTATTTTTATTGATTGGTTAGTAATTTCCCACGTCACTAACTTTCGGGTAATCATAGGTTATGGGCATCCTTGTAATTACAAGATAGGGAGACAAAAGTTAACGATAATCAAAGACAACAACAACAACAACAATCATGAAAAATTGTAATAATAATGATTTATTAAGCACATTTCACATGACCACTCGTAACCATTTTTCATCGCTAAATCGTGCCCCACTGAAAACCGATTACAACCGGTTACACATTCATCGGCAACAATCGAGGTTTGAAAAATCTCGAAATCTTGTGGCTGAATTCCAATATATTTTCAAACCATGATTGAAGCCGATTAATGTGCAAATAGCCTGATCGACTTCCGGCAGGGCACGATTCAGAGGTGAAAAATGGCGGAAGTCATCCGTATCATATAGGCTTCAATAATATTTATGTACATTAGGAGAATATTCAATGATTAACGAGTTAGGTTAGGTTGATATCGCAACAACAGGATCAGTAAATTATATACGAATGATTAAGGATCAATGTTCAACAATAATGTTTGAGATTTATAATTCTGATTAAAGCAATACTAGTAATGATACTAATTGTGATAACGATAATTAATAAATATGGTGATGATAATAATAATAATAATATGAAAGATAATAATTATTAATAATAATTCTTAATTATAAACATATACCGAGTTGTTCAATCTGATTTCACGATAAATATAACTAAGCAGTCATATCCAATAGCAATAGCGACGACACCTTATTCTATTTTCTTTTAAATTTTCTTAACTTAATGCTTCTCTTTGCCTGTACGTGTAAGTTTCGCCGTTATCATCATCAGAAAATAAACAAGTGATATAGGGAAGTTTGTATTTTTCGTTTGAGAAGTGGAATTATTATTATTATTATTATTATTATTATTATTATTATATTATATTTTTCTTCTGTTTTTTGTCACGGTAACAGCCACAACTATTCATCGGACATTAACGGGCCTATTCCCACAAATTTTACCATTGGTCAGTGTATCAACTCCAAAAATATTGCGAGCAAAAGTGAAGGAAGTAAAAAAATTCTAATCTAAACATAAGCTAATAATTTTATCTTCAAAAAATGCTATTACTAATTTCTAAAAATTTCTGAAATCATCACTTTTCAACTATTCATGATGAAACTTGTCAGGAATGTTCACAAAGGAATGTTCTTCAGAATGATTATCATTTCGGCCAAATTCCTCAGTGTACCAATTCAGGGCATCCCATCAAAGTGCGAAAAACATCACCAGTATAAAGCTCTTCAAAGGTTCTATCAGATACAGTAATTTAAATTTAAAATATTATTTTAAAAAGGAGCAAATACTAAAAAATAAATTTTCATAATAGAAACGATCATATAATAATAAATTCTTAACATAGCGAGTTTATTTTTATACTCTTATGTAGAAGCTCATACCTATCATAGATTTTATTTGAAGATGTAATGAACATCATTAAGTTATATTTTCCGAAGAAGGCTGAATGCAGAAGTTTCGAAAATTTCACTGGGGACAAACGCTCATAGACAGTTAACCACAAAAGTCACATCTTCCAGATATACTATATAACATTAGAATGGCTCGAGAATTAATATAAGAGAATTAGTTAAAAAATATTTTGGACCACTTTAACATATTGCTTCCCAGGAACCTCTCTTTAACATATTGCTTCCCAGTGTATATCACTTTAACATATTGCTTCCCAGTGTTAATCACTTTAACATATTGCTTCCCAATATTTAGGATAAGGAGTACGATAAAAAATGTTCGCTTTAATAAAGTAAAGGCATAAAAAGTAAATCATAACATGTTAAAATATTAGATTGAAAGTAAATTTATTAGAATTGTTGCGCTATATGGTCACACAAAGTAAAAAAATGGATTTCGGAAGAATCGGTCATGCCACATTATTTGCCACAAGTACGATGTGAGTAGCTCCTTTTTGCATCCTTTAATTTTCTTTATATATTTAATGTAGGTTAACTGAATGCTCGGTTAGGTCAACTGAATGCCCGGTTAGGTCAACTGTACGCTCTTGACGATTGGTTAGGTTAAGTTGTGATATTTTCGTTAAAACTAACGAAAATATCACGACTTAACCTAACCAATCATCAAGGGCGTACAGTTGACCTAACCAGGCATTCAGTTAACCTACATTAAATCTATAAAGAATGCCCGATTAGGGCATTTATAGCTTTGTTTACGGTCGGTAGGTTATCTCCTAGATTACCAACCTCTCTCTAACCAACCAACCTTTCTCTTTTTAACATATTGCTTCCAATGCTTTGGGAAGCAATATGTTAAAGTGATCCAATATTTTTTTTATTTTGTAAAGACTTTATAGTAAAGAACTTCGAATTCCTACAGAATAGAAAATCCTCAACGGAGAAACTTTTATTTTATATCAGGTCAGCCAGACTCTGTACACTCGTCAGCCAGACTCTGTGCTGAAAGGACGCTATTTCCTGAGCTCTCTGATATTGCTTCTACTTTTGCATATTGCTAATAACTTCACTTTTGAAAAGTTTTGAATTTTATATGCTTGCGTTTATATTCACATTATTATAGTTAAGTAATTGGATATTAGTGGTTTTTAGCGATTTAGAAGTTAAACTTCTGACGGTTATAAACTAATTTACTTGCGCGATGCCGTCGCAGAAAGCGTCGTGTGTTAGGTGTGGGGTAAACCGGTGGTATACGGATTTTAAGGATTATAACAGCGTTCCTATGGCGATTATCGAGAGATCAGTTTGTTTCTTTTGCGATTTAAGGGAGGAAATAGACATAAAACGCAGTGTACATGAGGTAACGGAAAGACTTTCAACGCTTGATGAGGGCAGGGGTAGGGCTACGGTTGACGAAAGTCGAACCAATAGTAACGTTAAAGACGTTAGTAATTTGAAGGGTGAGGTGCGTAACCTAGTTTCGAGTTTAGGTAGCTTATCGGGAAGGTTGGATAGAGTTGAGGAAGGGGTTAAGGTTGGTCCAAGATTAGTAGATGGGGAGGGATTTAGAGAAGTTAAGGGTGGAGTTAGGTCTCGTACGTTAGGTGATAGGAATCCCCCCCCCTATCGAGGTTCCGAACCCTTTCGCCCATTTCGAAAGGGACGTGAATGAGAGGGAAACTATTTTGGTATTATTATAGTTTCAACCACAACTTGATTACTGCATATTTGATGTGTTGTTTAGCTGTATCTCTTCATTTCGGACAACTTTTCTAATACCACTTCCGTTGCAAATGGATAATAACGGAGATAAAATATAATAATTTTGGTCCGCCATATTGTCTCAGTCTAGCCATGGGTACAGTGTGTGAAGGTTGTGCTCTTACTCCGTTTGAAGTGATTCATAAATTTTTTAAGAATAACATTGACTCGTTAGGTTAATTGAATGCCTGGTTAGGGCAACTGTACACCCTTGACGATTGGTTAGGTTAAGTCATGATATTTTCGTTAGTTTAACGATTTATTTTTAAACTAATTTATGGCCGGATTCTGAAGGAATCGTTTTGTGGAACCGATTCTGAAGGAATCGTTTATCTTATCACTCCGTCATAACCCAACCCAACTCAATCCAGTGGATTGGATTGAGTTGGGTTAGGTTATGAAACTTATGTTTTTCCTATTTTTTGAGGTGATTCACTCGAATTTGACGTCCATTTCCACCGCAAATCACTCGTATTTGGCTTTTGATGTTGGGGGGGGGGGGGGGGGAGATCTCAAAAACGAGTGATTTGCGACGGAAACTGATGTCAAATTCGAATGAAGCGCATCAAAAAACACAAGAAAAACATAAGGTTTCATGTTCAAAACGAATTGGGGCCGAAACTGCAAATTTACCAGGTTCGGTTCCTAGGTTTTCCATTGGTTTCTGATGTGATTCATCTGAAAATGACATTCATTTCCGTCGCAAATCACTCGTTTTTTATCCCCCCCCCCAAAAAACCGATTTCCCACGCATTCCCCCATATTGGGGGGGGGGGGGTCACAAAAACGAGTAATTTGCGACGGAAATGAATGTCATTTTCGAATGAATCACATCAGAAACCACCGGAAAACCTAATTTTTATTTTTCAAAACGAGTTGTGGTTGAAACTATAAATTTACCACTATTTTAATTGGGGACTCTTTAGTGCGCCATATGGACACAGAGTTCGTTGAACGGCATCCAACCAAGAGGAGGAGGGTCTGTCTCCCAGGGGCCAGGGTTGACAGAGTTAGAGACGAAGTGGATAGGATTGACATTGCCTCTCGTCACTCGATGTTGGTGACGATGGTAGGGGGCAACGACTCGTATTGGCTCGATACGAGAGTGCCTGACCTTTTGGAGAGATATAGGGAGTTAATTAGGTCCCTAAAGGCGAGGTCAGATAGGTCTTTAGTTCTAGGTATTACCCCCAAGGCATGGTTTGGGTCTTAGGATTACGTCTAAAGCGATATTTTTTAATACTAAATTAGAAGAGATTTGTGCTGAGGAAAATGTACCCTTCGTAAAGCCGTGGTCAGAATTCAGTGATCCTAGCCTTTTTATAAAAGATGGGGTGCATTTTAATGGAATAGGTAATGCTAGGCTAGGTACGTTAATTGACGAAAACGTACGAAAGCTGTATAGGTCGAAGCCTTCTTTAAACGTTGTGGGTCCCGGGAACGCGGGCCCGACGTGAAAAATAGTTTAGAACGCCGACCCGTGGTAAAAAAATAACTTAAACGTCTTTTATTGTAACGCGCGTAGTATTAGAAATAAATTAAACGAATTTAAGGCGATAATTTATTTCGGTAACTAAGATATAGTTGCTATCACTGAAACGTGGTTAAATACCGTGACTCGGGACTTGTTGGGGGAATTTGATATACCGGGTTTTAAACTCTTTACTAATGACAGGCTACATAGGATTGGTGGCGGCGTTTTGCTGTACATTCGTAATTCCCTTAGGGCTATCGAGGTTAAGATAGATTTTCCGGCAGCAATTAATGCGATATGCGTTGAAGTTAGGGCGCGTAGTATTAGTTTTAATTTTGTTGTTGTTTATAAGACCTCCCGTTCAACCCCTCGAAGGGAAATGGGCGAGTTCATAAACGAGCGTAACAGAGCGTATAGATTTAATAAGCGCAATGGCACGGCAGCTAACTTTAATAGATATATCGAGCTTAGACGTCAGGTTAAATTTTTTAATACGTCAATAATCGTAAGCCGATAAAAGATAACATAGGCCCTCTAGTGGATGTTAACGGCGCTTTGGCTTCTGACGTTCAGGCGATGGCGGGTATTTTCAACAACTTTTTTGCGACAGTTTTTATAGTAGAAGACGTCAATAATGTCCCCGACGTGGACGATATCGTTCCATTTAGTAGCGAGACTATTTTGGATGAAATAACTGTTTACGAGGGTGAGATTGCGCATTATATCGATAGGTTAAGGTTAGCAAAGCTCCAGGCCCTGACGCGTTTTATCCCAGACATTTGAAAGATTTGAGAGACGTTATCGTAGGCCCCTTAACGAAGATTTTTAATCAGTCACTCGAAAGGGGATTATTCCTGAAGACTTCAAATTAGCTAACGTCACGCCCATTTTTAATAAAGGCGACCGCACAGTAGCTGGCAATTATTGGCCCATTAGCTAAAATAGGCGCTGAGGTTGTTAAAGAGGACGATAGAAATAGGCTCCAAGACGATGTAAATAGGATTATGGAGTGGACGGGTAAGTGGCAGATGCAATTAACGTAGACAAATGTAAAGTTTTGCATATAGGTTCTCGTAACAATAATTACACGTACACGATAGATGATAGAGAGTTAGCGAGCGTTGACGAGGAAGCAGATTTAGGTGTACGTGTATCTAAGGATTTAAAAGTTAGGAACCAGTGCCTGGAGTCTTGCGCAAAAGCTAATAGGATGTTAGGCTTCATAGCGCGTAATTTCAAATTTAAATCGAAGGATATTATATTGCCCCATTAGTAATGACCGACAAAAGGGGAGAGTGCATCATAGACGGTGTAGAGCATCTCCCTAAATGCGGCTATACTACTCGCTCAGTAGTATAGGCGCGTTGGGAGAGGAAGTTGGGGTGCTCTGAAATTCTGCCCCTGGAGATGCTCTACACCGTCTATGATGCACTCTCCCCTTTTGTCGGTCATTACTAATCAGTCACATGTAGCTCATAGTGTGACCGCAAAAGGGGAGATTGCATCATAGACGGTGTAGAGCATCTCCAGGGGCAGAATTTCAGAGCACCCCAACTTCCTCTCCCCAAACGCGCCTATACTACTACTGAGCGAGTAGTATAGCCGCGTTTAGGGAGATGCTCTACACCGTCTACGATGTCGTGACTGAGTAGTAATGACCGACAAAAGGGGAGAGTGCGTCATAGACGGTGTAGAGCATCTCCCTAAACGCGGCTATACTACTCGCTCAGTACTACTGAGCGAGTAGTATAGCCGCGTTTAGGGAGATGCTCTACACCGTCTATGATGCAATCTCCCCTTTTGCGGTCACACTATGAGCTGCATGTGACTGAGTAGTAATGACCGACAAAAGGGGAGAGTGCATCATAGACGGTGTAGAGCATCTCCCTAAACGCGGCTATACTACTCGCTCAGTAGTAGTATAGGCGCGTTTGGGGAGAGGAAGTTGGGGTGCTCTGAAATTCTGCCCCTGGAGATGCTCTACACCGTCTATGATGCACTCTCCCCTTTTGTCGGTCATTACTACTCAGTCACATGCAGCTCATAGTGTGACCGCAAAAGGGGAGATTGCATCATAGACGGTGTAGAGCATCTCCAGGGGCAGAATTTCAGAGCACCCCAACTTCCTCTCCCCAAACGCGCCTATACTACTACTACTGAGCGAGTAGTATAGCCGCGTTTAGGGAGATGCTCTACACCGTCTATGATGCAATCTCCCCTTTTGCGGTCACACTATGAGCTGCATGTGACTGAGTAGTAATGAATCTCCCTAAACGTGGCTATACTACTCGCTCAGTAGTATAGTAGTAGTATAGGCGCGTTTGGGGAGAGGAAGTTGGGGTGCTCTGAAATTCTGCCCCTGGAGATGCTCTACACCGTCTATGATGCAATCTCCCCTTTTGCGGTCACACTATGAGCTGCATGTGACTGAGTAGTAATGACCGACAAAAGGGGAGAGTGCATCATAGACGGTGTAGAGCATCTCCCTAAACGCGGCTATACTACTCGCTCAGTAGTAGTATAGGCGCGTTTGGGGAGAGGAAGTTGGGGTGCTCTGAAATTCTGCCCCTGGAGATGCTCTACACCGTCTATGATGCACTCTCCCCTTTTGTCGGTCATTACTACTCAGTCACATGCAGCTCATAGTGTGACCGCAAAAGGGGAGATTGCATCATAGACGGTGTAGAGCATCTCCAGGGGCAGAATTTCAGAGCACCCCAACTTCCTCTCCCCAAACGCGCCTATACTACTACTACTGAGCGAGTAGTATAGCCGCGTTTAGGGAGATGCTCTACACCGTCTATGATGCAATCTCCCCTTTTGCGGTCACACTATGAGCTGCATGTGACTGAGTAGTAATGAATCTCCCTAAACGTGGCTATACTACTCGCTCAGTAGTATAGTAGTAGTATAGGCGCGTTTGGGGAGAGGAAGTTGGGGTGCTCTGAAATTCTGCCCCTGGAGATGCTCTACACCGTCTATGATGCAATCTCCCCTTTTGCGGTCACACTATGAGCTGCATGTGACTGAGTAGTAATGACCGACAAAAGGGGAGAGTGCATCATAGACGGTGTAGAGCATCCCCAGGGGCAGAATTTCAGAGCACCCCAACTTCCTCTCCCCAAACGCGCCTATACTACTGAGCGAGTAGTATAGCTGCATTTAGGGAGATGCTCTACACCGTCTATGATGCACTCCCCTTTTGTCGGTCATTACTACTCAGTCACATGCAGCTCATAGTGTGACCGCAAAAGGGGAGATTGCATCATAGACGGTGTAGAGCATCTCCCTAAACGCAGCTATACTACTCGCTCAGTAGTATAGGCGCGTTTGGGGAGAGGAAGTTGGGGTGCTCTGAAATTCTGCCCCTGGAGATGCTCTACACCGTCTATGATGCAATCTCCCCTTTTGCGGTCACACTATGAGCTGCATGTGACTGAGTAGTAATGACCGACAAAAGGGGAGAGTGCATCATAGACGGTGTAGAGCATCTCCAGGGGCAGAATTTCAGAGCACCCCAACTTCCTCTCCCCAAACGCGCCTATACTACTTGCCCCTTTACAAGTCCCTAGTCAGGCCTCATTTAGAATATGCCGTTCAGTTTTGGTGCCCGTATTTGCGCGAGGATATTGATAGGTTAGAAAGGGTTCAGCGTCGTGCCACGAAACTAATTCCGTCATTGCGCAACAAGTCTTATGAAGATAGGATTAAAGAGTTAGACTTGCATTCACTCGAAACTAGGAGATTAAGGGGTGAGCTTATTGAAGTTTTCAAAATCGTTAATAACATCGATAACTTAAATTTTGATAAACTGTTCCTTTCGATAATAGCAATACTCGTAATAACGGATTTAAGTTGCGTGGCAGACGTTTCATTACTAATATCGCTAAAAATGTCTTTACGTTTAAAGTAATTGATAAATGGAATAATCTTCCCGCGCCCGTCGTGAACTCTACCAGCGTTAATGTGTTTAAAAACCGTCTAGACAGGCATTTTATAAATATTAACGTTGTTTAAAATAAAAAAAACAATTATTTATCACCAAGTTGAGAACTCGTCTTAGTGATAGAAGTATCGATTGTTTGTTTTTTAAGAAGCTATTTTAAAAATGTTGATTGACTCTTTAAATATTTTAAGATAAAATATTTTAAGATAAAAGGATGAAATTATTTTTTCTAATGAAGTTTATTTTATTTTTATTTTTTTGTATTGGCTAAATATTTTAAGATAAAATATGTTAAGATAAAAGGTATAAATTATTTTTTTTTAATGAAGTTTCTTTTTCTTTTTTTATTTGCAAATGCACTTGATTATAATTAAAGGAATATAATATTTTAGCCTTTTATTTGTCCCCTGCAGATGAATAGCATGATGAATATTATGTTTAATAAATAGCTACCACTGATTGGTAAACTCAATTCAAGTATTACAATGCAAAAGTGGTCATCTAGGCATAAGTAATTGGTTATCCCAATTCTAAAAGGGTATTTTATCACTGAACAATAAAAAAATTACCGTTCTCTTAAATATACAACCATTTCCTGGATTTTCCGGGATCCCGGGAATTCCCAGGATTTCCCGGGATGAAGAAAGCTGCATATAAGGAGAAATCCTAGTGGGGGTTAAGCATGAAGAGGGCCCAGACTAGACCCTCCAAAGGGGGAGTGGGTAACCTAATCTAACAAGGGTGATAAATGCAAGAAGGAAAGAGAAGAGGAGGAGAGAGATGTCCTCGCAGGCATCTATCGGCGCATAATGGAGTCTTGACTAGCCATCCTGGGCGGCTTTAGGATCACTGCCAGTTGGCTTAGAAGGCAGCCATTCGTATGGCGTAAACGGCTGTCAATCAGTTTCTTTAGAAAATACAGCCAGACACCTTAGATGCGCACATACATACACAATCTTACACATACATACAATCTTTAGGAGCACGGCTTAGAAAGCAGCCATGACACAGCCAATCGTACGGCGTAAACGGTTCATAGCCAGTTTCTTAAGAGGGACACAGCCAGAGAATACAGCCAGTTGTATATGGCTTAAATACAATCATGGCATGTACACATACATTATATACAGTTATTTCCTTGTATGCATATTTTTCGTAAAGGGAATTAACATTACACACACATATATCGGGTGGACCAAAAAAACCGCCTTGAGATTTGAACATCAATAACTTTAAAAATATGTAGTTCACACTTTCAAAATTTACAAAACTTTTACCTCAATCTATTGATAAGCCATCATAAAAATTTCAGACCTCTACATAAAATACTCTTTCCACAGCTGAAGGAACAATAAGGTATGGTGAAAAAAATGAATATCATAAATTCTAAATGTGTATAGTTGTACCTGGCAACTATTCTAAGACTTGTAGTAGTTTCCTTAGCCTATGGATAATCTGTTAGTCTCTGAAAAACGTCAGATGATATAGGCTACACCCATCTTAAATACTGTTTTTTAAACTTACCCTTCAAATTATAGTTCTAATTGACGGTGAAAAAGCGGTGATTGAAAAGTGTTTCTTGGAAAAAAGATGGACTGAGGCAAGAATTTTGAGGGAATTTCCAGGAGTAACTTGTAATGTTATATCTGTGAATAGAATAATTAAGAAACTTAAAGCAACCGGTTCGACGGCACGGAAGCGTGGAAGTGGTCGGCCTAAAACAGTTTACACTCAAGACAATATAGCAATGATGGAAATGATGAGCCTATCTCAAAAAGATCGACCTGGGTCACACTGCTCTCAGAGGAAAATTACAAGAAATTTAGGTATCAGTCGAAGTTCCATACAAAGAATGCAGAGAACGGTAGGACTTAAAGCATTTAAAAGGATCCGTGTTTCAAGACGTGACAGCAATGTAAGAGCTAAAAGAAAAATTTGTTGTAGAAAATTGCTTGATAGATTTTCGTCCAGTGATGTTAAATAAATAGTGTTTACAGATGAAAAAGATTTCATCATCGAGATTGCTCGAAACTCCCGGAACGATGTCGTTTATGGTCTGCGTAAGAAAGACATTCCTCCATCGAGACTTTACCACCAGACAAGTCGGTTTTCCAAAAACAATCATGATATTAGCAGGTGTATCGTGGAATGGAAAGACGAAAATTCATTTCATTTCAGAAAATAAAAAAATATAATTCAGAAACCTATGTAAATCTCTTGGAGGAGAATCTTTTGCCTGATTGTTAGTGTCTGTATTATGGAAACGACTTCATACTCCAACAAGATGGTGCTACAACTCATACTAGCAAGTTCACACAGGATTATCTACAACAGAATTTAGTCATCTTCATTGGAAAAAACGACTGGCACCCGCAATCACCTGATTGCAATCCCATGGATTATTACATATGGAACACACTAGCAGAGAAGATTTATGAAGGCCAAACAGAAAAGTTTACAGAAATGCAATTAAAGAAAAAAATACTAAAATATTGGGACAAAATAACATTAGCAGAACTCAGAAAATGTATCATGTCGTGGAAGTAAAGGTTAAAATTAGTTTGTAAGCAGGACGGCAGACATATTGATCATATTTGTTGATAAGATGTGAATAATAAAAATTTTCAGTTTATGATATTCGTTTTTTTCACCGTACCTCATTGTTTCCTCGGCTGTGAAAAACGTATTTTATGTAGAGGTCTGAAATTTTTATGATGGCTTATCAATAGATTGAGGTAAAAGTTGTGTAAATTTTGAAAGTGTGAACTGCATATTTTTTAAGTTATTGATGTTCAAATCCCAAGGCGTTTTTATAAACTTTGATTACATTTACCGCAACAATATAAGATCACCAAACCGCGAGGAAAAGAACTAAAACAGTGTTTAAAAAGGCTAATTAATTTCGGCCGGTCACAACCAACCCCTTTTCAAAGCCATAAACTAGTTAAAATGCCCAACGAGGTTAAAAACTTCCGTCCTACGGAAGAGGTGAAGTATAAATGACTGTGTTGAGGCATAATCACGGACAAAGAGATGGTGGCTGTCATACGTCTGGCAATTGGCGAAGGAAAATTTTTTTTTCCAGATTTCAAACATTCAAGGTGAGAAATCTTTAAGTAAAAATCAGTCCTGTACATCTGGCAGCCGGTCACGACCCGAAATTCCCCTAGAATATTTTAAAATGTTAAAAATAAAGCTATCCATACTATAAGACAGCTTAATATTTGAAATGGTGTTTTCTCCTAAAATATAAAATGCCTCGTATATTTGTCTCTGTTTCTGGTCCCTGACCTTCAATATAGGTTTAGAATCCTGAAAGAAAGTTAAAAATATGATCATGAAGTTCCCTATGCTGAACCAAGCTACTACGAGTATTACCCGATCTCAGGTCACGTTTGTGGGAATTAATCCTCTGGAAATCATTTGTCTCTCCGATGTATTTTTGAGGGCAGCCTCCACATGGGACTTCATAAACTACGCCAGAATTGTTGGAGGCTTTTGTAATAGGATGACGGATGAACGAAGACAATTTATTTGGCACAGCGGAGACCAACTTAATCCACTGTGGCAAAAGTCAGGAAAGCCCTTTATTAACCTCAAAAGGCACTTTCACTTGCACTTCACTTGCACTAGCATACTGCCTTTATCAGAGGATTCATCCAAGTTCGAACGAAATAATTCAGGAGCAGGCCCGGTTCAAAACAACTTGGTATTCCTATTCTTAATTTATGTCACTCATTTGCTGTAGATGAGCACAACTTAAAACTTGGCAATTGTACTCACAAATGCAAAATTTACTTTGTTTTTACTATTTTTCCTTGTAATCTTCCATAAAACTTCCACATAAATGCTTTGGGTCAGGGCTTCCCAACCTTGGGGTTGCAAACTAATTTGATAATTTTATTCTTAATTCTCTTCCTACGGCATCCGACAAGACATTTATCAATCATGAATTACTGTAGTTCCATATAACAGCTGAAATCAGAGCCCTTAGCGCGCCATAATAAACACTGTTTATGAAGTGTTTATATATATATATATATATATATATATATATATATATATATATATATATATATATATACACACACAGGGTGTCTGGGTTTAAATGGCAATAAAATACATTTACAATGTTTTATTTTATTGCCATTTAAGCCCGGACACCCTGTGTATATATATATATATATATATATATATATATATTAGGGTGGTCCAAAAAATAAATTTTGTAATTTTTTACCTCCACATGGCTGCTCCTGTTTCTATATCTATCAAACATCTCCATGCCAAATTTCAGCCTAATTGAATGATATTTACTGGTCGCTATGAATTTCATTTTACAACTCATTTTCTAGTAGATTGATCTTCTGGGTCAAAAAAATGAAAAAACAAGGGCAAATACTAGTTTATTTGTTTGAAAACAGATTAAATCTCAAAGAAAACAGCTTATTTTTTTTTAGAAAACAGAATAATTCTTAAAGAAAACATTAATTTTTAAGGAACAAAAATGATATGTTTGAGAGAAAATTACATTTATCATTCGTTTATAATATACATCATTACTTAGATTAACGCTTCATCACTGACTCCTTTGAAGACGATGTTTCGCTACTAATCAGAGGATGAATTGTTTTTGTTCTTCATCCTTCGTCAAAGATGTATTATATGCCTTGATAAGGGCGATACCCCTCTCCGCCGAATCATTGACAACGTTTAGGTTGATCGCTATGAGTCGAAACTCTTGAAAGCAATCATCCTCCGTCCAGGAATTGGGATCGGTCCTCAGGAAGGTATCCTCCGCTGCCTTCCTTCCTTCTTTCTTTAACAGATTGAAGATTCCCAGGGTCCTTTTGGTAACCATTTCATACAAATTCAAATCTTCAATGTTTCCTTCAAGCTTCAATCGACGAGTAACAGTGGTATTTTCGTTACGTTGGAGGTTTACGACCATCTTCCGTTTGGTCTCGGCATCGACTCTAGGATCGAAGAATGCAAGGCCGATGAGATGCTCTCCAAGATATCACAGGTGCCGTTGAAGAGCTGTGGATGCTGCTTTGGAAGTGGTCTGATTTGGGTACTTTGCAAGATTTTAAGAAGCAAAATATCGTTGAAAGGAGCGTTGATTCCGACGGGGGCCTCGTTCCAAAAACGTGCGTAGACCAAGGCGATAAACAGAGAGAGCTTGATGATATTCTCCGTCTCACGTGCTGTCAGCTGTAGATGATGCTTGAACAGATAAATTTTGAGGACGTAGATGGCCTTGGCCATCCAGCGTGCATGGTGAGTTGGTCCTGGAGCGCGGACCTTGACTTCTTTCTCATCACGGCACCCGAGGAAGGTGAGGCAGAGCAATTCCTCGTAGTCATCACGCGATTGTTTAGACTCCAGTGCCTTTGTGAAGTACTGGATCATTTCCTCTCGAAGCTGGAACATCTTTGGATCTCTGAATAGGTTGTTTGAAGCCTTCATGAAGGAATCCTTCCGAAGTGATGGCCATTTTTTCTGAAAACGTTTAAAGAGAGTCATTTCCGGGCCACCTGTGGGTCAAAGAAGTGCGTTGCAGGTGTTTGACAAGAAGACTTCAAGGATATGATGTCGACAAGCGATCCAGACAAGTTCCCTCCCTACTGCTTTTTCAATCATGGTACAGGCTCCCCTGTGAAGGCCAGTATTAGACGCAGTTGTGTCAAATACGAGACCTTGGATCTCACCGCGAAGATTCCAGTCATCAATCGTCGAAATGCAAGCCTTGGCCTGTTCTTCTCCTGTAGCTCGTTGTATTTTTGGCACGGCTAGGAGTTTTTCCAAATCATTTCCCGTAGCGATTACCGCGGTTCGTTCGGTTGTTTCCTTTGCGCCGCCGATGTCGGGAAGTAGTTTCCCATCCCAGTGAAGAAGAAGGGGTCCTTCGACAGAAAACGAAGCTTGGTCCTCTTTGACTGCTGCCTGCCTTGCTTGCCTTCTTGAACGACGGATGGAGCTGCGTGAGTCATTGTAGAAATATCATAGCCCAGGGCTTGAGCGACTGATCCAGCAACGAAGACTGCTCCTCGATCAGGAAGGTTGACGCGATCAAGCGCAGCAACCACATCTGGTGATGTGAAGATATTGTTTCGTTTCGGAGGATGAGAGTGTACATCTGCTCTTCCGGTCGAAGTCGACGGACGATAATCATCGTCTTCAGCGTTGAATTCTTCAGAGGATGAAGTGGATGTGCTGGATGATGGAAGAGCAGCAGTTTTAGCCTGGAATGCAGCCCCTCTTTCTTTGTACTTTAGAGCTTTGTCAGCATCTTTCTCCTGTCGACATTTCTTGCGGTATTCCTTGGCAAAATTAATCTTGTCAGGGCCTGCCATACTGCAGGAAAAGACGTCTTCTCGTTGCATCATCAGGAATTGGCGGTCTTCTTCATTGTCTATCACCTTCAAGGCGTCCTTCGAGGCAACGTCGAAAAGTTCTGAGAGAGTCTCTTGGAACATGCTCTCTTTCACTCTGCAGCTTTGTAGCTGCGTCTTGCGGTTTTTCTTCAACGCAAGGAACTCTTCGTACAGCTTTGACAGCTTCCTAACGCAGGAATCGACTCGCTGTGTAGGAATCCTTGCTCTCTGCCATACTTGCAGGCCAAGTTGTAGCTCTCTTTCAAAGTCTTGGACTGTTCATAGTGGTGAAACTGAACCAAACGAAGCACATCACTACATGTGGGTAGCCTTGCAGTTGATAACTCGTTGCTGGGCTTTCTTAGAACCCACGTTTCTGCAGATGAGCAAATATTTCTAGCCATAGCCTGAAAAATGAGAGAAAATAATGCATTAACCGTTTAGCACCAAAGCACAATTATATAAATGTTAAAGTAAAAAATTGCAGTCAAAATAAATAAAGTAAAAAAAATTGTGTACAATGGTTAGTGGTTGATGGGTAGGAAGATAGCCAAATTTTTAAAAATATATTTAAGAATAAGTAAATAATAAACTTCAAGAGACATGATAAGATATATACCTTACAATTTTTAACCATTTAATTTAATAGCAACATCCTTACCGGTTATAAATTTGCATATAAAGAACATAATTATATATATATATATATATATATATTATATATATATAGGGAATGAACTCAGAATGGTCCCCTGAGTTTTTTATGATACACACAGACCGTGCATGGAACAAGGAACTCTTCTGGGATAATTAAATCCATTATAGTCCGAATAAGTAATGGTAAATGACAAATACCATAGTTTTTCTTTTTCATGATGCTAGCCCGACGTGGGCAACGGGTCACTCGCAAAGAGGTCCCATAAATATAGCTTCCCTCACCAGCTATCTGCAAAGCAGACAGGATCCAGCTTTGGGACATGGATCTAGGGTTTAAAGCAGCCTAGCCCTGCTACATTTAGAACCTCAATATAAGCTTACATTGAGGTTCTAAATGTAGCAGGGCTAGGCTGCTTTAAACCCTAGATCCATGTCCCAAAGCTGGATCCTGTCTGCTTTGCAGATAGCTGGTGAGGGAAGCTATATTTATGGGACCTCTTTGCGAGTGACCCGTTGCCCACGTCGGGCTAGCATCATGAAAAAGAAAAACTGTGGTATTTGTCATTTACCATTACTTATTCGGACTATAGTGGATTTAATTATCGCAGAAGAGTTCCTTGTTCTGTGCACGGTCTGTGTATCATATATATTATATATATATATATATATATTATATATATATATATATAAGCAAACAACCACAGGGAAAAGGAAACACAAAGTCCGAGCGCTTTCGTGATATATTCACATTATCAAGGAGGAACAGAAAATAGACAGAGATTACAAAGTAAATGAGTTAAATAGACAAGCAAAAATTCACAATCGGCACCTCAAATTAAAGGCCTTAAAGCCCTCTAATTTGAGGTGCCGATTGTGAATTTTTTGCTTGTCTATTTAACTCATTTACTTTGTAATCTCTGTCTATTTTCTGTTCCTCCTTGATAATGTGAATATATCACGAAAGCGCTCGGACTTTGTGTTTCCTTTTCCCTGTGGTTGTTTGCTTATTAATAAGATCACGTGTTATTTTGTGATTTTAGTGCATATATATATATATATATGAGGATGTCTTTAGACGAAAGCGCTTGAGCACCATTTTGTGTTTCCTTTCCTTCGTGGTTTTATTCATCATATATATATATATAATATATATATATATATATATATATATATATATATAGTACATATGAATTAATACTTAATATATATGAATTAATAATTATATATATGAATTAATAATTAATATATATGAATTAATACTTACATGAGATACTATTCCTAAGTTCTTGAAGTTTGAACGAATTTAAAACCGTCCTCCAACAAGTTTAAACTTGAAATGATGCATGAGTAAATGATTTGTCTGATTCACAAAGAGCATTACACAAGAAATCGAACACCTGCATCATCCTCTGAAAGGTGGGCGGAGTCAATGTGGCGTGACTGCCGCGTCCTCTAAAAATGAAGCGGGTAGAAAATGACTAGCTAATTAATTAATTGAAAATGTGAAAATCATAGCGACCTCTTATTATGTACTGAATCGACAGATATTTTGCACAAAATCACTTCACATCTAAAGGAATAAGAGCAGCCATGTGGAGAGCATTTCCAACTATTTTGAAATTTTAGCCCAAATTTTGGACCACCCTAAATTATATATATATAAAATTTTTGTTATTGTTTATCATTATTATTATTATTATTATTATTATTATTATTATTATTTCTGTTTTACTTGTATATTTAATAATTATTTTACAAGAAAGCTAGGTTTTCTTTTTCTTTTTATCGTAATACATTCACCACGTGGCTGTTGTTTTTCATCGCTAATCCCCCCGCCAGTGACCACCTTGCCGTGGTGGGTGGGCTACGTCGGCGGGGGCTTAGCCCCCGGAAGGGTCACCCATGCCGGACAGGCTCTGGAGAGACCGGGCTAAGAGCCACGAAGGTCCTTGGCTCCCAGTACGAGTCTCCAAAACTGTCCTTCGGAGGTGACGCCCTTAGGGCGTTACCGTGTTGGCTGTTTGGGTGTTTGGGCTGTGGGATTGGGGGGATGGGGTCTTTGCGCCGTTGGGAGCAAACTTTTGTATTACGGGGCCCCGTTCTTAAACCGACGGTGTGACCACTGGGGACGAGATACCCCGCCCCCTGCGGTTTGTGCTCAGCCTCTCTTTCTCACCGGTAGGCAGTTTCTCGCGTCCCCTAGGTCCGTTTTCTTATCATTCTTTGCTTAAGGATTCAATTACTTCTTCTTTTAACACTCGGGTGGTGGGCGACGAGGCCCTTGAGTCCTTTACCACTGGAAGACCGCGTCTTGAGGGGGTCGACCCCTCTCTGGCTGCGGAACACTCGCGTTCTTGTCGACCTAAGAATTCTTGTAAGTCTTGTTCCCGCAAGTCTTTTGACCCCTTCGTAGGGGCTGATGACTCTGACTCTGATTACCCTCGATTTCTGGTCCTCCGATCTTCCGCCTCCCCTCCCCTCTCACAGCAGGATGTTTTTGAGGTCTATGATGACTTCACTTCCCGTTGTGGCGTTCCCCGACAGATGTGGCTCCAAAACGATGGCTCTTTTGTCGTGGAAGTCTCTTCCAACAATACCAGAAAGTTTCGTCCCTCTCCACCCTGGCTTCTGCTCCCCTGGACTGCCTCCCCCACTCTTCCTTTAACACTTGTACGGGTGTAGTACATGCTCCCCGCCTTTTGGAATACTCAGAATCGGATTTTCTCACCCGCCTCTCCTCTCAATAGGTGATCCGTGTTTACTGCCCATCCTGTATGGTTCAGGGGGCAAGGATTCCATCTCCCTTATTGATCCTGACTTTTGCTCGTTCCCAGTTACCCGAGAAAATTAGGGCCGGTTATCTCCAATTTCCGGTCCGTCGTTATATTCCCAGACCACGCCGATGTTTTACTTGCCAGAGGTTCGGACACGTCAGGAAGACATGCCGAAGTTCCGCTGGTATTTGTGTCAACTGCGCGTCCCCGACACATGGGTCCTCCTGTTTGAATCCTCCCCGCTGCGCCAACTGTGGAGAAGACCACGCCGCCTCTTCCTCTTCTTGTCCGACTTACGTATTCGAACGTGAGGTCCTGTCGGTTCGGGAATCTGACAAGGTCCGCTTTCAGGAAGCGAGGGCCTGCGTAAGGTCCCGATTCGCTCGTCCAGGCCTTACCTTTGCCCAAACACTGCGCTCCCGCCCGGCTACCTCCCGCCCGCCCCGGACTTCGACCACCTTGACCAGGCCTCATCCACCCGTCCTCTACCTTCTCGTGTCTCCACCCGTGTTCACTATTCCTCCCGGCCGTCCCCCCAGAACTTCCAATTCCACTGTCCCGATCTGCTCTACCTTAGTCACGACTAATTCGATTACTCGCCCTCCTGAAACCACTGCTGACAGTTCAGCATATATATCGAAAACCGCTCCCTCTTCTAATCTCTCCTCCCCTCCGCGCTCTTCTGTTAAACGACCCATCGCCAGCCCCAGGCGTTTGGGTCCTTCTGCCAAGCTCCCTTGTTCAGGCCCCCGTCTCCTCGTCCTTTCACTTCCTCTCCCACCAGTTCCCCCATATCCGTCACGTCTACAGGGATCCCTCTCGTCTTGCCGGCTTCTCTGAGATCCCCCGCTTCCCTTCGCGACCGTCCCCTCCCTTCCTCCATTTCTGATGGTGATTATGCAGCTTCTGCACTTCGGGTTCAAGCTGACATCCATCCTATCCTACCTTCTCCTCCACCTCGCTCTCTCCTTGACCTCCCGATGCTCTCGGCATCCTTTTCTCCACCTCCACCCCGCCGTGCTTCCAATGGCGTCGTTTCAGATTTTTCTTAGGGGGGACAAGAACCTGATATATACTAGGGGCACTCAATATATTTTGCCCCACCCTTTTTTCTTAACTAAATAATAGGCCATGGGGCTGAAATGTCTTTTGGGCTGTATGTTTGAACTTTCTGCGCTTTACATAAACGGATTTTTCCAGTTTGAACCTCTCATCCTTGTATAAAACCGCTTTTAAACGCCCTTGTATAAAACCGATGGTTAACGCAGTTTCGAAAATGGCGTCTGACAGTGATGTGTGTCGTAAACAGAGAGCTGTTATCGAGTTCTTAACCGCAGAGAAAGAAACAGTTGGAAATATTTACAAACGTCTACAAAACGTTTACGGAGATGCTGTTGTCGATCAAAGCACAGTTGGACGCTGGTCTAAAAGTGTGAGATCATCGGACAGAGGGAGAGCCAGCCTCGATGATAAACCACGCAGCGGTTGCCCGGCATCGGCTGTGACATCTCACACTGTGCAACGTGCTAGCAGCATCATTTGATCAAATCAGCGCGTCACATACAAGGAGCTATCACTGGAGCTAGGAATTAGTGAAAGAAGTGCGAATACGATAATTCAGCAAATGGGATACTCAAAAGTGTGTTCACGGTTTGTTCCTCGCCAACTGACTGAAGATCACAAAGCCCAAAGAAAAGAAATTGCTTCTGAGTCGTTGGTTCGATACGACACAGAAGGGGATGACTTCCTTTCACGAATTGTAACTGGGGATGAGACTTGGGTACACCACTTTGAACCTGAAACAAAACGCCAATCCATGGCGTGGCATCACGCAGACTCCCCCTCCCTCTGCACGAAAGGTTATGGCCACCATCTTCTGGGACATGAAAGGGGTCATTCTGGTGGACATTATGAAGAAAGGACAAACAATCAACTCAGAAGCATATATTGCTACCGTACAGAGACTCCAGAGATGTATAAAGCGAGTTCGACCAGAGAGAAAACTGGAAGATGTCTTCCTTTTGCGCGATAACGCAAGACCACACAACAGTTTGCAAACAAGAGAGACCATCACAAAAAGCTCTTGACTGTGTTACCCCACCTTCCAAACAGCCCGGATGTGGCACCTTCAGACTTCCATTTGTTTGGGCCAATGAAGGATGCTATTCGTGGAAGAAAGTTTCAGAGTGACGATGAGGTTGTTGAGGAGGTTAAGAGGTGGCTCCAGTGGAACCCAGCGGACTTACCAGCAAGGAATAAAGGCCCTTGATTCGAGGTGGAGGAAAGCCGTAGAAAAGGATCGAGACTATGTGGAAAAATAAAAACTTGTATAAAAGGTATGTAACTACTTGTGTACAAAATTTCTGGAACTTACAAGGAAACTTGGAAAGAAAAAAAAGGTAGGACAAAATATATTGAGTGGCCCTCTGTGTGTGTGTGTATATATATATATATATATATATATATATATATATATATATATATATATATATATATATATATATATATATATATATAACATTTACTGTTTATTGATATTTGATTAAACAAATTTTGTTCAAAAGCTTAATTACATAAATATGTATGCACTATACCTATGTTTTCAACAAATCAACAAACTGCATATTCACTGATCTGTGATTCTGGTAATGAAACATCACTGGTAGAGTATACATTTAGTACGTTATGACAAGCTACTTTACATCTATGTTAATATAGTTACATTAGAGGAAACCGTCGATGCTTCATTCGGGCAAAACAATCTACGAGTTCATCAAGGTCAAAGGTTTTGACAAGTTTCTGTTCAGTTGCCATTAAAAGTAAGTTAGAGTCGTTCATCACTCGTGGTTATTCTTAAGTAATCTTTAAATCAGACAGGGGAATGTTGATGGGTATCTTACTGCGGGTGAATACCAGTGACCACGCGCTCAGTAAGGTCATTGGCATCAATGAGAGTGTGCAAGACTTATGCGTCCCGCTGGCCGTGAGGTTTGTTGACCCCTTCGACGCGTTTCCGGGTAGGTGAGACCTTTATCAGAGAGATGGTATCCACCTCAATGACAAGGGTTGTTGGGCGCGCGGTTTGTTGGGCGCGCTGCTCGACCGGCACCTATACCATATAGTGAGGTCAAGCCTGGAGATTGATGACGGGCCCCCACCGGGGGGGATGATCTTGAGCTGCTGGTGGACGTACCTTCAACTGAAGGGTGCGTCCATGTACAGGTGGGTGACCCTCTTTCTCCGTTGGAGGGGAGGGGGCTCGGGCTCCTGCGGAAGTTTCCCCCTCGTTGGTGAGAGGCTCTTCAACTCCCGACAGCCCTGGCTGTTCGGGAAACGGATCGTGCTAGGGGACGGTCAGAATAGGGAAGGCTCCCTCCATGCAGTGCTTTTTAATGCTAGGTCGATTAGGAATAAGTTTTGCGAACTACGGGCGCTCTTAGCATCAGAATACCAGGATATCGTTGCTATCACCGCGTCCTGGATTCATACTGATCGTTGGGACTACGTTGGGGAGTTCGAGATTCCCGGGCATAGAATGTTTCACAAGGACCGCACCCGCGGGGAGGGGTGATGGGTACTAATATATGTGAGGGACACGTTGAGTCCGGTTGACTGCCAGTTCCGATCGGAACGGGAGCTGCTTGGCGTCGATCTGAACGTGAGAGGGACGAACTATAGATTAATTTTGGTGTACGGACCTCCGCATCTCCTCCTCGAGGAGAATACAGCCCTGTACACCGAATTCCGTAGCCTGCTAGGGTACAGGGTGTGTAGTTTTAGGAGACTTCAACTGTCGCAGCATAAACTGGGAAGACGGGACTGCTGATGCCATGCCGAAGGAAGGAGGCTAATTGACTTTGCTGATGAGAACTTTCTGACTCAGTGGGTCAATGGGCCTACACGGGGCGAAAGCGTTCTAGACTTAGTATTCATGACAGAAGACAACTTTGTCACTGGTCTCACCGTTGACGAATCGTTGGGTGGGAGTGATCACGGTCTGATTAGGTTCTGTGTCTGCGGCCCTCGGGTGAAGCGCAGTATCTCGAAAGCAATAAGCTCGATCTACGGCGGGCGGACTTTGTTGGGCTCCTGGATAGCGTAGGTGAGATGGGGTTAGAGGTCTGCGGCGATGTTGAGGGGAGTGTGGAGTGTATTCCGGGACGAATTTATGGTGCTGCAGTCTGCTGCCATACCCTCAAAATCAGTCAGCCCTGCTTCAACGCAGCCTAAGCGGTTCAGTCCGGACATCGCTTTAGTTATCCGAAATAGGAAAGCTGCGTATAGGAGGGCGAAGGCCAATCGTTTCCATGAGAACACTGAGGCGTATGTCCGCCTGTACAGGGAAGTGAAGGCGAAGGTTAGGCTAGCGAAACGTAACGAAGAACTTCGGGTGGCAAGCTTCTGCAAGGCAAACCCTAAGGAATTCTTCAGTTATGTTAATAGTAGAAAGCCCATTAGAAGCATGATAGGCCCGTTAAAAGACCCCACCGGCGCGCTGCGGACATCGCTAATGTGCTGAATGAGTATTTTGCGGGAGTGTTCACCAGGGAGGACACCTGCGTCATCCCCGAGCCAGGAGTCAGGCACGAAGGTGCTGGCCTGGATAGTGTTCGGTGTGCCGCGACAGACGTTGCCGATAGAATAGACCAACTGAACGCTTTTAAGGCTCCTGGCCCAGACCAGTACCTCCTCAGTCTTGCGGGAAATGCGCGACCAGGTAGCTCCCCACTTCAGGGTTGCCAGACCGTGCTAAATTTGGCAAATATTGCCAAAAAAATTTTTTTTTTAAATTTGCTATTTTTTTATTGGCAAAATTTTTTTTGCCAAAAAAAATGCCATTTTTTAAAAATCCCTTGCCAAAAATGCCAAAAACAGCTAACGGCCCAACATTAGCAAAATACCAACACTTAATGACTTAGGGTGTGAACATAGCAAATCCAGGTTACATGTATACAGGTTACCTCCTCCAATCAGCGTGAAGAATTCAAATACGATGCTATGTATAAATCAACTCAAAAAACTTCTAATGATTTGCTTGAAGATGAAGCTGAGGCTGATCTATTATTGTCTGATGTAGTATTTGAATAAAGCACATTTGAAATGGGAAGGTGTTTTTATTTTCTTTTTTGTCGAATTTTAATATAAGAGGTTTCAAAATGGTAACATATCCTTCCAAAATGATAATGCCAAAAAAATGCTATTTTTGAAAAATCCTTTGCCAAAAATGCCAAAAACTGGCTGAAAGTTTGCTATAAACTCTCTCAACCATCTGGCCACCCTGGCCCCACTTGGCTATAGTTTTCAACAAATCGTTGGAGATGGTTCAGGTGCTTGGTGAATGGAGGGAAGCCAACGTGACCCCTACTTTAAGAAAGGGGATCACGAAAGTCCAGGGAACTATTGTCCCATTAGTCTCACTTCGGTTGTAGATAAATTATTAGAGGGGGTAATAGCGGATAGGATCGTTGACCATTTGGATTTCTACAAACTGCTTAGGGACTCCCAAAATGGGTGTAGGCGTCATAGGTCGTGTCTCACCAACCTGCTCGAGTTCTTTCACGTTATGTGGAGTGAATACTTTATCTCGACTGTCAGAAAGCCTTTGATAAGGTATCTCACCGCCGGCTAATGGCCAAAGTCTGCGCGCTGGGTATCGATGGGGAAGTAGGTAACTGGATTGGAAACTGGCTGAAGAATAGGCGGCAGAGGGTTGTAATTAAAGGGGCTAGCTCGGGTTGGGCCTCGGTCACTTGCGGGGTTCCTCAGGGTTCCGTTTTGGGGCCACTGTTGTTTATCATTTACATAAATGATATCGACGGTGGCATCGTCAGTCGGATCGCCAAATTCGCTGATGACACCAAGCTTGGGGCCAAGGTTGGGACGCCCGAAGCGATCGAGCAAGGTGTGCGGACCTACGTAGGATAGGAGAGTGGTCCGAAAAATGGCAAATGCCGTTTAACTTGGGTAAATGCAAGGTCATGCACATTGGCTACGCCAATCCCAATTCGGTCTACTGCGTGTTGGGGAGTAATATCGAGTCCACTGATTTGGAAAAGGACTTGGGTGTGCTAATTAGCAGCGACCTTAAGTTTACGAAACAGTGCGTAGAGGTGGAAAAAAAAGCCCAGAAGCTTGGGTTATATGAGGAGGCAATCTCGATTTCGGAACAAAGAGATTGTACTCTCTCTGTACAATTCCCTGGTTCGGCCGCACCTGGAGTATGCTGTGCAGGTCTGGTCGCCCACCCTTAGGAAAGATATTGAGAGGCTGGAGCGAGTGCAGCCGAGGGCCACAAAGTTAATCCCTTCCGTTAGGCATATGGGTTACAATCGACGCTTACACGCCATGAATTTGTTTTCGCTGGAAACTCGGAGGCTGCGCGGTCAACTCATCGAGGTTTTCAAGCTCTTACACGGGTTCGACGATATCGATTTTAGAAGCATGTTTAGTTTAAATGGTAACTCAACTCGCAATAATGGTTGGAAGTTGACTTTGAAACGGTTTAGCACTAGTGTATGTGGGAATTACTTTACGTATAAGATCTGTGACACGTGGAACAGGTTACCTTCAGAAGTTGTGAACAGTTCCCTTGTGGATCAGTTCAAGAAAAGGTTAGACCGAATCTTGCACACTATTTGAGGGTGACAGAATTTTTCCCTGGCACCCGTTGCCATTGGTACCTCCTCGGTATGGGCCGCAAGGTCTTTTGAAGTACTTCTTGTCCTTGTAACTCCTTGTAACTCTCTCGTGAACTGTTCTCGACTATTTTCTGGTTTTCTTGTGGGCTGGTTTTGTGAGAAAATTGACCTGGTGCGAGGCTTCGTTAAATGATGGCCTATTTGTTATGTCATTAAGTTATGTAAAAATGTTATATTTTACGTTGTTAATAAACCTCCCATTTTTGCCACCCTAACACGAGTACATGTTGATTTGTGTTATATATACAGAGAACGGCAGTAATGTATTTGATACATATTTAAATACTGTATTTATAAATACATTTTTTTCAGTGTAATTAAATGCGTATTTAAATACCTTATTATTATTATTGATGTATTTTGTAACTATAAATACATATTTTCAAATACATTTTTAAATACATTTGTGAAAAATCCTCATTGTTGAGAATCAGCTGGAGACGCTTGAAACGAAGATGCTCAAATACTGCAATCCTCTTCTTGCCGCAGTAACTCGGGGTTTTAAGACTAGATTTTCTCACCATTTCAATCTTGAACCCAGAGTTAATGATGCAATTGTCGCAGACGTCTCCCACCTCTTCTTCAAGCTCAGATGGGTAGACTTGAAAGAGAGTTGGGATTACCAGACCACGACAGCAACTGTTCGTGATAAGCTCATCCTCATCAATGTGGTCAAAGATATGACCAACGATGTGAAAGGGAGCTCACCTCTCTCCTTGGAAAATGATGATGAATATTTTCACTTTGCTAAGACACTATCGCCACAATCTGGAGATGAAACTCCAGATATGACCGTCATCAGATACCTGAACGACGCAGATACCAACTTGTCCTGCCTGTTCAACCACAAAGCCATTCAGAATGCCTTCATCAGCTCCAGTAGAGCGTCTTTTTTCTTTTGCCGGAATGATTCATTTACCCAGGAGAGGGAGCTGTCCGACGGACCTTTTGATAGCTTGACACTGATGAAGGCGAATATGTAGTGGAATGCAAATGCTTCGAGGTGGATGGATTTTTTCCCCATTATTGGGAGTTTTTTAGTCTCATTTTTTTGTAAATCGATAACTTAATTATTTTTCCTGTAACTGTTCCAAACTGTACTATGTTATGTTTTTTATGATTTATGTAGTCCCTTCTTTCTGTTGCCTCTCTTTGGATTGCCTCTGTTGCGGATAGGAAGCCTCAAACTACAAAACAATAATAAACACTGAAAACGGAATATATTTAGAATGTATTTAGATTGTATTTAAATACATTTTTGAAGTAATATATTTAGTTTTTAATTACATTCGAGTTTACAATAATGTATTTGGTATTTAAATACAAATTTGCATGATATTTAATAATTAAAATACATTTTGAAGTATTTATGCCCATTTCTGTATGTATATTATTCCCAACCGATGATACGCGAAGCTCTTTTAGGTGGTATGCAAGTGGGTTATAATTACACAGCTTGCTAATTCATGATTACTTTAATGATAATGTTTTCAAAAGTAATATTAGTTGCAGACGAATAACCTTGTAACATTTTCGACTGCGGATTTGTATGCTACCCAGTTTGCTGTTCAGTTAGATTTCAAATTCAACGATAACGTGTAATGCCATATTTGGCAGATTTTGCTTCGGTATAAATGTCGAATATCATTTTAATAAATATAAATAAACAATCCTAATCGTTTAGATAAGGCTGAAAATTCAAGACTGAACACTACAGTTCTCTCTCTCTCTCTGGTTTTGATTAAGTGTACCTCCTTCATTCCTCAATGCTGGTACTTAAAAAAACTTGGCAAAAACTGGTTCGTTGACCTAAGGAAGTTGGGAACACCTGGTTTAAAGCTTGAAAGATAGAATACTGCATACAAATCCAAAAAAATAAGTATTAAATAAAAAATAGAAGTGAAAATTTTGACCAATTTATAACCTAATTAGGCTGCATTACAGGCCAAGACTTAAAGATTTTCTGATAATGATTATACAATATTAATATGGAAATTAATGGCAAGAAATCATATGACAATGATTACATTGCAATTAGCTGTAATAATAAAAGTGTGAGTAGTAATGTTATCGTTATCAGTTTAATGCTATAATCTAAAAAACAAACTAAAATGCAGAGTTAGGCATACTAACTAAATGGCCCAAAATGAGCTAGAAAGGAGTTGTGTATGACACTGCTAACGTAATAACAAGCGCAAAACAATCTTCTAATTTGTTAATGTTTCAACTAATGATATTCTTCGTGTGGGGAAATGTTTTTACTGAGTTCAGTCCTGGAATAATTTAGGTGGAGATTTAATAGGTTTTACTGTTGGTGGTTTCCATTGAATTTTAGTTCTTTCTCTAACTTTGTGATGCAAGTGTAAAGTTTTCATGTAGCTGTGACAGTTTATTTTTGTGGTGTGGTCTGTTCACAGTCCCTTTGCTTTGTCCGGAGCTATAGAGCGCGTCCCTCTGTGGCCAATGATCTTCCTTCGATGTAAGGGCTCTCTCTGCCTTCGTGGACCATTGGACCCGTCTGGGGACCCGGCTGATCTGCTTATGTTTCTTTCTTTCTTTCTCCTCCTTTCCCCCAATCCTTCTGGCTATTTTTTCTTTGCATTTTGCTTTGTTTTGGACCTTGACTTGACTCTTTCCTTGGACCCTGGGTGAGGGAGGTGGTTGTCCTTCACCCTTCTCGCTCTTAAACCAAACCCAAGCCCTGTCCCTACCATCTTTCACCACGCGTTGGATCAGAGTGGCCGCCTTTTAGGCAAGGGGACTGAGTATAGGTGTATCTTCCCTGCGTGACATCTATTGGCGGTGGGACCGAGTGTGCCCACGATTCGCCTTTCCCTTGTTGGAGTCGGTGGTGGCTGGATGCGCGCGGTGGATGAAGCTTCCTTTTTGTTTGCTACGGCTCCTACTCCTCGTCTTACGACCTCTGCTTCTAATTCTCGGAATACTACTTCTCTTAGCACTCGGGTGGTGGGCAACCATGCCCTCGAGTCCTCTACCACTGGAAGACCGCATCCTGATGGGGTTAACCCCTCTCGGGCTGCGGAACACTCGCGTCCTCCTCGTTCAAAGACTTCTCGTATGTCTTATTTTCGCAAGTCTTTTGACCCCTTCGTAGGGGCTGATGACTCTGACCCTGATTCGGTTTCTTATCCTCAGTTCTTCCGCCTCTCCCCACCTCTCACAGCGGGATGTTTTTGAGGTCTACGATAGCTTCACTTCCCGTTGTGGCGATCCCCGACAGATGTGGCCCCAGAACGATAGCTCTCTTGTGGTGGAAGTCTCCTCCAGAGCCTAACCCCAGAAGGTTTCGTCCCTCTCGATCCTGGCTTCTGCTCCCCTGGATTGTCTACCCGACTCTTCCTTTAACACTTGTACGAGTGTAGTCTATGTCTCCCGTCTTTTGGAATACTCGGAATCGGATCTTTTCACCTGCTTCTCTTCTCAGAAGGTGACCCGTGTTTAACGCCCCACCCCCGTATGGTCCACGGGGCAGGGGTTCCATCCCTCTTATTGATTTTCACCTTTGCCAGTTCCCAGTTACCAGAGAAAATTAGGGCTGGTTATCTTCGATTTCCGGTCCGCTGTTATATTCCCATGCCACGCCGGTGTTTCATTTGCAAGAGGGAGGGAATGTTAGCACGATTCCAAAGGTCAATGAGTGTTTGGCATACCTCCGGAAGAATCTCCCTGTTGCTGGTGTACTTGTTCTCCTTCAAGAAGAGGAAATGCCTTGCAACTTGTATACGGGTTGGAAGTTCAGACAGAGGAAGCTCTGATAGTGGAGAACCAAAGACAATGTGGCTGGCAGATCCCCGTGTTCTTTGCGTGCTCATTGTACCAGCAAAACTCAACAAGTATCACACAGGAACACTGAAACAAAAACACAAACGTATAAATAAAAAATATATATGATTATGAGTATATATACAGTATATATATATAAGGCTTGGTTTATTGGTAAACAATAAGTTTACCAATATATATATAAAAATATACTGCACACACACATATGTGTTATGTATATAAATATCCATAGGTATATATATACCCTAAGACATATAACAAACTTATAAACAATGTAAAACACAACAAAACAAAGAAATGTGTATAATGTATATATCACAAAACGCACCTTTCGTTAGTACCCTGGGGTTTTTGAACACCCCATCCACAGAAAAAACACTTGTTTCTCTCAATCGAGCTAGCGTAGAACTAAGAAATACCAGGGGATGACTCAGTGAGAATAATTAGAAAGCTGCCAGAAGTACCATGTCAGTCAGTGTTGCCAACTGTAATTAACAAGAATTTTGTATTTTTTACATGCGAAAAAGGTGTTCTGCTTGTTGCAGAAAATTTTTTATTTCTTTTCTGAAATCAGCAAGGTTGATTGTACAAAACCTGAAATGTACCTCCAGATCGCTCATGACGCCGCTACACGCTAGTCTCCAGTGCTGTCCTCTGGAGGTGACGCCCTTAGGGCGTCACTGTGTTGGATGGTTGGGTGTCCGGACCGGTGGGATTGGGGCCTGGGGTCTTTGAGCCGTTTGGGGGCAAACTTTCGCATCACGGGGACCCGTTTATAAACCGACACTGTGTCCCCTGGGGACGAGGTACCCCGCCCCCTGCGGTTTGCGCTCAGCCTCCCTTTCTCACCAGTAGGCAGTTTCTCGCGTCCCCTGGGTCCGTGTTCTACAACATTAATAATATATGGAAACTATTACTTCTTGTCTTAGAACTCGGGTGGTGGGCAACCAGGCCCCCGTGTCCTCTACCACTGGAAGACCACGTCATGAGGAGGTCGTCCCCCCTCCAGCAGCGGAACACTTGCAATCTCCTCTTCCGTTACCGACCCCAGCCTGTACCTTGAACAAGCCCTTGGACATACACCCTCTGAAGCAAGGGTATCACCCCAGCCCACCTCAGCCGCCTACGGGCAAATCAAGTTCCACCCAAGACTTGCCTCCAAAACCCGGCTTCTTGCTCTCCCCGTGTGCCCCACTCACCCGCCGTCGACCCGCCTCCCCATGGAGAGATCCCCGCGGCGGACGGGGAAGTCGGCATTCACGTTCATCCTATCGACCGTTGGATATCCCAGTCCACTTCGATTCTACAGCCTCCCTATCCCTTCCAAGTATCCACAAATTCCTAGTGATCCGGCCTACCTCTGGGTCCCTTCCGACCAACTCTGAACGGACGGTTCAGGCAATCTGAGCCCGCAGCAACCCCACCCGCTATGTTGTGCGACCACAGAGGGATGGCTCCTTCCTCATCGAATCACGCTCAGCCGCAGAGACGAAAGCCCTACTCTCCCTCGCTGAGGTCCTTGAATGCTCGATGTCCGTCTCCCCACACCTTCCCCAAACCAGAGTCAGGGCACTATTTATGCCACCCGCCTATTAATTATCGATCACAGTGAACGAGCTCCTGGAGGACCTCGCAGTCCTCGCACCCCAGGGTGTCACTAAGATCCACCACTTCACATCCCGACAGGGAGGCACCCCCTCCCCCACTCCGCGCCTACTTCGTACCTTCAACACCTTAGTCCCTCCCGACCATATTGTATGGGGTATGGGAGACCGCACGTCGTGCGAGTTCACTGTCCGCCCATACATCCCAGACCCGACCCGTTGCTTTAAATGCAACAATTTTGGACACGTCAGTTCAGTTTGGCGACAACCGCACCAACTGTGTGTTCGTCACCCAGACAAGTACTCCAACACACCCAAATGCTCCAATTGCGAAGGCGCACACCCCCCTTCATCCCGCGAATGCCTTTTCTTCAAGTTCGAGAAGGAGGTCCGAGGCCTGCAGGTAGCGGAGTTCCTTAGCCTCCGAGAAGGAGTCTTCGCTGGACCCGACGACCTCCTGTCCCCCCACCAACCCTCCTCTTCACGCACCTCACCTGCCACAGATTCTCCAGGAATCTGGGACCAGGATACTCAGGCCCCGTCCGCCTCAAACCCTGCCCTCCCAGCACTCTCTGCACACACCCGAACCTAACGCCCGGAGCAAGTTGACGGGGCGGAGACGCCGGAGAATCGCCAGACCCACCGGCCTTTCAACATGCCTCTCCCTCTTACCCCAGATCTAAGAAGACGGCTCGGACCCTCCCACCTCCCTCCTCGTCTACGAGGACCATATCACCCCACCACAGAAGTCCCTCCAATCTACCTCCACAGACTCTGACAATAGTAGCCGAGTTACATCACCCGCCTCCCACGAAGAGATCCAATCTGGACAACATCCTCTCCCCCGAGGATCCAGTGGATGCGGCTGTGGCGTAACTACATGGTGTAGCCAAGGGGAGCTCGGCCGCGCCCATGAGTCTTATGGATCTGCCCTTGCCTCCTGGTGCCATTTTTCCACCCCTCCACGAGAACACTGGTTCTTTTCCTTCCACCCCACAGTACCTGTCCCCCCAACACCCCTGGCCTCCTCCTTGTTAGCCACCCTGAGCACGTCCTCCCTCCCACCTGCCTGATCCTTCTGGTACCCCCTATCGCCACCCAGGGTCCACCGTGAGACCTCAGATAGGCTGGGAGGTGCCACTTTGGAAAATAAAGCGCCCCCTCCTGGCCCAAACACAGAATCCCACCAAGAAACTCCTCACCCTTTGAGCCCACGACGTTCTCCTAGCTGCCGTGATCCACGCCTCCGGTCTCGCTCGGTCGACTCGATCCCGCAATCTCCGCTGAGGTCGACTGGCCGACCGATTCCTTCTCTGGTGAACGGCAGATAGCCAGCCATGCTCCTGAGCCATCCTTCGCCTTCGTGAACTCCAGATCTCCCTTCACACCCCAAGCCCCTAGTACCTACACCTTTACCCATCCCCCATCATCGAATAATGGACTTCCCAAAAACTACAATAGTACATTGGAACTGCAGAGGAATATTCGCAAACTACGATGGTCTTAATTCTTTGATTGCCACTTCCCGTCCGGTGTGTGTCTGTCTCCAGGAGCTAATCCTGAGGACCAGGCCCATGCCTTGTCCTACTGGATATTCCTACATCACCACCCCGTCTCCTCCCTGCACACGAAGGGGGGAGGCTGCCATTATCGTACACTACGCAGTCCCCTACCACAATCTCTCTATCCGATCCCCATTACAGGTGATTTCTACCCGGCTTTCCCCCTGGACAGTACACCGTCTGTTCAATATACCTCCTTCCCCACACTCAAGTCTCCCGCGATGACCTGGTGGAGGTGGTAAAACAACTCCCCAGGCCCTTTCTATTACTGGGCGATTTCAATAGTCGCCACCCCTTGTGGGGAGACACACACTCCACCTATATGGCCCCGACCCTGATTACTCTCATGACCGAGCTCTCCTTCGAGTGCCTCAATGATGGCCCGCCTACATTCTACCATGCCACCACCTGCACTCCATCCTGTATAGACCTGTCATTCGTCTCGACCGATGCCCTCCTAGATTTCATATGGCAAGTCCTTCAAGCGGACTGTGGTAGTGACCATTTCACGGTTCAACTCACGCTAAATTGGCCCGACCAGACCGTTCGTGTACCGGAAAAAATGGATTATTGCCAGAGCTAACTGGTCCCGCTTCCACGCCAAATACATCTGCAACCCTTACGACATTCCACGATCCTCCGCCTACCCCGCACCCGAAGGGTACCATGGTGGGACCCAGAGTGCACGGAGGCCATACGCGCCAACAAGACGGCTACTCGACGCTCCTACCGTACGCGACTCCCCATCCATCGCACGGAGATGCAGCAGGCCAGGGCCATCACCCGCCGCACGATGAAGAAAGCGCGCCGAGCTTCTTAGCGTGTGCTTTTGTGTCCGGCGTCACCACCACCACACCTTCGGCTACCATCTGGAAAAAGATACGGGGTGTCGAGAGGCGACATGTCCCTTTCCGACCCCCGGTCCTCCGGACTAATGATGGACTTCTATACGAGCCCAAATCGGTGGCAAACCACCTAGCTTCTACCTTCGCCGCTGTTTCTTCCTCCGCGGACAGTTACCTCTTACTCACCCCTAACAATAGCTCCTCTTCACCGTCCCAAGACAGCACCTCCAATCGGTTGTTCACCATGCGTGAACTACAGGCGGCACTGGTCTCACGACGATCCCTTGCCCCGGCCCGGATGGTATCTCGGACAGCATGATCTAGCACATCCACCCTGCCTTACAAATTTTCCTACTAGACCTGTACAACGGCATATGGATAGAGGGCACCTTCCCCTCCCGGTGGAGGGAGGCCCATGTAATCCCTATCCCCAAACCTGGTAAAGATTCCCTCGATCCCACAAACTACAGACCTATTGCTCTAACGTGTGCCTGCGAAATTTTAGAAAAAATGGTCGCTACGCGACTATCCTTCCTCCTCAAAAATAATGATTCCTTCCCGGCTATCCAGTCCGGCTTCAGACAATTCCGCTCCACTACTGATCCCCTCCTGCTCCTCAGCCGAGACATACAGATAGCCTTCGACAGTGGACAGTTCGTCCTATCAATTTTTTTTTTGACATACAGAAGGCCTACGACACTACCCGTCCGAAAATAATACTCAGTCAGCTCCAAAATCTGGGTCTCGTCGGAGCCTTGCCAACCTTCATCAGGGGCTTCCTCTCCTCCCGAACCTTTAAAGTTCGGGTGGGCCCAGTCCTCTCAGACACCTTCGTGCAGGAGGACGGGGTCACACAGGGAAGCATCCTCAGTGTTCTATGCTTTTCCATAGTAATGAACACAGTCTCAAAATGCCTTCCACCCACCATCCGTTCTTCCATCTACGCGGATGAACTCGCGATCTACTTCGCGGGGCGGGAGCCGTCTGTCGTTCAACGGCAAATTCAGCTCGCCATCTATCGGGTGGAAAGGTGGGCGACGTCGGTGGGGTTCCGCCTCTCCACCCCCAAGACCAAGTGTATGCTCTTCAGCAGAAGACTCGCAACCCTTCCCGTCCCCTCTCTCTTGTTATACGGCGATCCTCTTAAGGTTGTACCCTCCACGCGATTTCTGGGCATGATCCTGGACCGACGGTTCCCCATCTCAAACACCTGAAGCAATTCCTCCAACGTCCCCTCGCTCTCCTAGATCACCTCTCCCACACCACATGGGGCGCAGACTGACGCTCTCTCCTTCGCATTTACACTTCCATGGTCCAGTCGAAGCTGAACTATGGCAGTGTTGTATACGGCTCAGCTTCCAACGCCTGCCTCCGTATCTTGGACCCGGTACTGAATAGGGGCCTCCGCCTCGTCACCGGTGCCTTCCGCTCTTCCCCAACCTCCAGCCTCCAAGCGGAATGCAATTACCTCCCTCTCGCCCTCCGACGGGGTTTGCTCCTCATGAGGACATACCTTCGTGCGCAGAGACTACCCTCTTCGCTTCTATGTGCGGCGATTTCTGACCTCCCACACCAAGGACGAAGCTGGCACTTCACTGAAGAGGTCCGCTCTTTCCTAGACCTTTCCAATATGCCCGCCCCTCAGTTATCACCACCTCATACAACAGCCACCCTCCCTGGCTCCTCACCCCTATCAAGATTTACAAGGACCTGTATGCCCTACCAAAGACTACCACCATCGCTACGGTATGCAGGTCACTCTTCCGAGAACACGCAACAGAACACCCGGACACTGACCCCATTTATACAGATGGTTCCCGCTCGGAGGCTGGTACGGCCGCCGCAGCGGTGATACTCGCACAGCCGTTTTCTCGAGGCGTCAGCCTGCTCCGCGAAGCCTCGGTTTTCTCAGCAGAACTCTTCGCGATTATGGAGGCCCTCGACATCGTGCGCACTCACCCTGCCAGCTCCTTTGTCATTTATTCAGATTCCCAAAGCGCACTTCTCTCCCTAGAGAGATTTAACCCCCCCTTACCCGCTCGTCTGTACCATCCAGCAAACCTTCAACTTTTTAACAACCTTCCGACACAGGACAATCGCCTTCTGCTGGGTCCCGGCCCATGTCGGTATCCAGGGTAACGAGGAGGCGGACCGCACGGCAAAGACGGCCTGCTTACTGCCGGCCTCCCCCCGGCCCCTCCATTTCTCCGACTTCTTCCCGACTCTCCGCTTCCACTTCCGCTCCATCCTGCAACGGGAATGGGACCAGGCCACATACAACAAATTCCACAAGATCAAACCGCATTTAGGATACTGGGACTCCTCATCCCACCGGGCCCGCCATAAAGAAGTGATTTTAGCCCGTCCCCGCCTAGGACACACATGCATTACACATAGTCACCTTATAGCTAAATCGCCAGCCCTGCTTTGCCCTCCCTGCCATACCCAAATCACTATCGTACATCTCCTGGTCGAATGTCCAAACCTGTCCGCTCTTCGTCGCAGGTGTTTCCCTCTCTTGTCCAGAATTTCCATACCCGAGCGTCTACAATCCATACTCGCCGAAGGCCCCCACTTTTCAGCGGAAGCGATTTTCTTTTTCCTCATTCGTTCCCACCTGCTTCATCGTATCTAAGTCCATACCCCTCCTACCGCCTATCCAGCAACTGAACCTTACTCACTACCCTAGTCTACCATCCCCAACTCAGTGACACCACACACCCACTGTCTCACCGAGATATGTACCACTTTCCCTAGGTACGAATCGGTGGTAAATTAAAGAAGGAAAAAAAATATATATATATATATAGAGTTTGTCGAACTTCGACCAATGTTTGGGGTAGTGAATTGTGTGAACATAATTTTCGGGGTCGCACATAATAAAGGTTGGGAAGCCCTGCTTTAGGTTTTCCTATACCTGCCACTTTAACGTAGAACTGTGAACAGAATTGAATTGAATGAATAGCAGTGCTTCACCAGCGCTTCGACTGCCGAGGTCATATCGCGCAATACTAGAATAAGGGGAGAGCGCGAGGAAATGTAGGGAGAGAAACAGTGGAGAGGGGGCAGCTTAAGAAGGACTGTGAGAAAAGAGAGAGCAAGCAGTAGAAATAGCAGAGAAAGAAATTATACCCAAGTCATCTTAAATAGAGAATAAGAGGCCAGCCTGGCGGAGAAAGGAGCAAAGTGTGTCCTTCGGTATAGGTGTGGAATCACCCAACAAAAGAGAAAGTAAGAGTGGAGTCTGAAGGGGAGGAGTTGGGGGCGGGCAGCGGCAAAGCCAGGGCAAACCAAGCGGCAGTGTGAGACAGAAAGAGGAATTCCGCAAGGGCAAAGGGGGCAAGATCCCCCATCATAAGATGACCATGCGTAAGACGAGTGTGACCAATACGAAGCCGCACCGGGGCGGTTTCAAAGCATCGATCACGTTGGCAGGAGGAAGGCCACTGACGAATTGTGGGCTTCAAGGCTCTCAGAGAATTCCAGGACATAGCCTCTCACTGGCGCTGCCACCGCCGAAGGAGTGCATCTCGAAAAACCCTCGTGAAATCCGACGCCGGGAGAGGTGTGCCTGGGGAACCCCTTCCTCTTGCGAGTGTACAGAAGAGAAGGAAGTGCCCACCTGAATACGAAAGGAATGAGAAGACAAAAAGTTGGAAGTGAAGGAAAGGAGAAGACCTCGGAAACCCAAGAGATAGAGTTTACGGCAAATCCACCACCGCCAGGTTGTGTCATATGCTTTCTCCAAATCAAAAAATATTGCATAGAGATGACGTCGCTCTGTGAATGACACACGGGCCGCAGTCTCCAACTGAACCAAAATGTCAGTGGTGCTACGGCCCCTGCGAAAACCGATCTGTATGAAAGAGGGAAAATTGTGGTGGTCGAGGTGCCACACCAGGCGCCGTGACACCATCTTCTCAAGGAGTTTTGAAAGGCAGCTAGTGATGACCGCCTCCTTCCAACAGGAAGGAAAGGTGCTCTCTACCCAAATCCAATTATAGAGGGTGAGCAGATAAAAAAGAGCCGAAGGGTGTAGTTGGCAGACCATATCAAAATGAATGCCACCGGGGCTGGGAACAGATTTTCCGCAAGAGGTCAACGCCGAGCGCAGTTCCGACATGGAAAAAAGACGGTTGTAAGGAAAGTTATTGGGGGTCTGGAAAAGATGAGGGGACTGAGCAAGCAGAGTCTTACGTCGGAGGAAAGCTGGATCACGGTGGTCGTGTCGGGAGATGGAGGCAATGGTCGAGGCCAAGACCTCGGCCACTGCAGTAGGGGACGATACTAGGTTTCCGCCTATCATAAAAACAGGAGGCGAATGGGAAGAGGGTTTACCGGAAATCTTCCGGATCTTGTTCCAGATTCGTGAGGAAGAGGTGCAGGAAGTGAGAGAGGAGATATAAGTTCGTCAGGAAAGGCGGCGGTCTTCACGGACTGTGCGACGGGCTGAGCTCGCGTACGTTTGAAAGCTATTCTACTGGCAAGGGATGGGTTGCGTTGAAGACAACGAAAGGCTGACTTCTTAGCTTGAACAGCTAAGGCGCATGTTGGGGTCCACCATGGGACCGAAGGGACAGAGGTGCGGGGAAATGTTGACTTGGGGATGGAGGACAGGGTGGCACAAGTGACGTGATCGGTAAACTAGGTGGAGGCAGCGTCTATTGTCAGAAAGTTACTCGGGACTGCAAAGATTTGGCTTTCAGATCGGAAAAGGGGCCAGTCAGCTTTGGCAAGGACCATCGGGTAGGAAGAGCAGAGGAGTCAGAAGTCTGGGATGTACGGAGGAGGAGGGGAAAGTGGTCACTCCCGTAGGGGTCTGGAGTAACAGACCAGGAAAAATCTAGGAAGGCGGAAGGAGAAGCAAGCGAAAGATCTGTGAAGGAAAACGTACGGGTCTGGAGGTGAAAAGCTGTGGGTTGACCATTGTTGAGAAGACAGAGAGAAGGGAGACCACAACGCCACCCCGCTGGTTGGTGACAGTGTCACCCCCACAGAGGATGGCACGCGTTGAAGTCTCCCAATAGGAGGAATGGGTGAGGGAGCTGTAAAAGGAGAGTAGAGAGATCGTTTGCAGAATCTTCCTGGGACGAGGGGAGATATAATGAACATATCGAATATACTCGGTCAAGGGAAACCCGGGCCGCAATAGCCTAGAGAGGGGTACGGAGGGGAAGGGGAGTAGACGGCACGTCAGAGCGAACTAAAACGGCCGTACCCACACGAGGGACTGCATCAGGGGGAGGGAAGGAAGAGGTACGATGTGAACCTGCGGACGGGGCGCAAAGGGCGTACCTCAAGTTGGGTTTCTTGAAGGCAGACACACACTGGGAAAAATCATGGATAAGTAGGATACTAGCCACGACATGTGGAAAACAGGATGGGCGAGAGGCGTTATCGGGCGAGACTTAAAAGAGTGACCAGTGGAGCGAGTAGACGAGACTGAGGGGCAGGTTAAAGAGGAGGAGGTCGAAGAGCGGGTAAAAGGAGGTTGAGGGGATTTTGGTTTCGGGGGGGGGGGGGGAGTCGGGGAATACGAGAAGGAGTGTGCAAAGCGGGGCGGGGTGGGGGTAGAGGAGAGAACGCCGTGGGCATCGGGAGGTCAAGAAGGGAGCGGGGCGGAGGAGACGGGGGATACGAAGCAGGCAGTGGCGTCATTTGTGGTGGGAAGTGGGAAGAGGGGGGTTCTTCCCCCCCTAACACTTTGCTTGCCCCCTCAAGAAAAAACTACAAAGTCTAGTTATTATTAAATCCCCCAGTAAATTAAAGTTGATATATAAATATAATTAATTATTCATGACTTCTGAGACTCGAAAACATTCAATTTCCAACAATGTCCATTAGGTTACTGTTCAGAAACATGAACAAAAGAGCGAAAATATTAATTACACTGGAAGTCTTGTACTGCTCAGTGCTCAGTCCTGCCAGTGTCTGCTGTACCACTTGTGGTAATGAATGACTGGTGAGACAGGAGTAAACATGTTTGGAACGTGTATGATACAAGCAGTGTGGCCGGCGGCGCCAACGTGCCAGTTGCAACATCACCGTTTCTTTTGAAGCATCGACGTCTGAGCAGTAATTTGACAGCGTAGATGTAGATAGTGCTACAACTAATCAGTAAGTTAATTATGTCTCTTAAATGTTCGTTATAATCTAATAGTATATACAGGCGTACATGCCGGGGAGCTCTCAAAATCCCCCTAGGACAAAATCTCCTCGATTTTGGTTTTTCATGTATTATGAAAGATTAGACTACTAATAATAAATTTTATATATATATATATATATATATATATATACCGGGTGGGCCTTTTAACCCTGACGGTTTTAATATCCTTATAACTTTTTTGTTTTTTAACCAAATCAAATAAAATGTATACACAACATAGGTACATACATAAAGTATTTTTCGATATAAATTTAATTACCTTTATAAACTTACAAGGTTAGTTGTAAACTTCAATGTGATTTCCACCATTTTCGATCAGTATAGGCAGCATTGCTCTGTATTCCAAAGCCACCTTTTGTCGCATTTCGACCGTAATTTCACCAAAAGCTGCTTGAATTCCCTGTTTCAGTTCATGAATGTCGGTTGGTCTTGTCGCGTAGACTTTCGACTTAATAAACCCCCATAAAAAAAAGTCGCAAAGGGTGAGATCGGGAGATCGTGGGGGCCAGGGCATATTGGAAGACTAGCAATTACGCAATAACTTTGGCTTATTTTATACGACATTTCGTTATAAAGCATTTGTTTTCGTATACGTCAAAAGGTTTTTCTTCGCCATTTCGTCAATTCTGCAGATAGATAAAAGCAGCTTAATGAAAAAAAAACTTTATGTATGTACATATGTTGTGTATAAATTTTATTTGAGTTGGTTAAAAAACAAAAAAGTTATAAGGATATTAAAACCGTCAGAGTTAAAAGGCCCACCCTCTATATAACCTAACCTAACCAAAAAATAAGTATTGGGGGATTTTGTCTTAGATACTTTTTCCTGATGTATCTTGTATCTTAGATACATTTTCAAATATCTTTGCCCATCTTTGCCCACATAAATATTTCATTTTTATTGTTCATAAAATGTAACACTTCTATGTGATTGTAAAATTTAAATTACAGAATTATATTTTCTTTTTTAGGGAGAATAATGTTCGCACCAGTGGCGGATTTAGGGGGGGGCCGAGTAGGCCATGGCCTACGGCCCCGCGCCTGTGAGGGCCCCGCGCCGTCACATATAATTATAATGTTGGATTCCACTATAAATAATACAATTGATTAATGATTAGTGATAATTATGGTATCACTCTCTTGCTGGCGGGAGTTTAGTTCTATTCAGGCCGCTGTGGAGTGCACATGTGAGTGTGTTTAGTGGTAAGTAATGGTAAAAGTCGTATCTCGAAAAAGTCGCCAGTCAATAAATGGGGATGGGGGAGTTTTAGTCAGCTTTATAATAACATAAATAAGTTGAAAAATGTTAAATTAATGTAATAATTTTTTTTATATGAAACGTACTTAGGCTAGGTTAGGTCAGTTTAGCTTAGATTTCATAATAAATACATTTTATACATATTTAAGGAAAAAGTCGCCACTAGTGGGGCTGGCGACTTTTCCCATAAAGCGACTTTTTCACCCGAACAACTGTTTAGTGTCTGTATTTAATTAATTAATTAAACTGTATTAATTAATACTAAACCGAGGGTCAAGTGTAAATAGTTTGTTTTTTATGTTTTTATGTTTCAGGATAAGGCAGTGAGGCTGCACTGAGGCACAATGGAGAAATCAACAAGTCGTGATCGTGATCAAGGGAGGAAGTATAAAGCTGGCTCTGTTAAACGACAAGAAAAGGCAGACGTAAACCAAAGAGTAAAAAAACTACCAAAAATAACTCAATGGTTGACATATCCAACAGTATCTGAATCTGCAAAATCACAAACTCAAACTGAATCCGGTCAAACTGAATCTGAATCAGTAGAGACACCAATTACGCCTGAAACAACTGGAGAAGCCACAACTAGTACTGAACCTAGTGTAGTTAGCGCAATGAACCTGAACACAGTGACAGTGAGGAGACACAAGAGGAAGTGAAAGTTATGAATACCGGTACTGAACAAGGATTTGAAACGGATCTTGGATTATGGCCTAAAATAATTACTGAAAATGTGTGTGACTATTGGTTGAAAAAAGGGAAGCGCAGAATGTCGACACTGTGATGGTGACTTCAAAGAGTCAGCTGTGAAGAGCTAAACAGAACCCGTCATTGTACAAAGACATTATTCACTCGAACTCATTCATTATCTGGCCAAGAAATTAATCTTAAATGGCTCTGTTACTCTAAAACAACTGGTAAAGTGTATTGTTTTGCTTGCAAGCTTATGTCAAAGGTGGAAAGCTCATTCACAACTGGCTTCAATGGTTGGAAGAACGCTAGGTATGTCATAGAATCTCACAGTAGGTCAGATCAGCACAAGAAAAGTATGGTCGAAATGATATATCGAAAGACTGCGGGTGCCCGTATGACTCTAATCTAGTACAACAATATGAAAGTGAATGCGAGTACTGGCAAGCAGTAGAGGAGGTGTGTAGATGTTTTAAAGCTACTTTGCGAACGCGGGCTAGCCATTCGAGGTAAAGATGAAGTAATTGGATCAGTACACAATGGAAACTATCTTGGGATTCTAGAGCTGCTGAGCACATACGACAGTTTCTTGGCAGCACATATCAAGAAACACGCAAACAAAGGTAGTGGTCATACTTCCTACTTGTCCCATGTCATTTCTGAGGAAGTCATTGGAATAATGGCAGAAAGGTTATGTCCTCAATAACAGATGAAGTAAAAACAGCAAAGTACTTCTCAATTTCTGTTGACTCCACACCTGATATTTCACACATGGATCAACTTACTTTTACAATCCGCTATGTACTGCCTACTACAGGTCCAGTTGAAAGGTTTTTGCAGTTTATTCCCATGCTAAGCCACACTGGCAGAGATATTGCTACAACTGTTCTTGATTTTCTTAAAGAGAAGAACATTCCAGTTATCGACTGCCGAGGACAGTCCTATGACAATGCCAGCAACATGTCTGTAAATATCTGGGGACCCAACAGATAATCAAGAATGAGTGTAGTGAAGCTGAGTACATACCATGTATGGCTCATTCCTTAAACTTGGTGGCTAAGTGTGCTGCAGAAAGCTGTCCTGCTGCAGTATCATTGTTTGCTCTGGTACAAAATATGTACTCCTTTCTTGTTGCATCTACTTATCGTTGGAGGAGACACCGTGAGGTACTAAAGACTAATAAAGATAAGAAGTTGAAAGTTGATAAAATACTTTCAGACACTCGTTGGTCAGCACGAGCAGATGCTGTAGCTGCTCTCAGTAGAGACACAAAGAAAACATCATTGTTCTGGAAGAGTTATTCTCAGATCAGAATCAGCCAGCTGAAACAAGAGCTGAAGCAAGTGGTCTTCTCAAAGGTTTGAAAAACTTGAAACAGTGATTCTTCTTGAAGTTTGGGATACAGTATTGGAAAGGTTTCAGAGTAGCAGTATCCAGCTGCAAAAATCTGGGCTCTCCCTCAACACAGCTGTCACACTGCTAGAGTCTCTTTTACAATTTGCTAAAGACCTGAGATCCCAGTTCGATGACTTTGAAGCAAAAGCTATGGCTAAGTGTGATCCCTGTGATGTGACGAGTAATGATGCATACTACGCCGACACGCAGCGTATTAGGAAGCACAAGCGTCACCACGATGAACTAGACTCCGCGGAGGATGTTATGCTGACAGGGAGAGACAAGTTTAGAGTGACTGCATTCTGCCCATCATTGACAAGCTCTGTGCTGCCCTACAACAACGCATTGCTGCTTACAGCGACCTTCGAGAGAAATTTGGGTTTTTATCAGAAATCTCAAACAAAACGAACACTGAGCTTAAAGCATCTGCTGAAAAGCTTGTGTCTTCATATCCTAAGGACTTGGAGGCTGGATTGGAGTCGGAGCTTTTGCAGTTTGCACACCTTATGAAATCCATTCCAAGAGATTCACCTGAAAGTGCTCCTTCATCAGGTGGTGCAAAGCTGCAAAAAGTCCTGAACTAGAAATGTGAGATAATTCACAGACATGACATGGTAGAAACATTTGCTAATGTTGAAATTGTATTACGACTCTATCTCAGCATGTTTGTCAAAACTGCACTGGGGAGCGATCATTCTCCAAGATGAAACTAGTCAAGAATTATCTAAGAAACACCATGGGGCAGAACCATTTGTCTTCACTACCCTGTTGAGCATTGAGCATGAGAAATTAAGGGTGCTTGATTTTACTGATGTCATCAAACAGTTTGCAAGTAAGAAGGCTAGAAAAAATCTTTTTTGACTGAGAAATAGTTAAGTGTACCGTACAAATTGCCTGCAATAAAAAAACCCACTCATTGCATCATTTGCATGTCAGTCAAGTGGTATTCTCTTTAGTTAATGGTGTATTATTATAGTTATTTTTTGTTAATGGTGTATTATTATAGTTATTTTTTATTGTTAAGCTTCAAAAAACAAATGTGTAATGTTCAACTATGAAATGGTCATTTGGCTAATTAATTATCATAAATTGAATATTGTTTAAAAAGTAAATTATTTTAACGCTTCGCTCGCGCCATTGATTTGAGGGCCCCGTAAGGTCACCACTGGGATGGGGGTGTAAATCTTCATTTCAGTTAATTAAGCTAGCTTTGCGTAGTTTGGGGCCCCGCACTCCAACCGGCCTAGGGCCCCGCGCACCTTAAATCCGCCACTGGTTCGCACAGCTACTGCGCCTACTGTAAATACTGTTGCTAGCGTTTCTGTTCCAGCTGCTCCAGCAACACTTGATATTAGTGTTTCCAGTCAAGATTCACCAGTACAACCTAACCTCAAATCATTTCCTTCAACAAACAAAAGAAAGTTTAATGACGGGTATTATAAAACATATGAGTGGATTTCTAGAATATTCTCAGCTAAGCGACAGTGTTTACTATTTTGCATGCCGTCATTTCAGCAAACAGTTTGTAAAGAGAGGAAAAGCGTATGGAAATTGTACGTTTATTGATGTAGGGTTCTCAAAGTGGAAGCATAGTTCTGAATTACTAGAAAAACATGACAAGAGTGATAGACATATTAAGTTTATGAGCGCTTGATTGAGTCTCAAAGCAATAACAAGTCATAAAGAAACTTCCATTAAAACAAAACTTTGTGTCAATAGAACAAATGAAATTCAGGAAATAGAGAACATGTTAAATGTCTCTTACGCGTAACAAGCCTGCTTGGTAGACAAGGTTTGGCTTTTCGCAGTCACGACGAAAAGACGTCTTCTGTTAACAAAGGTAATTTTCTTGAAACTGTAGAAATGCTTGCTGAAACCAATGATGCCTTGCAGAAAAAAATGCAGATGAGATATGGGCATTATACTTCTGATTATGAAAATGATTTGATTCAAGTATTTGGCAACAAAATTTTAGACACTATTTCTACAGAGGCTAAGAAAGCAACATATTTCTCAGTATTGGTAGATGAGACTAAAGATACTTCTCGTAAAGAACAGTTATGCGTCATTATCAGATTGTTATTTTTTTATTTTATTGGGTTCAGAATCCCAGCTGAGCCGTGAACGGCCAAGCTCTGAAGGGCCAGTCTAACCTACAGCCCAAGTTAAGCTAAACTAAAAACTTACGGACTTGGAGGTCCTATTAGGTCCTACCTCAGGGTTGCTGACTCGATGTGGGCCTATCTTAGGCCTCAGTTGCATAAAATTAAGATAAAAAACAAAAGGGGCACTATTTATGGTCTTCTTTCTAAACCTTGCAACAACAACACAACCTGCACCATTGCACGATGCAACAATCTTGTATCTAAACAACCAAACTGAATTGCAAGAAAGCTCTCTATAAGACCACGCCCTGTAAGTGCCGCATTCAACAAACGAGTAGGAAGGACGCGCCGTGCCCCCAAAAAATGATGCCACAAGAGTGCCCAAACAATGATGCCACAAGAGCCCAAAAATACTAGCTCTAAATTAAGTGAATTTTTCACTAACCTTACAATTATGAGATGGATATATATATATACACCTTAACTTAATATATACAAGCAATGCTGCATCAGTCAGCTTAGTCATCATATCGCCTTGGGACAACAATGGTTCTTCCTCTTCTAGATTTTCTAACACTCCCCACCGAAGAGGCATTGTTGTCATTACCTTCTGCAAATTTAGCCAAGCCTTCTCCATGAGGCTGTAACTCAAACGTTTCAGCTTGACTATCCGTGTTTTTGCTGATTTCTAAAGCATAGAGTTTTTGTATAGGTCTCTTTAATTTTCCTCCTGAAGTCTTTACCAGTGCAGACCTAACTAAATTGTCTTTGCCAACAAACAACTCTTCAATTATGCCAAGCTTCCAGCATTGCCTTGGTCTTTCATCCCCAATCATTACCACTTCTCCCACCTTGATACAATTCGCATTGGAGCCCTTTACATTGCCTGATGGGTAATAATTGAGTTCTGGCAAGTATTCCATCTGCCACCTCTTCCATAACTGATCTTGTACCTTGAACCTTGTACTTGAACCTTCTGGTTAACTCTCCTGAGTGCTCTGGATAGGCTGCAAGTCTTCTGGCAAACTGGGGCTTGATGTTAATCGTTTACCACAAAGAAAATGATTTGGTGTCAATGGCTCTGCATCCTGCATACTGTTATAAACAAAAGTGATAGGCCTAATGTTCACCATTGCTTCTACTTCACACAAAACAGTGCAGAATTCTTCTTTGCTCAAATGGGAGCAAAAACAAAAAAAATCTTTATTTCCTTGTAAAATATTAGAATGTATATTCAAATATACATTGTGCAGTACATCAAAGTTTTTATGTAAGTGGATGATGTATATTTGAGTATACATGTGTTCCTTACTACTTATATAAACTAATCAAATTAAACTTTTATGTATGCAAATCCATAAAACAGTTTCTACTAGGGACAAAGCATAAACTATGTTGCATTTAGAACATTTATCATTATGATAGCCTGGCAGGTTTTATTGCCTCTGAGGATTTTACACCTATTTTTATTTGCATATACTGGCCAATGATCAAGCCTATCTTTCCTACAGTCAGTGTTTGGGGTAACTTGTCTCGCCTTTTTCTTGTGGTTTCCAGGAGTTTGGAAACCATCAGAGCTCGAACGTCCCCTTTTACATTTCCCTTGCCAACATAACGACTGGGCAACGTCCTGCTTGAAGTCATAAAGTGACATTTCATTTTTTGGTTCAACGACACAATCCCCACAATCACGTCGGTAAACAAGCCATGCTACATTTACACAAAGATCCATTAGGTGAAAATAAAACCTAAGATAATACTTCTTGGAACGAATTACTGTTCTATAGAGCGCTAACAGGGAGTCCATTTTGTCCACCCCACCCATTGATTTGTTGTACATCCTCACAACTCTAGGACATTTCACTACAACATTTTCTTTGGTTTTCCGATCATAGCGAGTAATTGGAGTCTCCGGATACGCCCCAACAAATGAACTTAGCATGTTTACGGACCTGTTATCCTGCCATTTAACCATTGTAAGAGTCGTTATGTCTGTAGTTCCGGTTTTTTCAATAGTCGCACCTCTTCCTAGCTTTTTCATCTCAATGTCAGAGGACATTCGATTGTTTGGTACTCTGTTGGGTCGTACAGTGCCAGCACAGAAGATTCCCATCTTTGAGAGTTCTATCTGGAGTTCACGGCTATTGAACCAGTTGTCACAATAAAGTTGGTAGTTTTTACCTTTAGGAATAAGTTCGGCCAATCGCATGACAACGTTTCCACTTTGACCAACATCAGGTAAATGTGAGGGCTGAATTGTAGCTCCAGCATAGATTTCAAAATCATAAACAATGCCCGAAGATCCAGCCAAGCAAAATATCTTATAACTCCATTTTTTTTGGCTTTTGAGGGTTGTATTGCTTCAGCTTATACCTTTGAAAGGAATTATTTGCTCATCAACAGAGAGGCATTGCTCCATTGGGATTTTGTTCAGGTTTTTTCTTATAGCGTCAACTAATCCACGAACTTTGAAAATGGGATCAGGCGAATTCAGAGGCAAAACAGAGTTGTCACGGAAATGTAAATATTTTTTTATTTCCTCAAAACGTCTCAAAGACATTACATCTGTGACATGTGGAATATAACATTTTGTACTCCAGTACCGTCTTGTCCCAGGAACAGCTACGAGAGACATGTAAAAACAAACGCCTACCTATAAACTGTTTCAGCTCTTCCCGACTGGTGCTAAAATTTGCTACGATATTGGTTTGAGTTGCGTATAAGGTGGTTTGAGCAACAATATATATTGTAATAGATCATCATCAATGAGCTGCTTGAAATAATTTATTGGTGAGAGGACCTCGGAAGAAATTGGTAGCTCATCCTTCCATGCTGGTATTGAGCATACTTCCTTTGAGCTTACCTTCCATAGAATTTTTTTTTTTTTTTATTTGGAGTTAGTACTAGTAGACACATTTCGGTGTGACTCTGGGACTGAGGTACCATTTGATGTAGACGGTTGACCTTCACTTGCGGCATCAGACATCGGTCCACTGGTCAGAAGGGAAAGTTGAATGACGTCGTCCTCTGAATCATCATCAGTTGGATCTTCAGACTCTAAGAATAAACATTACAACCTTTATATATATATATATAATATATATAATATATATATATAGAGAGAGAGAGAGAGAGAGAGAGAGAGAGAGAGAGAGAGAGAGAGAGAGAGGCGAAGATAAAAAAGGGAAACAAATTTAGGAAATAGGCCTATTTATATGACAAAAGGAACATACTTTTATAAAAGCAAAAAATACTGACACATACTAACCTGATAAATCAGACCTGTTGGGTTCATAATTCTTATCACAAACGCTATCATCTGAATCAAGATTATCATCCTCACTGTCTTCAGGCTGTAGTTTAGCCTGTCTAACCGTCAGCGAAGCGACGGGAACTGTACTAGTAGTATATAAAAAGGCAAATGTATTAATAACTTTTTTAATTTGTTAAAATTATTGCAGGTTTTAAACTTTTAGAAAGTAGCAAAAATTAATAAATTTACCAGCCTAAAATACAGTTTTGCCAACCTGCCTGTCACTGCGACATTTTTAACTTCATTAGTTTATTTAATAGTTGCCTACATGCTTCATTAAAATTAATTCCAATTTATCAAAGTAAGTTTCTTATTTTTGTTATTGCTGTTATATATGTATAATTATATTTTACCCATTTCTATGTCCATATATAAAAGATATATAGAGTTATGTATACAGGGTGTCCCCAAAAAAACTATATACTCTTTATAGCATCATATATTTATAATTTAAAAAAAAAAAACAATATGTTATAGCAATTGCCAATGAAAGGTAAATTAGTAATCTAAGTGATCAAAATGTTATAGCGAGTTGTTTGCATATAAAATTTAATTTACTACGCCAAGTGCTCAAAATGTTCTCCGGCGGCATGAATGCACTTTTGAATGCGTCGACTAACTGATTCGCAGACATGGACTAATGTGGATGCTGTGATGGTCCCGCACTTTTCCCTAATTGCATCCTTAAGGTGTTCGAGTGTTGCAGGTCTTGTTCCATAAACTGCATCCTTCAGGTAGCCCCACAAGTAAAAATCAAGTGGAGTCAAGTCCGGTGAACGTGGAGGATACTCAACGCTTCCTCTTCGTCCTATCCAACGGTTAGGCAACGTTTCATCGAGGTACCTTCTGACATCACAATGATAATGAGGGGGGGCTCCATCTTGTTGAAAGTAAAAGTCGTCGTTTCCAAACAATTTCCGAACTGCAGGTATAATTTCTGTCCGCAGCATGTCGAGATATGCGGCACCGGTAACTGTCCCATTAAAGAAAAATGGTCCAACCAAACCCCTGGATGATGAACCACACCATGCTGTTAATCCTGGTAAATTAACATGTTTATCCACATAAACGTGTGGATTATCAAGTGACCAGTACCTGCAGTTGTGTCGATTTACTGTGCCATTCAGCTTGAAGGTAGCTTCATCAGACCACACGATTTTGTTGTACTGAAAGTGCATTCATGCCGCCGGAGAACATTTTGAGCACTTGGCGTAGTTAATTAAATTTTATATGCAAACAACTCGCTATAACATTTTGATCACTTAGTTTACTAATTTACCTTTCATTGGCAATTGCTATAACAATATATTGTTTGGTTTTTTAAATTATAAAATATATGATGCTATAAAGAGTATATAGTTTTTTTGGGGCACCCTGTATATTTTATATAAAGCTGCTATATATAAAGATAGATATAAAAATAAATAAGAAAATACATGTAATAGTATTGAGAAAAGATTACAATACATTACATTACAATTACATTACAATACAGTTACAGAATACATATATTCATTCATAGTATAATTCAAGCATTGTTATTTGTTTTGAAATTTGTTGATCTTGATTATATTAAAGGCAATTAGTAAATCAGATTACTTTATTAATTTTATTTTATTTTCTATATATTTCAGGTAAGGTGTCTAAAATATTTAGACAGTGGGTTCAGGAATTCTATTAAAAGTCTATATAAAACCATAATATATATATATATATATATATCAGTGGCGATCCTGCACTCGGGCTTCTCGGGCTGAGCCCGAGAGGCAAGGGGCAAGGAGAAGCATGAGAGATAAAATTGTGTATTTATAGATTTAAGTTTTAAATACAAATTGTAAAAATGGTTTTGGCTGGTAGTATGTTACTATTTTTTCTGTCTAGCCTTCGTCACGCAAGCAAATTTTGAGCGCATTTACATACCCTTACTACCTATAAAAAACTATATTGACACATTAAGTTTTCGTGTAATCTTCCAAGATCCTTTACTCGGGCGCAAGACATTATGCCCGAGAAAGTATAAGTAATATCATATTTAAAGTTCTTTTAATGAATAATTATTGCTTGCATACGGTTACATAATAGTCCTTCTTCTAATTCTCATTAAATAAATACGTTTTTCCTCCTATAATTTTTTTTTATAAAGAAAAAACATTTCAACTCGGGCTTATATCCTTCGGCCTTGTAGAGGCACAATTTTTAATTCTGGCGATGCATGGTAACTTTTTACATTTCGATAAGCGTGCCTTATGGACAGCGTTTTTGCATCGAGACTTTCAGTTAAGGGAGGATCTCAGCATTTTTTTTCAGCATTTCATTCAGAATGACTTGATATTTGCAATCGATAATGTAATTGGTAATGTCATTCGAAATGAAGTTGAAAATGCACCGTTTATTTCAGTACAAGCAGACGAAACAACTGACTGTGCAATGCATGCCCAACTTTCCATAGTAATTAGATATATTTCAGGATATAAAATTAAGGAAAGATTTTTGGGATTTTACGATGTCAGTGATGACAAAAGTGCTTCAAAACTTGCTGATGTAATAGGAAATGTGTTAGAGTCCTTCAGCAATGCTAAAGACAAGTTGGTGTGCCAAACGTACGATGGGGCAGCGGTGATGGCAGGTGAAATTAATGGGGTTCAAACGAAATTGAGAGAAAAAGGTTTTAAATTCGGCTATTTTATTCATTGCTATAAGTTAAATTTAGTGTTAAGTAAAATGTCAGAGAAAGTTAACGGGGCTAAAATGTTCTTTTCCAATGTACGTGCTCTCAGTAAATTTGCTTCTTCAAGTATGAAACGAAAAGCTGAATTTAGAGAGCTTAATATCAGCATTCCATCACTTTGTGAAACAAGGTGGTGCTATAGATCTAGAACCGTGTCAGCAATAAAAAGGCAGCGTGAAACTCTGAAAAATGCATTTCAAAAGATTTTAGATTACAGTGCAAGATGGGATGAAGATACTCTTAATCAAATTGATAATCTACTTATAAAATTGCATGATTTCACTTTTCTGTTTTTATTAACTGCTTTGAAAATATATTGTCACAAGCCGAAAAACTATTTTGATCTTCCGCAATGCAAGCGCTTGACATGAAGTTTGCACAACAGAAAGTAAATGACTTTATTGAATTTATTGAGTGCGCTCGTACTGATAAAGCATATAATAAAGTTTTTCAAGAAACAATGGCAGACTTCGAACAATCCGAAGACCTGCCTTCTCCCCCGAGAAAAAGAGCTAGAGGCAAACAAATGAATTATAAAGCAATATATTTCGAAATAATTGACATTATACTAATGTCAATGAGGGAACGATTTGATTGCATTCAGGAGTTTGCGTTCTTTGAGTTGATTGATGTGACCAACTTTCCAGAATTTGCTGAAAATTTTCCAATGCATCATCTTAATGCTTTACAAACTAAATATCCAAATGTAATTGATTCCAAATCCTTAGTTAACGAATTGAAATATCTTTATCGTGACAGTGACTTTAGAAAATGCAAATCTTCAAATGAAATTTTAGAAGTCTTTCACGAACTAGGATTATTGTCTGCGATGTCGGAAACCACAAAGCTGATTCAGCTCCTTACCATACCCGTAACTTCTGTTTCAAATGAAAGAAATTTCTCTGTTCTTGATCGAATTAGATCATATTTAAGAAACACGATGGCTCAAGAACGGCTCTCGTCCCTGGCTAGGATTTCAATTGAAAAAGAAATTGAGAAAGCAAAAAGGAATTACATGACCAATTTTTTTTTACCGAGGTATGTATTTATTTATTTTATTGATAATCTGAAGTTATTGTCATGCATTTAAATGTCGGCTCATATGTAGACTTGAAAATTTAAAAAGAGCCCGAGTAGTCTTGAAGAGCTGGAGTCGCCACTGATTATATATATATATATATATGAAAAATTATTTCACGAAAGTGACACGTGAAAAATATTTATGATGAATAAACCACGAAGGAAAAAGAAACACAAAGGGGTGCTCAAGCGCTTTCGTCTAATGACATCCTCAGGAACATGGAGTGAAAGGACAGATCAGGGCAATATATAGGTTACAAAAATAAACAAACATACATACATATTCATATATACATATATATATATATATATATATATACATATACATATATATAGTAAGCATAGAAAAAATTGTGGGAGGAGCAAACATTATATGGAAGATTGACACTTATAGCACTTCAGCCGACATTCAATATAAATTCAAAAGGCTTGTTTATGAAACAGGTCACAAAAGAATAAAGAAATAAAAATAATATAAATATAAATTGAAAAAAATTAATTACAAAATAGTGTCTTAGTGATATATATATGATACAGCCTAAAAAACTATAAAGAAATAAACCAGCAAATAAAAAAACCACAAATATATATACATACATATATATATATATGCACTTTGGCCGACCTTCAATATAAATTCAAATGGCTTGTTTATGGAACAGGTCACAAAAGAATAAAGAAATAAAAATAATTATAAATATAAAAAGTGCCATAGTGATATATATGTCCCAGCCAAAAAAAAATAAAAATAAAAAAAAATAAATAAAGAAATAAACCAATAAAAAAAAAATAAAAAAAAATTAAAAAATAATAATAATAAATTGAAAGATAAATTTTAAGAGAGGCACACCAATTTATAAGGGAAAAATTACCACATGTTTTTTAGTTATTGTCTGAATCATGCATATTATAGTCACAAACGAATAAAAAAGTACAAGTAAATATAAATTGGAAAACAAAATGATGCCTAGATGATATATAAAGAACCATAAAAATATATACAACATATATACGGTATATATACGAAATATAAACGCAATATATACAGAATATATATATATATGCATAAGGGAAAAAATTACCCAAGATTTGTTTTTATAATTATTGTCTGAAAAAACGGTAGGTCGCAAACGAATAAAGAAATAAAAATAAATATAAATTGAAAAAATTACAAATAATACATCTACACATGTATAACCGCATAACCAAATATATATATACATATACACACATATATACAAACGCACACACACACACATATATATATATACACATACAAACTTGACCTTCGCGAAATGAGAAATCATCACGCAGAACATTTGTGAGGTGGTAAGGTAAGGTACATACACATATATATACACATACATACAAACATACATATACACACATACATACATACATATACACACATATACATACACACACATTTAACTGCAATGACCACAAACATACTCACATACACATACATACATACACATACACGCATACAGCAAAAAATTGAAAAATAAAATTGTAAGAAACCTACAGATTTATAAAAAAAAAAAAGACAAAAACAAATTTTTACCAAAGATTTAACAACCTGCCCTTTTTGTTTAAATCCATTCTGAAGGAATTCAGAGCAACGGGATCGAGTTGAAACAGACCTTTACTCATGTTAAGGTTATTTGTAAGTTGAATTATAGCCGACTCAAGAATATTTCTATTAACAATGTTGCTAGAGTGAAACAAAACTGAAACATTATTCCAATCAATACAATGGGATAACTCTGACAAATGGACAAAAAGGGCACTGGACAACTGTCCCGTTCTAACGGAATATTGATGCTGTTTTACACGCGTTTGCAAATCCTTTCCCGTCTGACCTATGTAAAAGGAATCACATTGCTTACAACCAATTTTATAGATAATGCCTAAATTATTGGTAGGGCTATTTTTTACTATGATGTTTTTCACAATATTGTTATATGAAAAAACTACACTGATATCCAAAAGTTTAAGTACATATATATCACTATGGCACTTTTTATATTTATAATTATTTTTATTTCTTTATTCTTTTGTGACCTGTTCCATAAACAAGCCATTTGAATTTATATTGAAGGTCGGCCAAAGTGCATATATATATATATATGTATGTATATATATTTGTGGTTTTTTTATTTGCTGGTTTATTTCTTTATAGTTTTTAGGCTGTATCATATATATATCACTAAGACACTATTTTGTAATTAATTTTTTCTCAATTTATATTTATATTTATTTTTATTTCTTTATTCTTTTGTGACCTGTTTCATAAACAAGCCTTTTGAATTTATATTGAATGTCGGCTGAAGTGCTATAAGTGTCAATCTTCCATATAATGTTTGCTCCTCCCACAATTTTTTCTATGCTTACTATATATATGTATATGTATATATATATATATATATATATATGTATATATATGAATATGTATGTATGTTTGTTTATTTTTGTAACCTATATATTGCCCTGATCTGTCCTTTCACTCCAGTGTTCCTGAGGATGTCATTAGACGAAAGCGCTTGAGCACCCCTTTGTGTTTCTTTTTCCTTCGTGGTTTATTCATCATCATATATATATATATATATATATATATATATATATATATATATATATATATATTGTATTATTTCATAAAATATATAACCAAAATCGTACGCTCGCCAGAGTACTGACTCTCAATTCCTTCCAACCTTTGGAAATTCTGGGCGACAATGTTATACTCCTCTTTTGGCGCGCTCTGACGCACCTTGATGCCGGCGAAAAGAGCTGGAGTCGCCATCTTAGTTCGTTCGAAGTTCTACTACGAGTAATACGTATCGGTTTGACTCCGTAATTTTAGCCCGTTATTATTTCAATTAACTTCGTTTTATAATAAAATGCCAAGATTTAACATCATTCACTAATGATTCTAATAAATGTCGAATTCTTTTAAGATCTAGAATTCATTTTATTCACTCGTCGTTCCACCTATATATATATTTATACCCAGGTGTTAATCGTTGACCCAAGTGTTTGAGAACGCCATTGTGGATTGTCTGACACGAGGAGAACCACCCAGGGGTAGCTATTTAGATTGAATTGGAATTTCATTAACGTTCGTCAAGTTGAACCTTCGACAGGTTGACTGGGGTTATCAGCTTGAAACGAGTTAATTGCGATTCACGAGCTTAATCTGACTAGCGGTATATATTGTGGAACAACCAATTGCATAATATCTCAAACTAAATCGATACTTTATAGTTAGGCTTGTAAAGACTAACTTATTTGTCAATCTAAATTAAACAAATTTAAATCTACTCAACTTCAGTCTAAATTAAACTGATTTAAATCTACTCAACTTCAGTCTAAATTAAACTGATTTAAATCTACTCAACTTCAGTCTAAATTAAACTGATTTAAATCTACTCAACTTCAGTCTAAATTAAACCGATTTAAATCTACCCAACTTCAGTCTAAATTAAACAATTAAAAGCGTCCAACCTGAGGTAAGGGTGGACGCGGGTAGCCGTGGGGATACCCTTTTTAGGCTGCTGAATTTTCCACATAAGGAAATGGAACACATGAAACGGAAATCTGGAGCACAGAAACGGAAAGATAAACGAGAAGCAGAAAAAAATGATGAAGGTATGCCTAACGTTTTTGAGACTGTAGATGCTGATTTTTATGATTCTGAATTAGCTGGTGGAATAACAGTAACTGAACCTGGGCCTGTACATGTACATAATCAAAAAGATCTAGTAGATGATTTAAGTAATGATGAGAATCAACCAACATTTAGACAGGATAAGCTCTTTCAATATCCTGCACGAACAGATTTGAAATCTTTTTTCAAAGAGCATCCACATGAGCTGCCATTTAATGTAAAGTTATATAAGCGAAAAATTAAAAAATTATGGGTGACACTGGTTAACATATAATAAGAAGAATAGATCACTATATTGTTCATTTTGCTTGGCATTTGAGTCACCAACAGTAGTATAGCCGCAAAATGTGAGACAGAAATGGATCAATTTGAAAATTACCCCCCTCACCGTCCTTCACGGCGGTCCTCCACCGTCCTTCATGGAGGTCCTCCACCGTCCTTCATGGCGGTCCCTCCTTTATGAGGTGTCCTTCATGGTCCTTCAAAAAAAAAAAAAAAAAAAAAGGGAAAAAAAAGAGGGGGGGAGGGGGGAGGAGGGGGGGAATAAAAAATAAATTTAAAAATAAATTTAAAAAATAAATTTAAAAAATTAAATTTTAAAAATGATTCGTCTTCACCTTCCTCCAAAAAAATTTAAGAAAGGATTGAGCCTCGCTTTCCTTCTTGAAAAAGTTCTTTCATGAGACAAACATGCAAAAACATACATACATTCGAGTACTTCCTGTTCATGCAAATTCGCCAGACAGTAGAAATGGAAACGAATATCTGAAAGGTTTTAATAAGTCTAACCACATTGCGCATCAACACATCCAATTTTCAAATGTTAACAAATTGCGAACAATACATAAATGAAAATCAGAGTGATCATATTTTAAACCTAATACAAGTTCTTTGTTTAAGATCTGCATTATGAAAAATAAAATGAATATTTATCATTTTAATTTAAATAAATTAATTTCTCTCTTTTTTAAGGGAAACTGGCTTATTTTCAAACGAGATGACCTTCAAATACAATATATACATATAGTACACGCATATTTGTTTATTTACTTTTAAATATGTAGTTTTCTGTTATTTACATCGCTATATACCATTACATTCACTTTCACATGCTATCTTCTGGTATATGAACTAATAATTTTACCGTTCATCAAATTTCGTTATAAAATTACATGTGTTAAAAAGAACATCAAGTTGCGTAACGATGCTTTAAACTAAATCACCAAAGTTGTTTTCCTCCTCTAAACATCCACTTAAATATTATTACTAATATTGATTTATTGTTATTATTACATATATATGTACACGTGTTAAGAGTATTTAAATTAAATATATTGATTTCAATTCCCTTCGTAATAAAAGCATCTGGCAACTATACCCCCAATCTTGCTATATATTTCTCTCAGTAATTGTTTTCAGGTTATTTGTTAAGTTTAACTTTCTTCTAAAGACTATTAGTTGATACTAATCTTGCTATTATTATTATTATTATTATTATCATATAATATATATATTATATATATATATATATATTATATATAACATCCAAATAAGTAGGTTCGGGTCAAAATTTTTCTTACTAGATGCAATTAAAGAAAACGGGATGTCGAATTTGCGTGGGTTGTCATTTTTAAATAGATGCAGCGGGAAATAGGTACTGAAAGTTGAGAGATTTTTCATTAAGAACCTTTCTACTTGTAGTTATAGTTAGGACTATTCACATTACTTTAATTATCATTTCTCTAATTTAACGGCTGTTCACAATTCCTCATAATTCTCATAATAAACGTATTTGTTTTCACACCAGTCAGGCCACTGTTTACATCAATCACACAGAATGTTCATGCTTATTGTTTTTGTCATTAGCTGTACCAATCATGTCTTTACAGAACTGAAGCCTACCGTTATACAACGTTTAGAATCTTATAATTTAATACTTTATGATATCAGATCTCTAAAAAACATTATTTTCTGTACAAATGGCCACAAAAATACTTTCAATCATAATAATGTACTCATAGAACGCACCATACGCTTTTCACTTGTATTAAAAACGTAAAACTGAAAGTTGTATCATCACGCGATATTCGATTCTGCAATGGCGTAAGCGAGCCCTAATATTTAATTTAAAATTATTTAACAGATCATTCGAGGGAACTGTACATCGATCTCATTATAACTTCTGACTCATAATAACCCGCTATGCATATTTACAAGAGTCGAATTTAAATAAATAAATAAATATATATATATATATATATAAGGAGTTTGTATGTGGCATTCCAGCAGAAGGCAGGAAGTGCCTGAACCCTGTTTCTCCCATCACTGTCCTCTTCATCTGGCCTTTTTACATGTCACATCTACCCTGTAAGCAGTCCAGCATACTCTCAAACACGCGCTTCTCACTATATCCCTTACTACACACGCATGCATCTTACACACTACACAGGCTTTTCAAAAAAGGTGTAATTTCAATAGTTCGGAGATTCGCGATTGGCCCCTCCTTCCTGCCTGCATCGTATATAGTACCAAGCAAGTCTCTCCACAGTTTACAGGTTTCCTCATTGTCTAAAATTTATAAAGTTCTCTCTTATTGTTTTCCTTATTGTAACGGACATCACAACCGAATTTAAATAGTATTTAAGTATTATGTCGAGCAACATAGCTAGATAACCCCGCCACAGCCTAGTTTCTTTGCATAATCATGAAACATGAAACAAGATTATATAATATATATATATATATACAGGGTGGGCGGAAAGTAGCTCCCTATTTGGATTGGTAAAAAAATACGTATATTATCCATTTATTTCAGAAGAAATAATATGAAAAGGTAGGCATACATGGTAGGTTTTCTCTGAAATTCAATGTGGGCTCCAACTCTTTCCACCAGCTTCTGGAGCCGCCCAGGAATGGCGTCCACTGACTTTAGCAGGAACTTTGGCGGGATGGAGGACATGACTTCCCGAATCGGTCCTCCAGTTCTTCCAATGTCCTCGGTTTGGTGCGGTAGACTTCTTCCTTTACCCACCCCCAAAGAAAGAAGTCGCACGGTTACCGCTGAAAAACGGCAGAATCGGTTCAGTGTAATGGTGTGGTGTGGTATGACCTCAGATCAGGTTGTGGGCCCGTTCCTTCTGCGCAACACCATGAATGCTGAGCGGTACCTTGCTATGTTGCGAAACGAGGTCTGGCCGGTTGTCAGCACATGGGAGAACATCGACGATCTGATATTTATGCAAGATGGCGCCCCTCCGCACTTCGCTCTTGTTGTCCGTGAGTGGCTGGATGCCCACTTCCCTGGGCGTTGGATGGGTCGTCGTGGTCCACATCAATGGCCAGCCAGGAGCCCCGACTTGACACCGTGCGACTTCTTTCTTTGGGGGTGGGTAAAGGAAGAAGTCTACCGCACCAAACCGAGGACATTGGAAGAACTGGAGGACCGAATTCGGGAAGTCATGTCCTCCATCCCGCCGGAGTTCCTGCTAAAGTCAGTGGACGCCATTCCTGGGCGGCTCCAGAAGCTGGTGGAAAGAGTTGGAGCCCACATTGAATTTCAGAGAAAACCTACCATGTATGCCTACCTTTTCATATTATTTCTTCTGAAATAAATGGATAATATACGTATTTTTTTACCAATCCAAAATAGGGAGCTACTTTCCGCCCACCCTGTATATATATATATATATAATATATATATATATATACACGGCAAAAGTAGTTTGAAGATTTATTCCACCACACGACTGACTATAATTATACACTTTAGAGGAGTTTACAAATTGCATATACTTAGACAAAAAGTAATAGATCTTATGATGATTTCATGTCATTATCAGCATACTTCACTGTCCTTTCAGTCATTGTGACCGTAGAACGTACCAGAACTATGGTCTTGACAAACCACAATGTGTTAAATTTAATATTGACTTATTGTTATTATTACATATATATGTACACGTGTTAAGAGTATTTAAATTAAATATATTGATTTAAATACATTTCGTAATAAGAGCATCTGGTAACTCTACCCCAATTTTGCTATATGAAAATGAAAAGGTTTATTGGCAGACTATAGTCCATATGGCAAATATTATTAATACAATGACAGTTCATACACTAAGGGTAGAAATATATACAATTGATTAGAAATAATACTGCACTGTCGAAGTTAAGTGGAGCTACAGACAGACAGACGTTTTCGTACCAAGAAGTCCATAGCTTAGGCCTTAGAGGATAAATGGCAGGACTCATGGATAGCTTGGATGATCGGGTTGGTGATTTTTTAATTCTTTGCATTAGAATGTGTTGAGCACGTCTTGTTACCTCCGGGAAGCTCGGGACATTGCGGGTAGCAAACATTTGCGAAGCTGAGCATCTCGGGGGTAATTTATGTAAGAGTCTAAAAGAACTGTTGTACAGCAAATTTAGGGTACTGCCAGAACCTTTTTTATAATTCACACAGAGCTGCAGACCGTATATATTACTGCAGAAAGTACGAAAGAGTGTGTCTTTAGCTTCACTTGTACAGAAACGAAAGCTCCTTATGGTCATATTCGCTTTAGCATACAGGCTTCGAGACTGTTTTCTTATATCCGAGTCATCACTCAAGGAGCTGGTAATAGTTTGACCCAATTACTTAAACTCTTGTACTTCCTCAATTACTTCACCATTCATTTTAAACCTTATGTGAAAAATGCTCTGTATCAATTGGTCCACAATTAACCCACCCCTTATATCCACAGTCTAACTATAGAGTAGATTAAGTCTAGCCTTGTAGGGGTCAGCCTAGAGATTCCGGAAATGGTCCAGAGCGGGCAGATAAATTGAGGTCCACAGTAGGATTCCTCACCAAATTAGGTTAGGGCAATCTACCTTCACCTTTGTTACGCTATGAGTTGATGCTAGGTCTTAGGCCACAATGTAGGCCTAATTTGTCTGACCCAGCTTAATTTACTGCGTTTACTTCTAACTGGGTTAAAAACACAATTAGTCACTTACTACTAGTTATTAGAGACCCTTTTCCCCTTTTGTTTAATTGTTGAGAGCGTACTTGCTGGTGGGGATCTTTTTTCCGTTGTTTGTTCTTCCCTCTTCCCTCGTTCCGTCTTGTAACCCCGTTCCTCGTTTTCGTTCCCCCTTGTCCACCTTTTCGCTGGGCTTTTTCCACCAGCGACCTCTTGGTTTTTT